>SJYQ01003631.1:421735-439117 GCA_006410935.1 Redunca redunca
GAAGGCTTTCTTATCTCTTCTTGCTATTCTTTGAAACTCTGCATTCAGATGCTTATATGTTTCCTTTTCTTCTTTGCTTTTCACCTCTCTTCTTTTCACAGCTATTTGCAAGGCCTCCCCAGACAGCCATTTTGCTTTTTTGCATTTCTTTTCCATGGGGATGGTCTTGATCCCTGTCTCCTGTTCAATGTCACGAACCTCAGTCCATAGTTCATCAGGCACTCTGTCTATCAGATCTAGGCCCTTAAATCTATTTCTCACTTCCACTGTATAATCATAAGGGATTTGATTGTGGTCATACCTGAATGGTCTAGCAGTTTTCCCTACTTTCTTCAATTTAAGTCTGAATTTGGCAATAAGGAGTTCATGATCTGAGCCACAGTCAGCTCCCGGTCTTGTTTTTGCTGACTGTATAGAGCTTCTCCATCTTTGGCTGCAAAGAATATAATCAATCTGATTTTGGTGTTGACCATCTGGTGATGTCCATGTGTAAAGTCTTCTGGGGATACTATAATTATCCCCAGACAACAGATGTAAAATATGTCAACCAGGATGTCTGATTATCTAAATTTACTTTAATATGCTTCATCACAGAGAGTGTGATATATGCATGCTAATTAGTTTTAATCTACCAACCCTATGGGTAATTAGTTAGTATTTGAAGACCTCTAATTGGACATGCACACTCCCAAAGTAGTTGGTTAACGTTTGAATGACTGACTCACCAGGAACCCACTCTCAGAAGGCGCATTGGCTTCACTTAACTTTGTTACTTAGCATAATGAATATTAGAAAATTTTCATTATTGGAATCAGTGGTGCTTAAGATGTGTCGATAGACCAGTAATATTGTACAGCCAATTTTCTCCCTTCTTTGAACAAGGTATAACTACTCGTGGAATTCAAAAGCCTTCACTATTTGGAATGGCTCCCTAGCTTTAGGATTCCTAGGAAATTGAGAGACTGTTTTCAATTTCATAATGGAAGATTTTGTTACTTGACTCTGACCAGAAGGCTAACTGGATATCCCTGCATCTGCATGGTTGGACAGAAAGCTAGAATTTGATTAGACCTACAGTACAAGTTGTAAGAGTGTTTTACTGCCTTCCATAACATTTTCCTGTATGGGTAGCAAATTTATTGTAGTATACCACATTGTACCAAGGTTGAGGGGAAGGACCCATTCAGTCTTTACTCATCTCTAACCATAGGACACTACAGATATCCTCTATGAAGATCCAAACTGGCTTAGGCCAGTGTGTGATATTCGTCATTTTCAGCTTCCTCCCCACTATGGAAAAGAAAGGATGCTTGACATAAGTACTCTGAGATCTGGAGTATGCTTGATCTTGTGACAGATGCTCACTGGGGCCTGGAGATTTCTAACACAAGGAGGCCAATGGATTAACATATGCTTCCTGAAGTAACTGTGTTACAATGCAGCTAGGAAGTGGATGTGGGGTGGGGGAAGCAATTGCTAAGAGGTCTAATTATCCAAGATCCTTGGATAGTGTGGAAGAGGATTCCAAATGAAGGAACCCAGAGACTACAGGAGGGACAGGAGCTCTGGGCTGTGGACTAGACAAGGGGTTGGGCACTGCATCATTGGAAAGTCCATGGGAGACACCACTGTCATTTCTAAAAGGGGCTTGCTTGATAGAGGGGGCCAGAGTGAAGTTTTACATCATTCCAAGGAAACCATGCACAATGATTATGCAGTGACCACTGCCTTGGCAGAGGCTTTCAGCCTTAGCTCGCAGAACCAGAACAAGGCGTTGGGGGAATCCCTTTCTAATACTGAAAGTAGTCTCCCGGTGGGCTTCCCAGGTAGTGATAGTGGTAAAGAACCCACCTGCCAGTGCAGGAGACACAAGAGATGCGGGTTTGATCCCTGGGTCAGGAAGATCTCCTGGAGGAGGGCATGGCAACCCGCTCAAGTATTCTTGCCTGGAGAATCCCATGGACAGAGAAACTTGGAGGGCTACGGTCCATAGGCAAAGAGTTGGACATGACTGAAGCAACTTGGTACCCATGCAGTCTCCCTAATAACTCTGTTTCCCATCCCTCTTCCTTGTCCCCATAGCATAGGTTCTAGAAGAGAAAGAGAGAATATAGTTCTCAGAGCCTCTTTCTTCCTCCTCACTTCAAACTCTCAAAAATAGGGAAATGGATATTTTACTAAAGATTTTGTAGGCATCATTTTGTAGACATCATGGTTTCATGATGTCCCAAGAGAAGGAACTGATGAAATTCCAACAGTTTATCTCTGTTCTTTCTCCAAATTCTTCCCTCATTTGTCCTAGAAAAACTCCCCTAATTTTCCTTTTATGTATGGTTTAAATTGTTAGCTTCAGTGAGGCTGCTACCATCAATTAGGGGAAATCAGTGGAAGTGTTCTTAGACTGTTTCCACAGAGGGAGGGAACCACTGGTTTTGATGAGCTGAAGCCAGAGAAGATAAATGTCCTACAATAAGTAGCAAAGTCCGACACAACAAAGAATTGCCCCATGTCTTCCCTGGTTCTGGAATGTCCTGCTGGACATACATGTACGTGAGAAGCTCTAATTATCTGAGGCTAGAACTTACCTTAATGTGTGTGAGTATGTGTGTATGTATGCTGTATGGCATGATTTTCATATACACGAGGTCTTTCAGGAATGCAACTACTATGCAAATCAAAAGAACTTGGTGGCTTAGTTTAAAAATTTTCTAAGAGTGTTTGTCATTTCCGATAATCATATCACTAACAGCTATACTGCTTATGGCATTTGAGAGGCCAATGAAACCTACCGATATCAGTCTGCATTGATAGCTATTGCAATCTGGTGATTCCAACATTGGCATAAGCATCTAACAATCTCCTTAAGTGTTATAGCATAGTCAAGGCTAAGCAGTTACACTAAATACTATTCAGATATTATTGTCTTTTCCTAATTAGGCTTGCCAGGTTTAACAAATAAAAATATAGGGAGCCAAGTTAAATTTAAATTTCAGATAAGCTACAAATAAATTTTTAGTGTTAAGATATTGTTACTCTGGCAATCCTATTTATAGTACATTTAGGAAATTTTATTGAATGGCTTGAAATGTGTGTTACTAGGAAATATTATTCTAATAATTTAATTTTTGAAGGTTAAAGGGATGCTGTCTAATATTTAACATAAGAAGGGATCAGTGGAGCTAGATAGAACTTAAAACTACTGGTTTAGTGCAAAACAGATATAGCAAAGGAGGAGCTGCATGTCCACAACACGCTTCTGGGGCAGAGTCTCTGTCTCCAACTTGACCCACTAAAATAGTTAAATAAATGTTCTCTCTCTCAAAAAAAAAAAAAAAAATCTTACAGAGAATTCTTCTGCCCCTTAGCCAGGAAAGAGGATGGTCACTGGCCAACTGCTCTGGATTGTCTCTGCTTTGTTTCCATCTTGTAAAGTGTCTCTCATTAGTTATCTATGTTGTACATAGTATCAATAGTGTATATGTATAGCACAGGGAACTCTACTTAATGCTCTGTGGCTGAATGGGAAGGGGGTCGAAAAATGAGGGGTATATATATACACACATATGGTTGATTCATTTTGCTGTACAGTAGAAGCTAACACAGCATTGTAAAGCAACTATACTGCAATAAAAATTAAATAAAAAATAATTGTGCTGCTAAGAAATAGGTTTTCTTCATTTTGATTTATATTTTAAAATCTAGATTTAATCAAAGTGCCTGTTCTCACTATGGGGAGAAGTTGCTATACAGCATTGATGACCTAAAACACCCAAAACATTGTATCAGTATTTTTTCTCTTCAAACCTCCTACTCATTTTATAATGCTTCCCAGACACTAAGATACATTTTCTGTGTCTTTTGAAATAGACTTGTAGCTTTAATTTCTGCAACTTTAATATTTAACTAAAATATTGCTACCAAAATGGGTAGAATAGTATTTTAAGATGGTATACTCTATTGAAAAACAAAGACTGAATTATGGTTTTTTGATTAGATTCAGGGAAAATCTGAAGACCATAAGTATCAGAATGCCTCTAGCCAAGCTGTATAAGGTTCAGGATAAATCACTAGGAAATGTACAAAGGGCAGAGATATTTTATGGTTGAGAAAACTGCAGAAGAATAAATAGGTAAAAATGAAATAATAATCATTAAGAGGAGGAAAGGCTTATCTGGTTTATCCTGATAAAATTACAGTTACTGGAGCCAGGATGATCTTCCAGCTTTGCCATCAGAACATATTATTCCCTGCTTAAAACTCCTTAGGGATTTTGCATTGAACTCAAAAGTTCAGAATTCTCTACAAGCTCCTGCCTGACCTGTTTCCTGATTCTTTCTTCAGTTTAACTTCACACATCTCCTTCAGCTTCACTGGACCCTGTTCACTCAGGTCTTTTTCCTTAGGCTCCTGCCATAAGGTCTTAAAACAGGCTGTTCCCTCTGTCTGAAACCTCTATACCATTCATTCTTCATCTGCATCAACTGTCATCCAGGTCTCAGTCCACATATATTTCCCTAGACTTGCTTTAGGGCCCTCACTATATGCTTCATAAGGAGGGGTGTTTTGGGGGAAAATGGATGCATGTATATGAATGGCTGAGTCCCTTTGCTGTTCACCTGAAACCATCACAACATTGTCAGTTGGCTATACTCCAATATAAAATTAAGTTTTAAAAAGCCCATTTAATCCATTCAATATTATTTGGTTAATATATATCATTAGTTATAGGATTCAGCTTAAATCTGTGTGTGATGTTTCTCATTTTCAGCCTCCTCCCCACTATGGGAAAGAAGAGAATGCTTGACATAAGTCTCCTGCACTGGCTTGGACCCTAAACCCTTGAATATCTATATTCCCTACAAGACTACAGGGGGCTTCCTTTATGGCTCAGCAGGTAATGAATCCTCCTGCAATGTGGGAGACACAGGAGACATGGGTTTGATCTCTGGGTCAGGAAGCTCCCTTGGAGGAGGAAACGGCAATCTGCTCCAGTATTCCTGCCTGAAAAATCCCATGGAGAGAAAAGCCTGGCTGGCTACAGTCCAAAGGATCAAAAAGATTTGAACATGACTGATTGACTAAGCACGCAGAAGACTACAAGCTCTGTTAAGTCTGGGGTCCTATCTATCTTTATAACCATCATCTACTGACTGATAAAATAGGTGCTTAATATGTGACTTTTGATTATAGTAGTAATGTTGTTAAATGTCATCTCTGAGATTAAATAAAAATATATGTTCCTCATATAGTTTAGAAATATAGGAATCATGTTTCTTTAGTTTTCTTGGCATTACACTGGCAAACTCAGGTGTATATTTAAAAAAAAGACTGATTTATTTACTTAATATGAGTTCAGAACATATCATGTGTGCACAGTGCTAAACAGTGGGGATACAGAGGTGGAAAAAGTTGGCAGGCATTTATCCAGCTATAAAGGAAATTCGAGCAGAAAGCAAAGAGAGATGATCACATTTTGTTATTTAACTGGAATGCTGATGAGCTTCATGTGGTAAAGATTAGGTGCTAAGGGAGACTATGATAGATCACCTGCTGTAGACCCAATGCTTTTGTCTCCCTGTAATCCATAAACTAGTCTTCCCTGGTGGCTCAGAGGTTAAAGTGTCTGCCTGCAATGTGGAAGATCTGTGTTTGATCCCTGGGTCAAGAAGATCCCTACAGAAGGGAATGGCAATCCACTCCGGTACTCTTGCCTGGAAAAAGGCTACAGTCCATGGGGTCTCAAAGATGACATTTAACAGTTCATATGTGTTAAAACCTAAACCCCTAGGTGATGGTGTTGGAAGTGGGTCTTTGGGAGGTGATTAGGTCATGAAGGCAGGGGCCTCTTGAATGTGATTAGTGTTGTTACAAAAAGGAGACCTGATGGAGCTCCCTAGCCTCTTCCACCATGTGAGGTTACGGTGAGGTGGGCTCTCACCTGGCACTGAATTGGCAACTTGATCTCAGACTTCCCAGCCTCCATAACTATGAGAAGTATGTTTCTGTGGTTTATAAGCTACCTAGTCTATGGTGTTTTGTTACAGCAGCCCAAATGGAATAAAACAGGAGTCCTTGCCAAGCTGAGAGTGTCCGAAGAAGTGACATTTAACCTGAGGTTTGAAAGAGTAGGCTTCCCCGGTGGCTCAGATGATAAAGACTCTACTTGCAATGTGGAAGACCCAGGTTTGATCCCTGGATCAGGAAGATGCCCTGCAGAAGGGAATGGTAACCACTTCAGTATTCTTGCCTGGAGAATTTCAAGGACAGAGGAGCTTGGCAGGCTACAGTCCGTGGGGACACTACTGAGCACCTAACACTTATACTTTCACTTTGAAAGGGTGGTGTGACAGTGTTGGGTGAAGTGTCTTAGAGGAAGAGGAAATCTGTATGAGGAGGCTTTCAGAGGAGGAAAAGGACGGCCTTGCTGGAAGTAGAACATAAGTATCAGCTGATTAACAAGCTCCCCAGGGATTCTGATGTGAACCCAGGCATGCAAATCATTGGACTGGAGCTTTTCTATTCAAAATGTGGTCCTGGTCCCTGCCACATCAGCATCACTAGAAGTTTATTGGGCCTTTCTTAAGTCTCAGTCAAAATCTGTGTATCAAACTCTCCAGGTTACATATAGAGGTTACAGTTTGAGAAGCACTGCATTAGAAGAACTTAAAAAGACAAAAAGCTAACATGTACTAAGGGTGGTGCGTGTGTGCACTTTGTTGCTCAGTCACGTCCAACTCTTTTGCAACCCCATGGACTGTACCAGGCTCCTCTGTCCATGAGATTCTCCAGCAAAGAATATTAGAGCAGGTTGCCATTTCTTACTCTAGGGGATCTTCCTGGCCCAGGGATTGAACCCGCACCCCTTGCATGGGCAAGCAAGTTCTTTACCACTAAACCACCTGGGAAGCCCACTAAGGGCAGTGCTCAGAGAATAAGGGCAAGAGTGATTGGATGAGGCTGTTGGAGCAAGCAGAGCTCAGATCATGTAGAGCTAAGAACAGTGTCTTCCAAGAGGAGGCGATATAGCTCAGTGAGTATAAGAGGCAACTTAATGGAGTTTAGAAACAAAATGTGAGCATCTATCTATCTGTTTATATTATATCTATCCATCCACAACTATCTATAATCGAGTATCTATTTAAAATCTATTATTTATCTTCATATATATTAACCTCAAAAGGTAAGAAAATAGTAATACCATTTTGTTTTGGCTGCACTGTGCAGCATGTGGGATCTTAAGATCCCAGACCAGAGTTTGAACCCACACCCGCTACAGTGGAAGTGCAGAGTCTTAACCATAGGATGGCCATGGAAGTCCCTACCATGTTTTTGATGACCGTTCCATAAAGCGAGGACACTTTCAGTTTTAGTAAGGTGGAATAAGAGAAGCTAAATGTTCTATGGGAAAACCTCACATGACAAAGAATTTTCCTTGTATTTCTTTCTCCGTGGTGAATACATGTTATTAAACATTTGTCCAAACCCATAGCAGGCATATCAAGACTTAACGAATGTAAGCTACAGACTTTGGGGAACTGGGAAATGTCATTGTAGATTCATCAGTTGTAACAAGTGCACCACCTCTGGTGGGAAAGCCTGCTAATAGGGAAGGCTATGCATGTGTTGGGGCAGAAGGTATATGGGAAATCTATGTACCTTCCTCTCAATCTTTTTTTTTTTTTTGCTTGTTTATTTTTTCACATTTTTATTGGAGGATAGTTGATTTACAATGTTGTGTTAGCGTCAGGTGAACAGCAAAGTGAATCAGTTATACATATGCATATATCCACTCTTTTTTTAGATTATTTTCCCATATAGGGCATTACAGAGTATTGCATTCCCTGTGCTATACAGTAGATTCTTATTAGTTATCTATTTTATATACAGTAGTGTGTATATGTCCCAATCTCCCAATTTATCCCTTCCCACCTTCCTCTCAATTTTGCTGTGAACCTAAAACTGCTCCCAAAATGAAGTTTATTAAAATATAACAAAATATAGTATTTAACATGTAAATTACACATATTAAATCCTCCCTCAGTCCATCTAAGCACCAAGTGTTCCCATGTTGTGTATTGTATGTGAGTTATTTGGATGTGAGTGCCCCCAAGGCAGAGATAACAGAAGCAGTTTCATTTGTTTGTTGGCTTTTAGAAAACTTCACTTTGATGTATGCCATGTGTACTCAGATAAATGAATTTAAAGATATATCTCCTGGTTTTATTTAGACTAGCTACCTCAAAACTGGATATCCACAAGGTGTGAATAAAAGGTTAGGAAACCTTTTCTCCTTCTGCACAAGAACTTGCCCTTTTGTTAGCTTTTCAGCTCCTTGCTTAGAGTCCTGTTAAAGGTAGTGAATCAAATAGGTTGCTAGGCAACATCACTTACTGGTAAAAATGACTAAGTAAAAGGCTACAACTGGACCAGGGGAACTATAAGTTCCTAATGGGGACATCATAGCTTTTGGGTGAGAGTGGTGATCCTAGAGCTGATTATGTCCCATAAGAACCCCAGAAGCTATGCCTATGGAGTTGCTTCAAGAGACACTGGTTACCAGGATAGATCCTGAAACAAGCCAGTAATGATTTGATAACCTTGAACCTGAGCTGTCATAAAGGAAGGGCAGAGTTCACTCCCTGGACAATGGCAAGAAGTGTTGAAGGACTCTGGAAGAAGAGGAATGCTTAGCTCTGACTTCTGGCAGGCTGTATTCCTAGCTTATATTCTTCTGAACAAATCTGAAGCCAAGTGTGACCTATAGTAGTTCAAGAATATGAATATTCTGTAGAGCCTTAAGAGCCCCTAGTAGGCATTGCAATAGCCTCAAAGGATTCCTGCAAAAAACTTGCTGTTTAGAAATAATACTAATAATACAAACACAGCAAACAAGAAGAAAATGTCAGCATCAATACTTCTTTGACTCCGAGTACAAACTCTTCATCAGTCACACTGCAAGATTAAAACCAGTGACACCCTAGCCAGATCTAGTAGGTCTAGTAAGCAGTAAGTGAAAAAACTTGGAATTATCAAGAAAACTCTTTGAAATAGGAATATAAATCCACTATTACTAATAATGTATGGTTTTCAGGTACATGGTTATATATCAAGTGTCTACTGTGCATTCAGCTACTCTGAGATGTAAGAGTATATATTATGCCATGAATCATAGCTAGTGGGATGAAGCTATTGTGGTTAGCAAACGTTTAAGAACTAAGGTTCTGGAATTCTATTAAAAATATTTTTTAACTGATGGTAAAAGAGTTTCAATGCCATTAGTAAATAAAAACAAAGTTTAAAATATTTTCCTTTCATATCCTTTTTAAAACTTCCATTTTTATGTATATTTAAAACAAATAATACATCATTCAGTAAAACTTGCTTATATATACTACAGATACATTGTGAATTTTTTTCCACTGTGGACCTGGAGAAAAGTATTTGGAGATCACTGCTGGGAAGTAATGATTCTTGATTCTGACTAGCACTGGAGACAACTTTTCAAACCTTTCAGAATTCTTGAGCTTCTTATCACACACACAGTGTTAGAATTTCTGAGAACGAAGCCCAAGGATTAATACTTCGGAAAGCTCAACAGGTAATTCTGAGGTAGAACAGTTACTACCCTCCAGAGTCCATCCCCAACCAGGGTCCTTCCTTCAGCACGGTGTTGTGTGGGTCCATAGACTGAGTTTTTGGCTGAGAAGCAAAGGAAAGCTTTGATCAGAGAATGGAGCGGTCGCAGCTGGAACTCTGGTGTCCAAGCTCTCGCGAGCAAAACGCAATCAGGGCCGCCTTACAGGGATCTGGTGGGCGGGGAGGGGTGGAGTTTTCGCAGGTCGTGCAGGCGCACCTGCGCTGCTCACGCAGTCTCCCTGCGCACCACTCGGGATCACAGCGCTCCGCAGCCTGCTCACGGCCGTCCCCACCGCCACCTTCAACTGCTGCGCCTGCACGTGGCCCTCGTAGCCACAGTATTGGCTGAGGTCTTGCCGTTGGCAGAAGGAACTCTGGCGTGAAGGGCTGGATACAAGCCGTCAGCACGCGGTCCGGGAGCAAGCTCAGAGAGACTAAGTACAAAGGAAAAAAAAGGTTAGATTTTATTTTATTACCTAGATTTTATTTCTCCTTCCCAGGAACTGTTAACGAGCTTAACCCGGGACAGGGCCACGCCAAGTGGTCACAGTCTAGAGACAAGGGAAGAGTTTCTCAAAATGTCTCTGTTCTCAGACTACCTGCAGCAGGATTACCCGGGAGAGGGGACTCTTTGAATCAGAATCTTTGGACTATGTTGTCTTTGTTATTTTGTTGCTAAATCGTGTCCAGACTATTTTGCAACTGCATGGGCTATAGCCTGCCAGGCTTCTTCCTCTCTCCACGGGATTTCCCAGGCAAGAATACTGGAGTGGGTTGCCGTGCCCTCCTCCAGGGGATCTTCCTCACTCAGGGATTGAACCATCATCTCCTACATTGGCAGGCCAGTTCTTTACCACTGAGTCACCAGGGAAACCTGGGACTATGTCGATGCTCCATACTGGGTACTATTCTATATTAAACTCTCAAATACTTTTTTTTATTTTTTAATTTTTATTTTAACTTTAGTTTACAATACTGTATTGGTTTTGCCAAACATTGACATGAATTCACCACGAATGTACATGCGTTCCCAAACATGAATCCCCTCCCACCTCCCACCCCGTAACATCTCTCTGGGTCCTTCCCATGCACCAGCCCCAAGCATCCTGCATCGGACATAGACTGGCGGTTCGTTTCTTACATGATAGTATACATGTTTCAATGCCATTCTCCCATCTCATCCCACCCTCTCCCTCTCCCCCAGAGTCCAAAAGTTCTCTCAAATACTTTAAACGTGGAAGTCACTCCCATTTTATAAAAGAGAATACCGACGGTTAGAGAGGATAAGGGACCCTCAGGATAAGAGTCACAGAAGTGCGCAAAGGAAATCTGAATTGTTAATGAACTCTATGGGCTTCCCTGTGNAGGTTCAATCCCTGATTGGGGAACGAAGATCCCACATGCCATACAGCATGGCCAAAATAAAAATAAAAATTCAATTCGTGATGTAAGGAAATCTGAATTGTTAATGAACTCTATGGGCTTCCCTGTGGCGTAGATGGTAAAGTATCTGCCTGCAGTGTGGGAGACCTGGGATCTATCCCTGGGTTGGGAAGATCCCCTGGAGGAGGGCATGGAAACCCACTACAGTATTCTTGTCTGGAAAGTCCCCATGGACAGAGGAGCCTGGTGAGCTATTGGGGTCGCAAAGAGTCAGACATGACTGAGCAACTAACACACACAGCAAGCCCTGCAGAGTAGTCTTATACACGCCAAAGTCTGAGAAGCACCAGAACAGAGCAGAGAGAGTTCCCTCCGCGTTGGTCATCTTCATATTAAGAAATTCCAAAGCAGTCACCAGAAGCGATTATGCCAGAGAAAAATTAACTTTCTGCCCTTAAACATGCACAGCAATAATAGGAGTTCATCAGTATGAAATATATTCACATTAAAAATGCTCTGGGTTAGCAGTTATATTATTTTGATAATTCCTTTATTATAATATAGTGGTCATTCACTGGAAAAGCTTGGAACAATAGCTGTCCTCTGTTATTTCACATTATGTATATGAGCAGAATAAATATAAGTTAATTTTAAAAATTTGAGTATAATCAAGGTTGACAAAAGCTAATTAAGTAGGACATATGCAGAAAGGCTCTTAATTAGCCTTTAAAAAATTGCCACTTATCTTGTTACTTCAACTCTCAGGAAGAAAGGAGCCAGAAAAAAAAAATGGCAAAGCATATGTGTGTGGAAGAGGGCTAAGGTTCAGACCAGCTGGACGAAAAGGCAGTTGTTAAAAACATAGGAGAGTGGCTAAGGCAGAATGACTATGACCTTGTGTGTTCAAGAGTTGTTATCTAACTAAATGGAGGGGAAATTTAATAACAATTCTCCCTGCAGGGATTAGCTAAATTCATATCATCATATTGGGAAATAATCAGTTAGAAGAGAAATAAAGTGAAGCAGGTGGTTTCTGGCCATACACCCCAAGAACCGTGTGTACTTTACAAAATGTGCATGAGTGTATGTGTGCACACAGAGATATGAAATGTTTATGTTTCATGCATGCTAAATTCAATTATCATGCAGATGTTAGCATTTTTGGTCTTTTTGGATGAGTAAAGGTAGCAAATTTGTGGTCTACTTTGTGGCATAGGACAGCAGATAAATTTAATTGACCTCACAGTATCAGTGAATTTTTGTTGCTGTTGTTTAGTTTAGTCAAGGCTATGGTTTTTCCAGTAGTCATGTATGGATGTGAGAGTTGGACTGTGAAGAAGGCTGAGCGCCGAAGAATTGATGCTTTTGAACTGTGGTGTTGGAGAAGACTCTTGAGAGTCCCTTGGACTGCAAGGAGATCCAACCAGTCCATTCTGAAGGAGATCAGCCCTGGGATTTCTTTGGAAGGAATGATGCTAAAGCTGAAACTCCAGTACTTTGGCCATCTCATGCAAAGAGTTGATTCATTGGAAAAGACTGATGCTGGGAGGGATTGGGGGCAGGAGGAGAAGGGGACAACCGAGGATGAGATGGCTGGATGGCATCACTGATTCGATGGATGTGAGTCTGAGTGAACTCCAGGAGTTGGTGATGGACAGGGAGGCCTGGTGTGCTGTGATTCATGGGGTCACAAAGAGTTGGACACGACTGAGTGACTGAACTGAATTGAACTGTTGTTTAGTTGCTAGGTTGTTTCCGAATCTTTTGTGACCCCATGGACTATAGCCTGCCAGGTTCCTTTGTCCATGAGATTTCCCAGGCAAGAATACTGGAGAGGGTTGCCATATCCTTCTCCAAGGGACCTTCCTTTTGCAGGGGTTGAACCTGTGCCTCCTATTTATGCAGGCAGATTCTATACCACTGAGTCACCACGAAGGCCCTTATTGGTGAATACAGTGTTTTAATAATTTTGACCACACTATTAACACTAAAGGTGGAGAAATTCCACATAAAATTCCAGAGCTCTGTTTCTTTTTCATCATGGGAAGAAATGGCAACATTTAATCTCTGTTCCTATGTGGCACTCACACTGTCCGGTATGCTCAGGTCTTTTTATTCTTTTACCTGCATTTAATTTGTGATGTCTCTTCTGGAAGGATAAAGTGAAGAAGTGATATGTAGGAGGGAGGAATTTATCACATCTTTATTCTATGATTGGTACTATTAGCATAGACTTTTATGTATGAAGTTAAGATTTTTATATTCTTTATTTAAACCTGTCAAAACAAGTTTGCTAGATGAAAATACTGAAATTCAGAGAGAATAAGTCCACCAAAGTCACGCAACTTGTGACAGAGGTAGGAGGAAATCAAGATCTGATTTGGCTCTTTCTGCTATTGTATGCTCATGACATAAATGTTAAAATAGCATGAAAATAGCGTTCTCAGACTCCTATGTGTGCACATATTTTCCTTCCTGTTCTGGCTACTATTGGTAGTGAGTTTTGTTTTCAGATATCTTTCTGCTGCATCAGATATATGAATATCAGAGGAAACATCAACAAATGTTTGTTAACAGCTGTACACGAAAGTTAATGAACTAGATTACATGTCTTAGATGTGGCCGCAGTTTAAAACAGAATAGAGCCATTAAGAAAAATGCACAAATAACTTCAATACTAAATTCAGTGAGCGTTGTACAAAGAAATTGCTACAGAAGATGAGAGAAGAAAGAAATCTTTTAGTATGTGTGGCATAAACTCCAGTGTAAATTGTATGATCATTGGCTATTACTGTTTATCTTGCTTTCTTCCTATGTTCTCAGGTCTCTGGCTGATGTATATCTCTATTATATATATATGTATGTATATTTTATATATATATGTATAATGTGTGTGTGTTAGTCACTCAGTTGTGTCCAACTCTTTGTGACTGCATGGACTCCTCTGTCCATGGAATTCTCCAGGCAAGATTACTGGAGTGGGTTGCCATTCCCTTCTCCAGGGGATCTTCCCAATCCAGGATCTAACTCAGGTCTCCCACACTGCAGGCAGATTCTTTACTGTCTGAGCCACCAAGGGAGCCCATGTATATTATATATAGAACTATCTGTATGATATATAGATACATATAGTCAAAATGTACATGTGTATATATAAATATATTAAGATATAATTGTTTATACATACCTGAATACATGGAATAGGCCAGGAGAATAATCTAGAACTCATCAGAGAATCACACAAGTCAGAATCTGGATCCTTGATTTTAGTAAATGTCAGATGCTAGTATGATAAATGTCAAGAGATGGTATAGTATAGTGGTTAAGGGCCGCACTGCTGCTGCTGCTAAGTCACTTCAGTCACGTCCGACTCTGTGTGACCCCATAGATGGAAGCCCACCAGGCTCCCCCGTCCCTGGGATTCTCCAGGCAAGAACACTGGAGTGGGTTGCCATTTCCTTCTCCAATGCATGAAAGTGAAAGGTGAAAGTGAAGTTGCTCAGTTGTATCCAACTCTTAGCGACGCCATGGACTGCAGCCTACCAGGCTTCTCTGTCCATGGGATTTTCCAGGCAAGAGTACTGGAGTGGGGTGCCATCGCCTTCTCCACTATCTGGGCTTAAATCCCAGCTATGCTATTTATTAGCTGTATAAACTTGAGCAAGTTATTTGATCTCTCAGTGCTTTAGTTTGCTTGTTTATAAAATGGGGATAAGAAGAGTGTACCTGCCTTCTGTGCTTCTGGTGAGAATTAACATGAGCTAATACACATAGAATAGTGTCTTTCTCAAGATAAGAAGGCTTTTAGAGTTAGCTATTATTATTATTACTACAATGTAATACACTGATCTTTCAGTATTCAAATAAAACCATGTTTAATGTTATCCATTTTTGGCATGTCTCTTTACTTAGTAATGTAAGGAATCATCTATTCAGAAGATGCTATTAAGTCATTGCATAGTTCCCTCTCACTTCTGGGTTTGATGTAAGCCCAGCTTGTTTCATGGTTAGCACCACAAGGAAAATTTTAAGAAAGTGGAAGAAGCAAGAAGAATAGATCTTATGTAGTATTGGTGGTCTGTGATGCATGAGCCTGAGGATAAACCAACCTGCCTGCCGTCTGCTGATTTACTCTGGGATCTAAGGTACCACAGTCAGGAGAAGACCCCAAGTGTGTTTCATGGCTCAGTGCAGAGAAGTTATTCTTTCTCCCCAGATTCTTATTTAGGTCACATGCCCAATTTTTTTTGTAAAGGAATCAGGGACATATAAACACACAGGTAAGATTTTAAATTTCTTTGTGGATAATTATTTTGTTTCACTTTTATGGGAAAATACAGATCTTGCACTGACAAAAAAATACCTAAGATATTTTTGAAGTTTTATTCATATGTAGTAAATGCTGTTAACATTATAATAGTTCATTAGATTTTAAAAGTTAAATATTAAATCCCTAAATTTATCTTTTAAACTACTTTGATGGTATAAACAATCCAATAACTTTCTTGAGGTAAATTAAATATAACAATAGAATGTAGCAATAGAACAATAGAGCCTCATTTTTAAGTGTATAATTATTTGCATTTAAGATAGAAAAAGTGTTCAAACTGATAAAGTTTACTCATGTCAATTGCCTTTGCAACTCCTGGCCTCAGGAAACAACTCATCTGTTTTCTAAAATTATAGATTAGTTTTATCTGTTCTAGAATTTCATATAAGTGGAATAATATGATATATTTTTATATGCATGGATGCATGTGCTTATTGGTCATTTGTATATCTAATTTTATATAGTGTCTGTGCAAATCTTTTGCTCATTTTTAGGTTGGGTTTATTGTCTTCTTATTGGGCTGTAAAAAGTTGTCTAAATACTCTGATGCCAATCCTTTATCAAATATTATGTACTGTGAATATTTTCCGAGTTTGTGGCTTGTCTTATTTTATTAATGCTGGATTTTAAAGAACAGAACTTTAATATTTTGATGGAGTCAGGTTGAATCTTTATTTAACTTTTATGACTTACCTTCTTAAAGTTACATAGAACTACTTCTGTTTTATTCTGTTAGTAAAAGCAGTTGCAAAGATCTGCCAAGGTTCAGGATTGACTCCATCTCTTGATGGGGGACAGGAAAGTTCTGAAAAGTATGTGGGTTGAGAAGTATTGTTGTACCAGTTTTGCAAAATATCTTCCAATGTCTTTAAAAAATGTGTCAGTTTCATCTAAATAGTCAAATTCATTAGTGCAAAGGTATTCATGCTAATCTTGGTGGTGGTGGTGGTTTAGTCGCTAAATTGTGTCTGATTCTTGCGACTCCATGGACTGTAGCCTGCCAGGCTCCTCTATCCATGGAATTCTCCAGGGAAAATACTGGAGTGGGTTGCCATTTCCTTCTCCAGGGGATCTTCCCAACCTAGGAATCAAACTGGTGTCTCCTGCACTGTGGGTGGAATCTCTACCAACTGAGCTATCAGGGAAGCTCTATTAAAGCCCTATTAGAAGCTTAGATCATTGGCTTAGGCTTTTATTCTTTTTTAATACAAGCATTTAAAATTATAAGCACTTCTAGACATGCATCTCATGAATTCTGATATGCTGTGTTTTGTTATCACTTAGTTAAAATATTTTCTAATCTTTCTTTTAATTCTTTGACTCAGGGCTATTTAGAGATGTTATGTTTAATTTCCAAACAAGTGAAGATTTTCTACCTTTCTTTCTTTTTTTTTTTTGATTTATTATTGAAGTAAAAGCCATACAACATAGAACCAATCAGTTTTAACTGTACAATTCCCTGACATTTAGTACATTCAAAATTTTGTGGAACCATCACTGCTTCATCCTTAAAGGAAAGGTCTCCTTAAAGCAGTCATTCTAAATTCCCCCCTCTTCCTGGCACCTAGGATCCCCTATTCTTTCCTGTCTCTATAGATTTTCCTGTCTTGGTTATTTCATATGAAAATTGAATCATTCAACATGCAACCTCTTATGTCTGGCTTCTTTCACTTAGCACAGTGATTTGTCTGTTCATCCATGTTGCATCATGCATCAGTACTTCATTTCTTCTTATGGCTGAATAATATTTCCCTGTAAGAATATAGTTTTGTTTTTCTATTCATCAGTTGAAGGACGTATGTTTCTAACTTTTGGCTCTTTGTAGACAAGTTTTCTTTCTTTTTTTTGAATATTTGTTTTCAATTCTTGTGGGCATGTTCTTAGCTGTGCTGGGAATATGACAATTCTATGTTTAACTTTTTGAGGACCCATAAAACTGTTTTCCACAGTGGCTGCACTTTTTTGCATTTCTACTGAACAGTGTATGCAGTGTCTTCACATCTTGCCGACATTTATTTTCTATTTTTTTTTTT
>SJYQ01003631.1:445518-498735 GCA_006410935.1 Redunca redunca
GAGACATTACTTTGCCGACTAATGTCCGTCTAGTCAAGGCTATTGTTTTTCCAGTGGTCATGTATGGATGTGAGAGTTGGACGGTGAAGAAAGCTGAGTGCCGAAGAATCGATGCTTTTGAACTGTGGTGTTGGAGTAGACTCTTGAGAGTCCCTTGGACTGCAAGGAGATCCAACCAATCCACCCTAAAGGAAATCAGTCCTAAATATTTATTGGAAAGACTGATGCTGAACCTGAAGCTCCAGCATCAGCGTATTTGGCCACCTGATAGGTAGATTCTTTACCGAGTCACCAGGGTGACTCACTTCGGTGTGAGTGTGGAGTCTTTAATACTTCCGTGTTCTTACTGTTTTTTGTCAGTCTTCCCATCTCATGGCTCCTGGAGTGGAGGACTGTCTATCACGACTTTATCCTTTGTACTACTGCTTTTCAGTTATTTCCATAGATGATCAAATGACATCATCCTCACCAACCATTTGGATTGTGCCTGAAAAGGAAATTCTCTCTCTTGGGGACAAATGGATGACAGAGGCTCTTAAATGAAGAAGGAATGATGACAAAATCAAGGCACTGAGCCTAGTCATGTCAGTGAGTTAGTGCCACTGGGATGTCTCTAATTATGGGCTTCCCAGGTGGTGCTAGTGGTAAAGAACCCACCTGCTAATGCAGGCAGACTTAAGAGACCCAGGTTCAATCCCTGGGTTGGGGAGATCCCCTGGAGGGGGGCACGGAAACCCATGCTAGTTTTCTCACCTGGAGAATCTCTGGTAGGCTACGGTCCGTAGGCTTGCACAGAGTCAGACGTGATTGAAGTGACTTAGCACTCATACGTGTCCCTAACTAGGCACTGAACCTTTTGGCCCCTGCAAGTTGTGGAGAAAAGCTGCTTATTATTTCTTACTCATTGAGTACCTAACATTGTGGTGAACTTCATAAGGCTCTCCAAAAATGTCCCAGTGTCAGCTCAAAGATTCCTGGACTTGTAAAGCTGACATTAGCACCTTACACAAAGCAAAAAACAGGAAAAAACAAAACACAATGGTTTTGTTCACAAATAATTCAGTCTCTTCTTCTTGTCTTTTTCTACTCTGAGAGTTTTTTTTTTTTTTTTGACTTTTGTGATTCATTCAGATTTGTTCTCAACTCAGTAAGAGGATAGCTATAATATGCCATGTAACCAATTTATCTGTAAAGTCATTACCCATATAATTTGATTTTAATTAAAAAGTGCTTCTCCACTTTCCTTTACTTATCTAGTTTAATACCCACTGAAACATATTTTAAAATCAAATTGTCTTCTTGAATAGAAAAAGCTTTTTTAATGATATTTTTGTATTGTATGGGATTCCTAGAAAGTGAAAGTTGCTCAGTCAGGTCCGACTCTTTGCAACCTCGTGGACTATACAGCCCATGGAATTCTCCAGGCCAGAATACTGGAGTGGGTAACCATTGTCTTCTCCAGAGGATTTTCCTGACCCAGGGTTCGAACCTTGGTCTCCCGCATTGCAGGCAGATTCTTTACCAGTTGAGCCACTGGGGAAGCCCTTATGAGATTCATAAGTAGGCCTTTAAATCTTTACTCCTAAGTTATTGGATTGAGTCTGGCAGACTAAATGAAAATGTATATTGTACTCATCCAGTGGTTGGTTAGCCATTTATTCCAACCTACCCCCCACCCCACCGCCCACCGCTGCCGAGAGTACCTAGCTAGGTATAGGACAGGTGCAACCACAGTATAATAACGTAAGGTCTATGGCCTTGTTAATCGGTGGGATCCACTAGAAAGCCAAGGGTTATTTGCTATAATTATTCTTATTAATTCTCTATTGTTTCTTTAGAGAGTCCTGAAGCCAGATTCTGAGCTCTGTTAGCTGTAAACTCATGAAGGTGCCTGTGGGGATTGTAGCCCGGAGAAGGACATTGTGAATAAAAACAAATGCTTTCCTATTGAGTGTGGCAACTGGGAAGGAAGACAAACGGCAACAGAGGAAAGATCCCTCATTTCTCTGTGGCAGAAGGATAGCTTTGATAAGAGTCTCCACGTGGCGGCATCCTCGGGGCTGGTTCAGACTGCAACTCTGGAGTCTGGACTATATTAAATTATTCTTATGTCTTGTCCACATAGATCCGAAGAAATGTGTAGATGCCCTGAGAGGCACAAGCTGCTTTTGAGCTGGCTGTTAAGAACATGTCATTGCCTCCCTGAAGGATCTGGGGAAGAAGGAAGCTGAGGGAAGTTGGACTCTTAGTTGATGTCATGGGTTGGATTCTTGAGTACTTAGCTAATGTTTCAGGTTGGTTCTCTGGCAAAAGATGTTGAGATGGAATTTGGTGTGCAGGGTATTTATTAGGGATTAACACCTGTGGAAGGGAGGAGGCTTGTGGGGAAATAAGCTTGCTTGGGCAGAAGTTGATTATGTGCTCAAGGCACCCCTAAGCAATGGCCAACACTAGGGATTGCTCTGAAGAACAGTCTCATCAGAGTAATAGCTCATGTTGGGATGAAGTTGCTGAGCCTATATACTCAATCAGTCATAGAATACTGGTTGCCTTTTCAGGGTGTATCTTTGAGTAAGGTGACTTTCTGCAATTGAGGCAAACCCTAAGAAGGTGACTGCTGGAACACATTTCACCTCTGGAAGGGGATCTAGGGGAGCACACCTCCAATGTCTACCACAGCTAGTAAGTGATAGAGTTAAAAACTGAGCTGAGCTTGGGTGATACTGAATCCAAAGCTATTGGTATACCTTCCCACTTCATTCAATAGGTATTTATTAAATATTTCATTAGTGCCAGGAACCTTTTTAGGTACTGAGGGTTCAACATCAAAGGAAAAGAAAAAGTAAAAAATTCTTGCCCTTAGGGAATTACCTTTCAGTTGGGTGTAAGCTGTAATAAAGGAATAATATACATAGTACATTGGATGACGATAAGTGCTGTGGTGAATATAAAATAAAAAGGGTGGTGAAAACTGTGTGTATGTGATGGAGGGATAGTATAGAATTTATTGCTATTAAAAACAGAATAGTTAGAGAAGGATTCACAAAGAAGACATTTGAGCAATGACCCAAAGAAGAGACAGAGGATTGTCTTATGGATGTGTGAGAAACCATTCCAAGCAGAGGAAACAGCCAGTGCAAAGGTCTGAGGTTGGAGCATGCCTTGTGTATTCTTGTCATAGCATTCTCTTGCAAGTTTTTTGCACAGTATGACATCTAGCTTTGCACAGAAGGCAGTTTTTTTTTTTTCCCCAAAAAACTTCCTTCATGTACCACTGTGATACTTTTTATAATATTCATATACCATCTCTATTGTCATTTAGTTGCTAAGTCATATCTGACTCTTTTGCAACCCCAGGGACTGTAGCCTGCCAGGCACTTCTGTCCATGGCAAGAATACTGTAGTAGGTTGCCATTTCCTTCTTCAGGGCATCTTCCTGACCCAGGGAGTGAACACCCATCTCCTGAATTGGCAGGTGGATTCTTTACCATTGAGCCAATAGGGAAGCCCTCATATCATCTGTACTACTCTTTATATTTTTGTTTAATTTCCCTTTTCACATGTAAGTACATTTATTTTAGAAGAAGATTTTGGTTTTGTGGAAATAAATGAAGACCACTCAAATGAGAACAAGCAAAGATTGTCTATTCAGAGCTTCCTATAGCAAGGGAATCAGCCACCATCACTTATGTTTGACACAGACTCAAAGTCAGGCAGGGGAGCAGAAGAGTGGAAAAAATCAGACATGCCTTGATTGGAAGCTGTTGGTGTGGGGAAGCTGTAGGTGGGCCAACTAGAAGTGGGTACTCTACATGATTGATTAGGGGTACATATTTAACTCTCGTTGGTTGGAAACAGGGGCAAAAATTAGGGAAGTCCTCAGTTATTAATCAAGTCCTGGCCATTTTGGGCCCATTGTTTACAAGGGTTTTTGTTTGGCTTCCTGGACTGGTTGATGGAGAAAGTTGTCTGTCTTCTGACAGTTTTGACTTGTAGATAGTATACTGGCTTCTTAGACTGGTTACTGGAGATAATAGGTAGTCTTCTTGAGCTGGTTGGTACAGATTGTGGGTCAGAGTTTTATTTTTATATATGGTCTGGCCATTATCCATTTGTGTATTCAGTTTCTCAATTTTATTTCCCTAAAATAAGGTAGCATCATTTAGTAGGTTAGTTCTATTTTCAACATAATTACATATAAGCAACAGCAGAAACAAATCATATATACATATACACATTCATATAACTGTTAAAATGACGATGTATCCCATGTGATACCAAAAGGGATGTGTATCACACTTTGTGGTATTTTATTTTAAACTATCCCTGCAAGGCAACCAACATTTCAACAATTTTGAGTATATTTTCATTGATTTAAATTTTTTTCTGCATTAATACTACATTGTCTCCTGGGAGCATTAACTTGCCACATCATTAATTTATTCCTTGGTGAGAATTGATCTAAGAAAATTTGTTCAAGTGATTGATGTTAGTTTCCCTAAGATCATGGGGGTTTTGATGCAATAGGGAAATGAAGTGGGCTAATGCTTTGGGAATCCAGAGAGATTGCTTCAATTCAGGTCATTGGTATTGGGTATGAGGGAGAAAAGGGTGACAAGGAAAACAGAATAAGGGTAGGTGACAAAAACCGATTTTGTATAGGTTACAGGGAGCTCAGAACCGCATTCCCTGGGCCATGTTCTTCAAACTGGGGGAGAAATTAGCACTTTTTCCTAGCCCCATTTTGCTTGATCTTCAGAGACACATCCTTTGTGTATGCACATCTAATGTGCTTATTTATTTAGTCATTTTGTGTTTTTCTTCCCCAATTGACTGTGGAATCCTTGAGGATTTCTGGAATTAGTCTTCCACATGCTTGAACTCCTGCCTGTTAGTCCTGAGTCTGCCAAGTAGCAGCTGCTCAATAAATGTCAATGAAATTAATTAGCGAGCAAATCTTCTAGGGCCTTTGCATATTGTGATTGCTCTCCTGAGCCCGGTGAAAGTAATGGTCAGCAGGTCTGTGTCTCAGCATGGGATTTCACAAACAAATGGGTTCCTATCAAGTGCTTGATGAGCAGGTGAAAAGAGAGCTTGGAGGAAGACCAGCTCTCTGATTCTTTGGTGCCCAAGCTCATGATTTAACATTATGCTTTGCAGACATTAGGCCAAATGAAACACATTCTGTGCTCTCTGTTTGATGAATAGCCCCAGTCTTCAACTGTGGAGGTTTGCTTTTGTAAAGATAAGAAATGAGGTGTTTGATGGGAGAATTTTTGGGAAGACTGCCAGTACCCACCATAGGATGGCTTGGCATTTCTTTGTCTATCTTATTTCACATTCAGGAACAAAAAGGACCCTTCCCTGTTTCTTTTCTCATATTTCTGCTAGTTAAGGGATGTCACACTAACTTTCTGTTTTGAGTGTGTGTGTATATTTCCTTAAGTATGTGAAATCGATCTAATTTAATAAATACATTTTCAGTGGTTTAAATATTCTCATGTGAAAGAGTACATATTAAAATTTTCACAGACTTTAAAAATGATGTAAATAAAACAACCCAAATGACAACCTGAACTTGTTCAAAGGGAGAGAGTTATGTCATACTTGGTTATCTCAGCCTATTAAGATCTAGAAGTAGGAATTTTCTTCTTTTCCTAGAAATAATTAGATGTAGACAGGCTTCCCTGTGCAGTTCAGTTTGCTGGTTAGTAATGATTTTCACAACCTGAAAGACACTCAAAGCAGCTCGATGTCTTAGGAAAACCTATTTTTCCTTTTAGATATTTGGTTATGGTACTTGTTATGATGTCTACAGTTTACTCCCAAAGTACTTTAGTATAGCAGTGTTGTTTGGGGTTTACATTAGTTGAGGCTATGTTATGGCAGTAGAGGGTGAATTGGGATATAGTCAGAATGGCCACTCTTCATAGATGGCTACTGCAAGCATGGCAACCTCTGGTTGACATTAGATATTTTGCTAATTAGCATTGCAAATGTTAGAAATCAGTGTTCATAGATGAAATTAGTATTTAATTGATTAGCACAATAGATTTAATAATTAACCTCTCATTAGTGAAATTAGTGGTATTTAAGATTATATGGACAAATTGATGCTTTTGAACTGTGGTGTTGGAGAAGACTCTTGAGAGTCCCTTGGACTGTATGAGATCCAACCAGTCCATTCTGGAGGAGATCAGTCCTAGGTGTTCATTGGAAGGATTGATGCTGAAACTGAAGTTCCAATACTTTGGCCACCTGATGTGAAAAGCTGACTCATTTGAAATGAGCCTGATGCTGGGAAAGATTGAGGGCAGGAGGAGAAGGGGACAACAGAGGATAAGATGGTTGGATGGCATCACCGACTCAATGGACATGAGTTTGGGTGAACTGCGGGAGTTGGTGATGGACAGGGAAGCTTGGCATGCTATGGTTCATGGGGTCACAAAGAGTAGACACGACTGAGTGACTGAACTGAACTGAAGATTATATGGCTTTGCTGAAGAGAATCACCATTATTGCATGAAGAAAGTATAAAAAAACTACCAAGCATTATAGCTTTGGGCATGGTAGCTGCTATCCATAGCAGTCTTGCCCTTATGGTTTTCAATTGATTGAACTGGGTCTACTTAGATTACTCAGGATAATACCTTTCACTTAAAATTGACTAATTATGGACTTTAATCATATCTACAAAATACTTTCCTAGCAACACCTAGACTAGTGTTTGATTGAAAACCGAGGCCTGTAGCCTAGCCAAGTTGACATATCAAAAAGATCATCGTGTCCCTTCTTGGTTTTATAAGTAGCCAAAGCAGGCTTGGTGCCAGTCATTCCTGTCCAGGTCCCCTACGTGGTCTAATTACAAAAGGTCACTCATTGTGCTCAGTCTCAAGGGTCCTTTTGGTCTATCTCATTATTCTTTTGTTCATAATTCTGAAAATAAAAAATTATGTTTCTAAAGAGGTTATGTTAAATAGCTTAGCTTAACTTCAGTGATTTTTCCTCATTTAAAACATGTTTGGATTTTCAAAATGGGCTTCTTTAGCCCAATTTTCTGATGGAAAGAAGATTTATCTCTAAAATATTTTGCTAAGCAGCTAATGTAATCTTCTGTATTCTACCCAGAGCAGTGGTGGCCTCCCAGAGTGAATGGCAGTGGGACAGACCTGGGATTTAGAGTCTCATGACGTCCATGACACCCAAACTCCAGTCTTTTCTTCAAAAAATATTTATTTGGCTGCCCTGGATCTTAGTTGTAGCATGCAAGCTCTTCGTTGTGGCTTATGAGATCTAGTTCCCTGACCAGGGATTAAACCTGGGTCCATGACATTGGGAGCGTAGAGTCAGCCACTGGACCGCCAGGAAGTCCTTCTCCAAGTCCTTTCTAAATGAACTTTGGAACTGCATGCAAGTTACTTAATCTATTTGAATCCTCGATTCATCATCTATAACACAGATGATGAATAGTCTCTGTGAAGAATTGTAGTAAAGGTCAGAAATAGTATTGAGAAAGTGACTGGAACATGGTAGATTCTTCATTGTTGTTTATTGCTCAGTTGTGTCTGGCTCTTGTGCAACCCAATTGACTGTGGCCCACCAGGCTCCTCTGTCCATGCAATTTTTCAGGCAAGAATACTGGAGTGGGGTGTTGTTTCCTTCTCAGGGGATTTTCTTGACCCAGGGATCGAACCTATGTCCCCTAAGTCTCCTGCATTGGCAGGCAGATCCTTTACCACTAGTGCCACCTGGGAAGCCCTTTAGATTGTTACTAGATGACTGATCATCACTAACCAACAGCTGTACCATCTGCTATACTAACTGCTCTAATTGATGCCAGAACAACAATACAGCAACAACAAACACACACCACCAGAGCGCTGGGAGGAGGAAAGACTTGGTGCTACTTAATACTTCCAATATAAATATCCACATGAAAATGTCAGTTATAATATTGATAAATAACAAATGATATTTATTATCCAATCTGTAGTAATAAATTCTTCATGACATTGAATTTCCTTTCTACCTTCTTTTGAATTGAGTAATCTGTATTTATGACATTTCCTAGGCTTTATTATTGGTCTCAAAAATGTCATTCTTGAACAATGTCTCAGAACCTGCGTTTTGCCAGGGCAAACTGCTTTTACCACACTCTTATAAGTTTGTTGTCTTTTAATTACTCAGTATAACCAGATTTCTGCCGTTACCCATATTTTATTTTAATATTAAATATTACAGATGGGAGATAGTAAAATAAGTCAGGCCTTTAAAAATTGGCAGAATGTAATTCATCTTTCTCTAGAACCAGAAGGTATAAGCACTTTTAATTTCTAATTTTCTTTACATCTATTTTGTGCTTTCAGTTCAGTTCAGTTCAGTCACTCAGATGTATCCGACTCTTTGTGACCCCATGCATTGCAGCATGCCAGGCCTCTCTGTCCATCATCCAGCTCCCGGAGTTCACTCAAACTCATGTCCATTGACGGTGATGCCATCCAGCCATCTCATCTTCTGTCATCCTCTTCTCCTCCTGCCCCCCCAATCCCTCCCATCATCAGAGTCTTTTCCAATGAGTCAGCTCTTTACATCAGGTGGCCAAAGTACTGGAGTTTCAGCTTTAGCATCAGTCCTTCCAATGAACACCCAGGACTCTTCTCCTTTAGGATGGACTGGTTGGATCTCCTTGCAGTCCAGGGGACTCTCAAGAGTCTTCTCCAACGCCACACTTCAAAAGCATCAATTCTTTGGTGCTCAGCTTTCTTCACAGTCCAACTCTCACATCCATACAAGACCACTGGAAAAACCATAGCCTTGACTAGACGGACCTTTGTTGGCAAAGTAATGTCTCTGCTTTTGAATATGCTATCTAGGTTGGTCATAACTTTTCTTCCAAGGAGTAAGCATCTTTTAATTTCATGGCCACAATCACTATCTGCAGTGATTTTGGATTTTGTGATTTAGGTCCTAAGAATTATGTACCTGAATTATTTGATTAGTAGCAGTAAGAAAAACCAATTGACAAGACTAATCATATTCTTTGTAACAGACATGAGTTTATATCAAAATGTTTTGACTTGAAAGAACATACAAAACCAGAAATTTAATGATTTCAGAGGTATTGCCATAATCTTGGTTTTGGATATAAATCTTCCAGATAGGGACAGCTTGAGATGAAGTTGTATATAAAATTTTGTCTTGCTGCCCTTTGCCTTCCCTGATTTTCTGTCTTCCTGATCACTGTTACTATGTTTAGGGAGACATTTCATAGTCCTTGAATTAATTATGTCAAGCATTGTTCCCAAGCTCACAACTTTCTTATCTACCCCGGCCTCAAAGAGCAAAGTGGGATCACAACAAAGCTATTTCCATAGGTTCCTCTTATCAACCAAATTGAGTCATTCCTCCTTTCCTTCATTTTCTCTTTTAGATAAATATTGATTTCTTTAGGCTCATGGCACTAGTTCAGTTCAGTCACTGAGTCGTGTCTGACTCTTTGTGACCCCATGGACTGCAGCACATCAGGCCTCCCTGTCCATCACCAACTCCTGCAGTTTACTCAAACTCATGTCCATTGAGTTGGTGATATCATCCAACCATCTCATCCTCTGTTGTCCCCTTTTCCTCCTGCCTTCAATCTTGCCCAGCATCAGGGTCTTTTCCAATGAGTCAGTTCTTCACATCAGGTGGCCAAAGTATTGGAGTTTCAGCTTCAGCATTGGTCCTTCCAAAGAATATTCAGGACTGATTTCTTTTAGGATTATCTGGTTGGATCTCCTTGCAGTCCAAGGGACTCTCAAGAGCCTCCTCCAACACCACAGTTCAAAAGCATCAATTCTTTGGTGTTTGGCTTTCTTTATAGTCCAACTCTCACACCCATACTCGATTGCTGGAAAAACCATAGCCTTGATTAGACAGACCTTTGCTATACTAAGTCCTAGGGTCATAGAGATGAAAAGGCATGATCCCTATCTTTAGCAAGCCCACAGAAAAGTGAAGTAGACAATGAAAACACAATATAACATTTCTATAGTGGACATCTGGGTAAGGTGCAGAAACACTGAATTTTCAGTAAATTGGTGAATCCCAAGGAAGTCTGCCTGCAATGCAGGAGACATAGGAGAAACGGGTTCAATCCTTAGGTCTGGAAGATCCCCTGGAGGAGAGCATAGCAACTCTCTCCAGTATTCTTATCTGGAAAATCCCATGGACAGAGGAGTCTTGTGGGCTACAGTCCATAGGGTCGCAAAGAGTTGGACACGACTGAAGCAAATGAGCATGCATGAGTGCAAAGAGATGTTGCTTCAAAGGAGTATATCTAAGTCAGTTTGGGCTGCTATAATGAAGTACCATAGAGTAGGTGGCTTATAAACAACAGATGTGTATTTCTCACAGTTCTGGAGTCTGGGATTTTGAGATCAGGGTGCCATCAGGGTTGGGTTCTGATAAGTAACCTCATCTGGTTTGGAGACTGCCAACTTCTTGATGGAGAGCAGAAAAGAAGCAAGGTCTCTTATGACTCTTACAAGGGCACTGATCCCATTCATGAGGGCTCCATGCTCATGACCTTCTCTAATCTGAATTATCTCCCAAATACCCCGCCTGCTAATACCGTCACATTGGGGTGGGTTGGGGGAGAGTTTCAACGTAAGAATTGGGGAGGGGGCTATGCGGTCAACTTATTGGGCTTCCCTGGTGGCTCAGATGGTAAAGAGTCTGCCTGTGATGCAGGAGACCCAGGTTTGATCTTTGGGTTGGGAAGATCCCCTGGAGAAGGGAATGGCAACCTGCTTCAATACTTTTGCCTGGAGAATTCCATAAACTGAGAAGCCTGGCAGGTTATAGTCTATGGGGTCACAAAGAGTCAGACACAACTGAGCAACTAACACACTACACAAATTTAATTCCTAAGATGGAGACAGAGGTTTTCCAGGAAAATAAGGTGAGGGAGGAGTGTATATGTGGTGATGGGGGGACTGGGATCTTCCTCGTGGAGGAAATTTTATGCACAAAAGTTCAAATCTTTGAAACAAGCTCAAAGGTCTTTATTAGGAAGGGGGTCAATAACACAAACTTCCATAATAATTGAGCACAAGGGTGATGGTAGGTTTCATGCTATGGGACAGAGGGGAAAGATAAAATTCTTATATAAGAAAAGAGGAACTTATACTTTATCCTTTTGATGAGGGGACTATTGAGAAATTTTAAAATAGTGTGAAATTAATCATGTTTTGCTGTGGAATCTCAAAAGTCGGCTCAAGAAGAGAGGTGAAAAGACCATTTTAGAAGTTTTGCTCATATTCAGGTCAGGAGACAGAAGAGAGGTGGGTATTAAAAAATCCACTCATCCTTTGACAAATGCCTTTGAGTATTTACAATGTGCCAGCCATGAGGGCTGCAGAAGTGAATATGAATTATCTCTTCACTCACATTGCTTATGAGCCAGTGGGAAATTAGATAAGCAAACAGACTTTTATCATATTGTGTTTCAGATTTTTTTCTTCTTTAGGGGTGCAAAAGTGAAAGTCACTCAGTAGTGTCTGACTTTTTGTGGCCCCATGGACTATACAGTCCATGGAATTCTCCAGGCCAGAATACTGGAGTGGGTAGCCTTTCCCTTCTCCAGGGGATCTTCCCAACCCAGGGACTGAACCCAGGTCTCCTGCATTACAGGTGGATTCTTTTACCTGCTGAGCCACCAGGGAAGCCCAGGAATACTGGAGTGGGTAGCCTATCCCTTCTCCTGCAGATCTTTCCAACCCAGGAATTGAACCAGGGTCTCCTGCATTGCAGGCAGATTCTTTACCACCTGGGCCATGTTGTATAAGAAAGAATCTTTAGATCAGACCATCTGGTATTCAAATTCTGCCTCTGTAGCTTTCTACTTAACAAAACTTGGACAAGTTACTTGTCCTCATCAGTAATGTGGCTGGGATTTTTGAAGATGAGAAGAGAAAAATAAACAAAGAACTAAGAACAGTGCTAGTACACCTCTCAGCTCCCAGTTTAATGAAGAAAGAGAAGACAGAGCAGGAGCCAGACAGGTGACGGAATATAAAGGGTACAATGCAGTGTTTCTAGGACTTACAACTTGCTAGGAAGGCCAATGCAAAAACAGTTTCCTTAAGAAAGAATCTGTCATTTCCTTCTTATTGCTTTCTAGTTCCTGAAATAGCAGCAGTCTGGTAGGAAGAGGGAGGTTCATTCGACATAGAAATGGTTGTTATTTGTCTGCCATGTCATGGATTGTCCCTTCTTGATTTTTCCGCTCCCAAAGTTGGTGACCTTGCACTTCAGCTGTTCTCCCTGATGCATACAGACCTGCTTGACACAGGAGCCAATGGACCATTTTTCAGTTCAGGTCAGAGGGTGAACTCTGGTCAGAGGTCTCTGTGAACTCAGAGAGACAGGAGTCTAGTATCAGGAATATATAAATTGGAAAAAAGGAAGGAGAAAAGACCAATGGTCAGAGAAAAGGAAATGAAAAGAGAATAGTATTCACTTGAGAGAGGGTTTTGGGCTGGCCACTGTTTATCAGCATTTTACATAATAAGGCTCAATTCAGTTCAGTTCAGTCGTGTCTGACTCTTTGCGACCCCATGAATCGCAGCACTCCAGGCCTCCCTGTCCATCACCAACTCCTGGAGTTCACTCAGACTCATGTCCATCGAGTCAGTGATGCCATCCAGACATCTCATCCTGGGTCGTCCCCTTCTCCTCCTGCCCTCAATCCCTCCCAGCATCAGAGTCTTTTCCAATGAGTCAACTCTCCGCACAAGGTGGCCAAAGTACTGGAGTTTCAGCTTAAGCATCATTCCTTCCAAAGAAATCCCAGGGCTGATCTCCTTCAGAATGGACTGGTTGGACCTCCTTGCAGTCCAAGGGACTCTCAAGAGTCTTGTCCAACACCACAGTTCAAAAGCATCAATTCTTCGGCGTTCAGCCTTCTTCACAGTCCAACTCTCACATCCATGCATGACCACAGGAAGAACCATAGCCTTGACTCAGGAACTGATAATTGTCAGAATTCATGATTCTGAGGCAGTAGAATGGTCCCAGCATTAGCAAAAGGGGAGGCAGCTGAGCCTAAAATGGTCTGCTGGTGAACAGTGCCCATGTGACAAACATCTTTGGGCTGGGGACAATTCATAATTGCCTTCCATATAGGGTTTTCACATTAAAGAAAGAAATTCTATATGAAACAATATCAGTTCTCCCATCAGAGGATAGAAAAGATCTGAAAGATGGTGTTTTTTGGAGATTGCAGTCCAGGAAGTCAAGAATGTTTCTTCCAGAGTTGCCATGGCAACATCTCCCTCTTATGACATGAGGGAAGACAGAGGTCATGTTGGTGGGTGTTTAAATGTTGCTCTGATAATGTCTTTTATTTCCACAGGGAAGAAGAGAAAAAGGCAACAGGCAGGAAAAAATTAGAATGGAAAACAAAATAAAAGAGATAAAATGATTCCTGTGAGTGATTTTCCAAATAGATTTTGTTATTGAAGGATTTGTATTAATTCAATTGGATTTAAAGTCTAATTTGAGAATTCAAAGTGAAATCTATGACACTTCAAGGTGTAAATGAGTGTTCGAGTATAAGATGATGTAATGGCCACTTTTGTGTTGTGGAGAGGTACTTTAAACTCAATTTCTGGGAAGAGAAGAGGCTACAAAAGCCATCAGTTAAGATGTAGACCAAGTGAAAACACAGGTTTTCTTTAAATTAATACAGCTTTGTCTTTGGTGGTTTCTACTTTACTCAGTATTTAAATCCATACTTTAGAATTATACAAAACCTCTGTCAAATTTGTGAATGGGGTGATATCCAACCAGGGAAATAGTAACACACAGTACTTTAACAGAATTCAGTCTAGAAAACTAGTTTTTGGATATGAATGTATCAGAAAATCTAAAGACTAAGGCAGATATTATGCTATGTATATTATACCCTTGTGCTCCCCATATGGAGTGGAGGGGACAGAGGGCCAAGCCAGAGATTAGTATCCTGGTCACTGCACATCTGGAGGGACAGAGGGAGAAGGTAGTGGGTACAGGACTCCAGGGTCGAACAGCCTGGCAGGAGCAGTACCCATGGTAAGGCAGACTGGCAGGAGCTAGGGCCACAGAAGAGACAAATCGCTGTTGGAAATATCATCCAAATCAGAGAGAGGGAGAAGGAAGGAGAGGAGGCTGGGGCAGAGAGAGAGAGAGATTGATTCTGTTCTCTCCCCTCTTTCCCCCTTCAAGTTTTTGTTTTTCAATTCCTCACCAGTGCCTCCCATTGGCCAGATGGGGTTGCAAAGAGTCGGACACGACTGAGTGACTGAACTGAACTGAACACGAAGTTGAAAAGAGAGCCTGAAAAGTACCATTGCATGGATTAGCGCCTAGTGATGCAGAGCAGAGGAAGGGTGCTGAATGGATCTTAGAGACAGGCAAATAAGTCCGCAAAGGGAGCTTGGAAACATGAGAGAAGGCTAATATTATGTACTAGTGAAAAGTGTGAATTATAAAGTACCTGAAAATAAATGCTATTTTACTTTTAAATTTATTTTTTAAACTATTTATTTTGAACTGGGGTGTAGCTGATTAACAATGTTGCGATAGTTTCAAGAGAACAGTGAAGGGACTCAGCCATACATACACATGTATCCTTTCTCCCCCAAACTCCTCTCCCATCCAGGCTGGCAGATAACATTGAACAGAGTTCCATGTGCTATACAGTAGGTCCTATTGGTTATCCATTTTAAACATAGCAGTGTGTACATGTCCATCCTAAACTCCCCAAGTATCCCTCCCCCCAGCAGCTATAAGTTTGTTCTCTGAGTCTTGCGTCTCTTTCTGTTTCATAAGTTCATTTGCATCATTTTTTTTTTTTAGATTCCACATATAAGGGATGTTATACGATATTTCTCCTCTGACTTACTTCACTCAGTATGGCAATCTAGGTCCATCCATGTTGCTGCAAATGACATTATTCCATTCTTTTTAGTAGCTAATATTCCATTGTATATATTTACCACATCTTCTTTATCCATTCTTCTGTCTGTGGCCATTTAGGTTTCTTCCATGTCTTGGCTATTGTAAACAGTGCTGCAATGAACATTGGGGTACATGTATCCTCTTGGGCCATGTTTTTCTCCAGATATATGCCCAGGAATAGGATTGCAGGGTCATATGGATGCTCTTAGGCTTCCCAGGTGGCACCAGTGGTAAAGAACCTGCCTGCCAATGCAGGAGATGAAAGAGACACAGGTTTGATCCCTGGGTTCGGAAGATCCCCTAGAGGAGGGCATGGCAACCCACTCCAGTATTCTTTCCTGGAGAATCCAGAGGACAGAAGAGCCTGGAGGGCCCCAGTCCATAGCGCTGCAAAGACTTGGACAGCACTGAAGTGACTTAGCATGCACACACTCATGGTAGCTCTATTTTTAGTTTTTTTAAGGAACCTCCATTCTGTTCTCCATAGTGGCTGTTCCAATTTACATTCCCACCAAGAGTGTAGGAGGACTCCCTTTTCTCTACACCCTCTCCATCTAGAAATGTTAATTTATTGTTTCAGAATGCATATTACATTAGACATTTTGTTTAGGGGTCTGAGATTGTATTAAAAAGGCCAAAACCTTGGATTTGAAGTCCAGAGGTCCTGGGTGCTGCTTTCTGAAGTACAGAATCTGTAGTATCAAAGACAGCATCAGTTAAGTTAGAGCAGCTCTTCTTTAATATCAGAATGAGATTCACCAGGACAATAACTTTGAAGAGTAGAATGAATTTCTTTCCTGAATAACGTCTAAATTATTGCAACTAAATATACACAATTTCCAAATCAAAGAACTGATCAGAAAATTGACTGCAGTTGAGCTGCCACAAAAAATTGGTAGAATGTCGAGCTACTCTTTGCTAGAATCCTAGAGTATCATGGCAGGGTCAGGAGATCATCTCTGAATCTAGAGCCATGTCTCTGGAAAACCTCTATGATTATTATCTTTTCATAGCCTCTTCTTGAACTATTCTAGAGGAAGATGTCTTCTTGAGGCAACTTACGATATTTCCAGACTCTTCTGTGTCAAAGAAAAATCTTCTGTACAGAAATTAAACTGGTAAAGGCAAATTTTATTCAGGAACTGCTGTGATAGGGGAAGACAGACCTCAGTATAGATTTGTGCTCCATTCCAAATATAACAAGGACAAGTGGGTCTTATATAGCCAAGGAGCAGAGTGAGGGTCAGTGGGTAGAAGGTTACCAACAGGAAACATCAAGGATAAGGGGAATTCTGGCTAAATTTATTTGATAAGAGTCTTGCTGAAGGCAGGGCAGGGTGATAAGATATTAGATGTTGAGGGCAAAGAGGAGCAAAATGTGCCACTCTAAAATATGCCATTTTTGGTGTATTGATCATTTTGAATTAATGTTACTTGAGAAACAGTGGGTGCAGAAAACACATGCTGATCATCCTTTGTCCTCCTGAAAGCAGGAAATAAATATCGCATGTGGAAAGTGCCTTTCCTGTACCAGGAGGGCAAAAGCATCCCTCTCACTAGAGATTAAAGAACCTGTCTGCAATGCAGGAGACCTGGGTTTGATCCCTGAGTCAGGAAGATTCCCTGGAGGAGGAAATGACAACCCACTCCAGTATTCTTGTTTGGAAAATCCCATGGACAGAGGAGCCTGGTGGGCTATAGGCCGTAGCGTCACAAAGAGTTGCAAAAAAAACATGACTTAGTGACTAAAACAACAGCAAATCACCAGAGATGGGGAATTAAGGGCTGAGAAGACTATAAAAGCAAATCTTGTTACTTCTTTGCTGATTTACTACCCTAGCCCATACTTTGCTTTTCAGTTCTTTAGAGATTTATTGTTTCTTTGTTTAAAAGGTATAAAAAGCTGTCTGTTTTGATTCTGTCTTTGAGTCTCAATTTTTTATGGGGCTGTTTTATGTACAAAATTAAATTTGTTTTTCTTCTGTTAATCTGTTTTATGTCAATTTTATTACTAAACCAGCCAACAAACTTAGAAGGGGTGAGGGGAAAAGTTTTCCATTCCTATAGGGGTGATGGGTCAGGAATTTCATCAGCTATCAAGGGTGGGAAAATTTCACTAAACAGATCCAGCAGTATTTTTGCTAAAAGTGAACTAAATGGGCCAAGGACAGAGCCCCCAACTTTGGATCTAGACAAAAAGAAAACTCAGAACAGCCCAACCAAAGTTTGGTCAAGGGTAGCTAATTTGTCATCCTGTCATCAGCTAGCAAAATTTTCATTTTGCTCCATGATGTTCTTTCATATGTTGAAAGATGGACGCCATGTGCTTCTCGTCTTGGCTCTTCTTAGGCTAAAAATCTCCTGATTCCTCAAAAATTCCTTCTATTAGCATTTCATTGATCACACCAGTTGTTTTTTTTCCTGCCATCCTTATTAGTGTCTTTTGTTGTTGTTGTACTGGTATTATACATTTTATTCCAAAATATATTATTTAAGCAGTCTTCTTTTGAAATTTGAAATGCATTCTTTCTTTATTGAAGTATAGCTCATTTACAATATTACTGATACATAAGTTACAGGGGTACAATATAGTGAGTCACAATTTTTAAAGTTTGTACTACATCCCCTGGGAGCTCAGCCATAAAGAGTCTGCCTGAAGTGCAGGAGACGTGGGTTCAATCCCTCGTCTGGAAGGTTCCCTGGATAAGGAAATGGCAACCCATTTCAGTATCCTTGCCTCAGATGTCCCATGGACAGAGAAGCCTGGTGGGGTACAGTCCATGGGGTCTCAAAAGAGTTGGACACAGCAACCAAACAACGAACAATTCCATTTATAGTCATTATAATATATATTCCCCATGGTGTACATTATTAGTGTCTTATCTTGATATAAACCTTAGGCTCACTTATTCTGAGACTCATCACATTTCAATGATTTAGAGGCTCAATTTCTTACCTCTCAGGATAATTTGTAACTCTGTTACTTCAACCAACTTGGTGGTAGATTTGCTAATCTCCTCTATTAGATTATATGTTTGTGAAAAGCAGGGATTGTGTCTTGATCATTTGTTTTATCTTACCTTCCACAATGCTTAGCTTAATGTGTGGATATCACACAGCAGTGTGTAGATATAGAAGGAACGCAAAAAGTAACCTACTGAAAATCATGATCTTATGCTCTACCCACAACTCTTGGGCCCTTCAACAGCTCTGTGTTTTTTCCCCTTGCAGTCCTCCTTTGCCTTGAGTGGTATTTTCCTTTTATCTTTATGGGGAACTTCTTCTCCAAGATTCAGCTTAAATATCACTTAGCCTTTCTAGTTATCTTTGTCTCTCCCTCTCCCGGAAGTCTGACCCTCTGAAAGCAGAATTCATTTCTCCCTCATTTGTGTTCCTAAGATGTATAATTAATTCTCTGTCATGTAGAAAGAGCCTTTGATGTGGGAGTTAGGGATATTTATGTTTGAAGCTCAATTATGAACGTGGTATTACATCAGTTCAGTTCAGTTCAGTTCATTTCAGTCGCTCAGTTGTGTCCGACTCTTTGCGACCCCATAAATCGCAGCACGCCAGGCCTCCCTATCCATTACCATCTCCCAGAGTTCACTCAAACTCAGGTCGATTGAGTCGGTGATGCCATCCAGCCATCTCATCCTCTGTCGTCCCCTTCTCCTCCTGCCCCCAATCCCTCCCAGCATCAGGGTCTTTTCCAATGAGTCAACTCTTCTCATCAGGTGGCCAAAGTACTGGAGTTTCAGCTTCAGCATCATTCCTTCCAAAGAAATCCCAGGGCTGATCTCCTTCAGAATGGACTGGTTGGATCTCTTTGCAGTCCAAGGGACTCTCAAGAGTCTTGTCCAACACCACAGATCAAAAGCATCAATTCTTTGGTGCTCAGCCTTCTTCACAGTCCAACTCTCACATCCATGCATGACCACAGGAAAAACCATAGCCTTGACTAGACGGACCTTAGTTGGCAAAGTAATATCTCTGCTTTTGAATATATTATCTAGGTTGGTCATAACTTTTCTTCCAAGGAGTAAGCGTCTTTTAATTTCATGGCTGTAGTCACCATCTGCAGTGATTTTGCTTAAAATATGAAATTTGGGATGGTAATTATTTATTTCACTGAGTTCTTGAAGGGTTAAAAATATAGTAAATGTTGAGAAAATTGCCTAAATCTGGGCACATACTGAGTACTCAATTTTTGTCTATGATTATGGTGTTTATATCCTTGTACATTACTTTGCCAACAAAGGTCCATCTCGTCAAGGTTATGGTTTTTCCGGTGGCCATGTACGGATGNTCCGCCCCCCCCACACACACACAGCAGAATGGAGTGAATCCAATCTCAGTTGGTGCCAGAGGCTCATCTTCTCAAAGATTTCATCAGAATTCTTTAAGGTTTACACACAGCCCAGAAAATGAAACAGTGAGGAACTAACACAGTATGCTGATTGTATACCAAACATTTTAAACCTATCACACCAGTTAGCTCTTTTAAACCTCACAACAGCCTGCTTTACTGAGAGGCAAAGAAGGTGAAGAGAAATTAAATAACTTGTCCAAGGTCACCCCACTTTTAAGAGGCAGCCCTGTGAACCCAGCATTGACAACCTCACGTTATTAGTCTCTACACAAGCTTGCTTCCAGACAGCACCTGTGTCCTTGCTCCCACCCTTTGACCTCCATACTTTTAAAAATCTGAATACTCTTCTCTCCTCTTGTTGCCCCCAGAGGCCCTCACTCATACATACCTCCCAAACTCAGGGGATTAGCGCAAATTCTTCAAAGCTCTATGCTGCTGCTGCTGCTAAGTCGCTTCAGTCGTGTCCGACTCTGTGCCACCCCATAGATGGCAGCCCACCAGGCTCCTCTGTCCCTGGATTTCTCCAGGTAAGAATACTGGAGTGGGTTACCATTTCCCTCTCCAATGCATGCGTGCATGCTAAATTGCTTCAGTCGTGTCCGACTCTGTGCGACCCCATGGACAGCAGCCCACCAGGCTCCCCTGTCCATGGGATTCTCCAGGCAAGAATAATGGAGTGGGTTGCCATTTCCCTCTTCTCAAAGCTCTATACAAATACACAAATTAAGCTAACACTCAGTCCTGTCCAACTCTTTGTGACCCTTTGGATTGCAGCCTGCCAGGCTCCTCTGTCCATAATATTCTCCAGGTAAAAATACCAGAATGGGTGGCCATTTCTTCCTCCAGGGGATCTTCTTGACCCTGGGATCGAACCCATGTCTCCTGTGTCTCCTGCATCACAGGCAGATTCCTTACCTACTGGGCCATCTGGAAAGCCTCTTCAAAGCTCTATAAAAGACAGGAATGCAATTGTTTTCTAGCAGATTCTTCTAAGGTACACAAATCTATTCTGTTGGTGCACCCACTGGATGTAATTTCAGTCTTGTTGTTGTTTCAGCAGCATTTGGTGTGGTGGTCACTCTTTCCTTCTTGAAATCTTTTCTCCTGACTCCCGTGATGCCCACACTTGGCTTTCCTCACATCTCAAGGCTAGTCATTCTTTGAAACCTTTTTTCACCTTTAAAGACTGGTTTCCCATTCTTACTTTCTCCCCTACTCTGCATACTTTCTCTGTGTGATGTCACAAGCCCTATTGCTTTAACCCTTATTTGTGTGAGGATGGTTCCCACATCTTTATCTTCAGAATTTCCTGAGCCCCAATCTTACCAATCAGATGAACAACTTGTTCATCTAGATGTCCCCTGAGCACCATAGCTTAGCATTTCTCAGACAGAAATAATTATTTTCCCTCTTAAAGCTGCCGTTTCTCTTATACTGCCTTCCTTTTTGAATAGATTTCTTAGCTAGAAACCGCTTGTCTTCTGATTCCTCCTCTGACAGCTCTACCAATTACCAAGTTGTGGAAATTTCACACTACTTTGGAAATCAGTTTCAAATCCACCTACATCTTGCTCTTGTAACTGCCACTTGCCTGTGTTCCTGACCATCTCATAATTGGCCTTCCATCAGTCTAGCTCCTCTTCCAGATACTTGTTCTCATGATGCAGTCTGAGAGGTCATGCCAGTATGCAAATTGAACTTGTTATTTTCCTTCTTGAAATTTTCACTGGTTTCCTGCTGCTTTTAGAATTAAGTGTGAATGGCCAACAAGACCCTTCATACTCCCATCCTCCTCTGTCATCTCCCCAGCACATCACAGTGTGTTCTTTCACACGCTGTGCTCTTTTCACAGTGACCTTGGAGTCCTTACCCAGGCCCTTTCTTCAGCTTGGAACACATGTCCTTTCATTTGGCCACCTGGCTTACCCCTGCCCCTTCTGTGTTTCACAGTGATACAGACTTGTGCTTAGAAGTTGCTTGCTGTCCACACCCTCTGTGACTTCTGGGATGCTTTCTTTAGTCTCTCAAACCAGTGTTATGGACCTCCTGTTTACTCTCACAGTACCTGTAGCTAATCCTATTCAGTATCCATTCTTCCAGGTTACGATTGTCATAGGTTGCTTGTCTTTCTCATAGACTAAGCTCTGTGAAGGCAGGAAGGTTGGTCTCTCCTGCTCTTATAGCCCTAGTACCTTGCATGTTGCCTAGTAGGAGCTTTATACATATTTAAAAACTGAAAAAAAAAAAAGATCAGAAAGAGGAAGTTAGGAATATGGGCTCTGGAATAAGAAAACCTTGTGTTTAAATCCCACCTTTGTTACTACTAGTCACGTGACTGTTGCTACTTACTAGCTATATGACCTGTGTTGATCTCCTGAAGCCTCAGTTTTGTCATATGTAATATGAGAATAATAATGAAGCCAAATTCACGGAGTTGTTTTCAGGCTTCTGTGAGATAAAGCATGCAAAGCAATTAGCCCCGTTACTGGAACATGGTTAGTGCTCAGTAAATGCCACTATTAGTAGTAGTGTCGTTGCAAGGCACACGGACCCTAGAACTAGACTGCCTGGGTTCAAATATTCCTTTTAAAAGCAGAAATGTTAATAGATACAGAGAAAAAACTAGTGGTTGCCAGAGGGGAGAGGGATAGATGAGGTGGATGAAATAGGTAAAAGGGATTAAGAGGTCAGATGACGAGTTATAGAGTAAATAAGTTATAGGGATGTAATATAAAGCACAGGAAATATAGAGCATTGTAATAACTTTGTATGGTGCATGTATTCGCGCTTAGCTTCTTCGGTCCTGTCCAACTTTTTGTGACCCCATGGACAGTAGCCTTCCAGGCTCCTCTGTCCATGTGATTATCCAGGCAAGAATACTGGGTATCCATCCCCTCCTCCAGGGGATCTTCCCGACCCAGGGATTGAATCCACACCTCTGAGGTCTCATGCATTGCAGGTGGGTTCTTTATCACTATTGCCACTTGGCAATCCCTAATTTTATATGGTACATAATCTATAAAATAACTTTGTAATATTATACTATTATAATATCTGCATAATCTATAAAAATATTGAATCACTATGTTGTACACCTTATAATATTGTGGTTCGATTCTATTTCAATTTAAAAAAATCCTGGCTTTACCTCCTACTAGCCATAGGAACGGAGAAGGCAATGGCACCCCACTCCAGTACTCTTGCCTGGAAAATCCCATGAACGGAACAGCCTGGTGGGCTGCAGTCCATGGGGTCGCCAAGAGTCAGACATGACTGAGCGACTTCACTTTCACTTTTCACTTTCATACGTTGGAGATGGAAATGGCAACCCACTCCAGTGTTCTTGCCTGGAGAATCCCAGGGAAGGGGGAGCCTGGTGAGGTGCCCTCTATGGGGTTGCACAGAGTCAGACACGACTGAAGTGACTTAGCAGCAGCAGCAGCCATAGGAAGTTGGGCAAGTTGCTAATCTCTCTGTGCCTCAGTGTCCACATCTTTAAAATGGGAAAATAACAGAATATGTCTTAGGGTATTATTGTGTGGCCTATATGAATGCCTGTGACAGATTCTCTCCTTGACCAAACGCTATAGTCAGGCTCTTCTGAATCCTCCGCTTGACTAAACTGGACCCTTGGGCTTCTGTCTCCATTCTTGTAGAGTCTAGTTTTGGTAAGAATCCTGTCTGGTCAGTATAGCCAGGAACTCTCCTGGCTAAACACAGGCATACTCTTGACATGTGACCAAATTCCTCATCACCCACAATCTCCCTGGCAATATCTGATCACCCTTACCTGCCTTCAGCAAGAATCCTGTTAGGTTGGTGTAGCAAGAATTATGCTACCCTCCAAGTTAATTTTCCATCTACTGACCCTTCTACTTTTCTCCTTGGCTCTAAATTCTTTCTCTTTTTTTTTTACTTGTATTCAGAATTAAGCCCAGTTCTATACTGCGATATTTTTTTCTTATTGAAATAGTCCTGAATGAAAATCTGTTTTTACTACTTCAACTACTGTCAGGGTCTGGATTTTCTCTGACTCCTGGCATGCTACGTCGGGCTATGGGACAGTGACCATTATTATTGCCTGGATAAAAAGGAAACTGTCCTTGCCTAAAGGAAATAATTAAGTTTAATTTTTACTCTTAGCCTCTTTCTGGAAGGGTAAGAAAGATAACAGGAGCTGACAGTTTATTCCAAATGAAAAGTAAAACACTGTGAGTCTTTCAGACTTTGAGCCCAGGCAGTGCTTAGCAGCAGATGATCATGAAAACCCAGATGGTTTTCACAAAGCAGATTAGATATGAATTTGGGACCAAACCTTCTCTGTCTCAGGGATTTTCTCATATTATGCAGTGAAAAAATGTTGTGTTTTACAAAGCTCATGGTATCACATGGGTAAAATTATTTATGAGTATGTTCGGTTGTTGTGGAATTATTTTAAATGTTTTATATGATCAAAGAAGATGCTGGTAGATTGCTTTAATGTGTGATTTTTCAAATTTATAGTAATGCTTTCTTTTTCTAAATTTCCACTATTGCTAGTCTCTAACTTTATGAAGAAACATATACAACTCAGTCCTAGTCTTTTGTATTAACTCTCAGAAAAACAGAACTTCCATGTCAGTTTTGGAAGCTTTGGAAGTATGTGAACTAAGAGCTGGGAGTAATTTGTACACAAATGAACAGATAGTAGACAGGAATGATATAATAATCCCCAAATTCTGTAAGTAGCAAATACCTTTCCTTCAGTTAGAAGCAACATGCTTTATGATGATAGTTACTGAATAAACCAACAGGGAACCTGAGAAACACTGATTTTCATAGGTGAGTATGAGTATGGGGCCCAGGAGAAGGAAGTCTCTAAGAAGCTGGGTAAGCCCCAAGCTCTAACATACTAACTTAAAGAAAAAAAAAAAAATCCCTAGGAGAGGGAATTGTCGTGAAATGAGGCTAAAGTTATGTAAGTATGGTGACTGACTTTTATCTCCTTGCATTGATTTTTTTAGTTTTCTTGCCTGGTAATACTTCCTTTCTATCTTTTCCCAATGAAGATACTTGTTAAAGAGACAATTCTCCATGGGTCTCTTGGATTTCTGCATATCTTGTGAGTAGAGGCACTGGCTGCCTTTGTTCTAGATGATCTTTTCAAGGATATTTGTATAGCAAACTGCCTTGGAAGATAGTGTCTGCCTTCAGAGCAAAGGGCAGGCATGTTTAGCACCCATTATAAAAGAATCAGGTTCCCAAAGCTCAGGTTTCTTCCTCTTCTGTGTTTCCAAACTGCTGAGTGTGCAGGTGTTACCCTTTTCATATCCTCATGAAGGAATTGCATGTCCTGAAATGGCACAAGAAAACGACAATACTCTGGCTACTACTACTGCCACAAAACTATCCATATATCTTTAGATATCTGTATCTATGTACATCCAGGACCTCCCCTGTGGCTCAGATGGTAAAGCGTCTGCCTACAATGCAGGAGACCCAGGTTCGATCCCTGGGTTGGGAAGATCCTCTGGAGAAGGAAATGGCAATCCACTCCAGTACTCTTGCCTGGAAAATTCCATGGATGGAGGAGCGTGGTAGGTTACAGTCTGTGGGGTTGCAAAGAGTCGGACACGACTGAGCAACTTCACTTGAACTTGGATGGATATAAAGGAATATTGTTTCTTCTGCCAGCATCCATGAAAGCTGTGTGTAGCAAGCTAAATTGCTACCTGCAGGTAGGGTTAAATCTCAGAATGCTTTAATTCTTGACAATTCTTTTCTCATGTTCTATTTCCAGAAAGACAGTTTATATATTCCTTGCTCTCCTTAATAATTTCTTATTTTGAGATTCCTTTACATCATTTTTCTCTTATTCCTTGTGTCATTCACCTGTAAACAACATATAGACATTCACCTATTATTCTTACTGATTTACTGCATCACCCATCTCTGTCATTCTCATTATCTGGCCTGAAGCATCTTCCTTGGGAATATCTTTATACTCCCTTTCCAGATTCTCAGATGCCTCAGTTCCAATGGCCTCCATTAAAAAAATTACTTAGTTACCTAGTTTGAACTTACACTTCATTAGTCAAAACTGCTTTGCCTGCAAGATCGCAAATTTTCGAATTTCTTTTTCTAACCACGATGTCATCTTTTTCCTCTTCTATTTCATCATTCATCATTAACTAGCTCATCTTCTTGTAGTCCTTTGATATACTTCTCTCAATTCTCCCTGTGCTTAATTTTGATTATAATATTGAGTACTAAATACTGTGTCATGTAAACACTCATTTCTCATAACAAATGATGAAGATTGGCACTATTATTATCTTGATTCCTCTGACTAAAAATTTGAGGCTTAGATATGAAGTAAAATTCTTAACACTACAGAGGTAGTAGGTTATAGAACCAGGACTTGATTAAAGACTGATAAACTTTCAATCCATACCAAATTTCTGGCTTTACCACCTCTTTTGTAGTGATGAACTTTTAAAGTCCTCCAGACTACTCTTTAGAATATTAGACTATTGCACATTGTCAAATAAAGTTAAGAATCTTGATAAGTGTACCTGTAAAATACATACTATCTTCAGGTCTCCTGCATTGTAGACAGACACTTTACTGTCTGAGCCACCAGGGAAGTCCCAGAATCATTCTACCACTCAGCAACTTTTTGATCACACATTATTGTTAACTTTCTTTCATATTTCTCACAGGGATCATTTTAAATCTACCAATTCCTTAAGCCTCCAACTCTGTACTCAGTTCAGTTCAGTCGCTCAGTTGTGTCCGACTCTTTGCGACGCCGGGAATCACAGCTCGCCAGGCCTCCCTGTCCATCACCAACTCCCGGAGTTCACTCAGACTCACATCCATCGAGTCAGCGATGCCATCCAGCCATCTCATCTTCTGTCGTCCCCTTCTCCTCCTGCCCTCAATCCCTCCCAGCATCAGGGTCTTTTCCAATAAGTCAACTCTTTGCATGAGGTGGCCAAAGTACTGGAGTTTCAGCTTTAGCNACACCACAGTTCAAAAGCATCAATTCTTTGGTGCTCAGCTTTCTTCTCAGTCCAACTCTCACATCCATGCTTGACCACAGGAAAAACCATAGCTTGACTAGACGGACCTTTGTTGACAAATAACGTCTCTGCTTTTCAACATGCTATCTAGGTTGGTCATAACTTTTCTTCCACGGAGTGAGCGTCTTTTAATTTCATGGCTGCAGTCACCATCTGCAGTGATTTTGGAGCCCCAAAAAATAAAGTCTGACACTGTTTCCACTGTTTCCCCATCTATTTGCCATGAAGTGATGGGACCAGATGCCATGATCTTCGTTTTCTGAATGTTGGGCTTTAAGCCAACTTTTTCACTCTCCACTTTCACTTTCATCAAGAGGCTTTTTAGTTTGTCTTCACTTTCTGCCATAAGGGTGGTGTCATCTGCATATCTGAGGTAATTGAGATTTCTCCTGGCAATCTTGATTCCAGCTTGTGCTTCTACCAGCCCAACGTTTCTCATGGTAACTCTGCATAGAAGTTAAATAAACAGGTGACAATATACAGCCTTGATGTACTCCTTTTCCTCTTTGGAACCAGTTTGTTGTTCCATGTCCAATTCTAACGGTTGCTTCCTGACTGCATATAGGTTTCTCAAAAGGCATGTCAGGTGGTCTGGTATTCCCATTTCTTTCAGAATTTTCCACAGTTTATTGTGATCCACACAGTCAAAGGCTTTGGCATAGTCAATGAAGCAGAAATAGATGTTTTTCTGGAACTCTCTTGCTTTTTTGATGATCCAGCAGATGTTGGCAATTTGATCTCTGGTTCCTCTGCCTTTTCTAAAACCAGCCTGAACATCTGGAAGTTCATGGTTCATGTATTGCTGAAGCCTGGCTTGGAGAATTTTGAGCATTACTTTACTAGCATGTGAGATGAGTGCAATTGTGCAGTAGTTTGAGCATTCTTTGGCATTGCCTTTCTTTGGGATTGGAATGAAAACTGACCTTTTCCAGTCCTGTGGCCACTGCTGAGTTTTCCAAATTTGCTGGCATATTGAGTGCAGCACTTTCACAGCATCATCTTTCAGGATTTGAAATAGCTCAACTGGAATTCCATCACCTCCACTAGCTTTGTTTGTAGTGATGCTTTCTAAGGCCCACTTGACTTCACATTCCAGGATGTCTGGTTCTAGGTGAGTGATCACAGCATCATGATTATCTTGGTCATGAAGATCTTTTTTGTATAGTTCTTCTGTGTCTTCTTGCCACCTCTTCTTAATATCTTCTGCTTCTGTTATGTCCATACCATTTCTGTCCTTTATTTAGCCCATCTTTGCATGAAATGTTCCCTTGGTATCTCTAATTTTCTTGAAGAGATCTCTAGTCTTTCCCATTCTGTTGTTTTCCTCTATTTCTTTGCACTGATCACTGAAGAAGGCTTTCTTATCTCTTCTTGCTATTCTTTGGAACTCTGCATTCAGATGCTTATATCTTCCCTTTTCTCCTTTGCTTTTCGCTTCTCTTCTTTACTAGCCACTCCTTTTTGAAGCCATCAATAGAAACTTTCAGTTCATTCCACTGAGGTTCATTCTCTTTCTCTTTTTTACTTCTTTCTCTCAGGTTGCAAAATATTCCAAGCTTAGAGCCTTCATCTATAACATGACCCCCATCTCTTCATTAATTGCACCCTCTTAATTCTTCAAACATAAACTTTCCTTAATACCACATTGAAGAATTACTCTTACTCCTATAACTGCCAAGGCCTTATTTACATTTTAATTTCTTGTATTTGACTTTCTTTCCTTTCACTCACTGAAATTCTGGTCTCAGAAATGCTAGTCTCAAATATTCTAGTCCCAAACATGCTTTAGCCTTAATATTCTACAAACACTCAATTTAACCTCCTTCTCTTAGTTATCATTTTTGCTATTTTTTTTTATAATTTTTGATACTTTAATCATTGTTTCCAAATAAAAACAAGTGGCCAGAACTTCAAGTAAGGTCTCTGAATTTGAAACTGGCTTTGAACTTGAACTCTTCAACTAAACTAACTATGAAATCTTAAATTTTAACCTCTCTGAGCCTCAGTTTCCACATCTCCAAATGAGAACTTTTATATATATTTTCAACTTTCTGAGAAAGATAAGGTTTTTACTATAAAGTTCTTAGCAAGTTTCTGATAAGTAAAGAATCTTCAGTTTTTGAACAGATATTTTCTTCTTTCCTTGGTCTTGTCTTTTTCTCACTCTAAGCCTATATTTCCAAATTTAATCTTTAGCCCACTTATTTTACCTTCTTATAGTTGTGGCTGTGTCCAATTGTATCCTCTCCTCCATCTTCTATATAATTCTTATGCCAGTGATATCACGATCTATGTCTCTAGTACCAAATATTTTAAATCAAAGATTTTAAAATTACATAATACTTGAGCACATGACTATTATAAAATTCAAACAACATAAATACATAAAGAGTAAAACATGAAATTTCCTCCTCTCATCAACATCTAGTTTTACAATATCTGTTATTTCTCTTGCGTTTAGGGAGTGGAGCATGTGTTATCATACAGATTTTTCTGTGAGTTTGTATCAGTTAATAAGCAACAACATTTAAGATTTGATTTTTAAAAATAGCATGATACTAAATTCTTAATCTGTGTTTCCATTTTTCTGCTATAAACTTTCAGCTGTGTATCTGAGTGAAAAGTTGAAGTACAAGCTGTACAGACTGCACTCATGTCCTTTTCCAAGTGGCATCTATTCTTGACATCTCTGTCTGCCTGGTCCTGTGGATAAACTCTTAGTCACTTTGCCCTCTCCCTCATCACATTAAATTATTTGCCAAGTTTTATAATATTCAACTCTACAGTGTCTCTTTTGTCCTTTCTTTTAAGTTTTCTGTGACTTTTGGATCATGCTGATTGTATGATTCAGACTGATTTATATAAGAATTGCTTATTATTTTTCAGTTCAGTTATTTTTGGGAAAGATTCTTCTTTCTTGCACCAGTGCCAAGTTTTAGACTCTTGTTTGTTCTTCCATTCTGTGTTTCCCACATCATACTTCAATGCTTTATCATACTCTCTGCTTTTGCTACAACAATAGAAGCTCCTCAAGAATAGAGGCCACATTTTCACTTTCGGTTTCTTAATAGATTCTCCATCTTGATAATTTGCATTCTGTTTTCAATGCTAAACACAATGTCACTTTTTACCATTGATTTTTGAACTTGATTTGATGAAGTGTGGGAATTTTCCCACCACCAGTGTCTTCCTGCCTTAATCTATTCTGCACACTGTGGGAGAAAATATTCATAAAACCCAGCTCCAATCCTGTCACTCTTTTGCTGATACTGTTTGTTGGCTCCCCAGTGACTATTGCATATGTATATAGTTCCTCTCTTGGTGTCAGTGCTTTTCATGATATGACTCCAAAATATCCTTCTGGTTTATCTCCTCCCAGTTATCATTCCCTAAGCTCTAGACAAACTAGATTACTCATATTCTTCACAGTCCTTGCTATTCTAGTTTCCATAGTTCTTATTTTCTAGCTTAGCTGTCTTCTTAAGACTCTGTCTACCTTTAGGAGCCCTACTTCCATTCCATTTATTGATACTCTACCCATCTTAAAGCTTCATTTCAGATGAGACCACCCATAATCTTGCTGGAATTAATCATATTTTATCTTTTCCCCCCTGTCTTTTTGGGAGTTTTCTGAAATAGCTGACTGAATTGTAAACTCCTTGTTAGCAGCAACTCTATTTTGGTCACCTGTGTACCTCTTTCAGTATCTTGCACAGTGCATGGATATTTGGAAAATTAAGTGTTAGGAGTTGCTGCTGGAGGCAAACAAATAATTCTGGGGGAGCGTAAGCTTCTGGAAGGATAATATGGAATGATAGCAATTACTTAATGAGTTTTTAAATTATCCAATGCATATTTATTGGATAGATACTCTGAATTGGGCACTGTGCTAGGCACCTAAATGTGATGAAGTGTGATGGTAAATGGGCACCATTACCTCTGTCCTCAAAGAGTTTAAAATGAAGAAGAGAAAACAATTATAACAAATATATAAAGTGATAAAAGAAGTATAAGATATAGTGGGTAAACAGCTGAGGAGTCTGACCTGTCTGCTGAGGATGGGGGAAGTGACAATCTCAAGGAAGCGTGAAGTCACTCAGTCGTGTCTGACTCTGCGACCCCATGGACTGTAGTCTACCAGGCTCCTCTGTCCATGGGATTTTCCAGGCAATAGTACTGGAGTGGCTTGCCATTTCCTTCTCCAAGGGATCTTCCGAATCCAAGGATCGAACCCAGGTCTCCCACATTGTAGACAGACGCTTTACCGTCTAAGCCACAGGGAAGTCCAAAATGAAGAAGGGAAAACAATTGTAATAAATAATTAAAGTGATAAAGGAAGTATAAGGCTCAGTGGGGAAACAGCTGAGGAGTCTGACCTGTCTGCTGAGGGTGGGGGAAGTGACAATCTCAAGGAAGTGTAGGATTTAGCCAGGAGACAACGGGGTAGTGCAGCGGATTGTTTCATACAGAGAAAATAGTCTGATGGTCTTGCGGTTAGAATGCACAGGGTACATGAAACTGTTAGGTACAGCCGGTGGATACTGTAAGCAGAGTGGTAAGAGACACATTGATGAGGTCCAATCACAGAAGGTTTTGTAAACTATGGTAAGTAATTTGAATTTTTCCATTAAGGACAATAAAAAAAAATTAGAAGATTTTAAAATGAGGAATAACTTGATTAGATTTATGTTTTGACAGATATCTTTTGGTGTGGAAATAGAAGAAGAATAAATTTAAGGAGATATATTAAAAGTCTGCTTTAGGAATCCAAGCAAGGTAGAAAAAGAGAGAGAATGAGAATATGAATGAATTTGACAATGTCTTATTTTATGGATGTAGGTGTGTGGATTTGAAAAGTGTTTAGGAGACTGTACAGCATAATAGCCTGGAGAATCCCCATGGATACAGGGGTCTGGTGGGCCACAATCCATCGGGTTGCAAAGAGTGAGACATGATTAAAACGACTTAGCACACACGTACAATATAATAGAGGGGCTTCCCAGGTGGTGCTAGTGGTAAAGAGACGCCTGCCAATGCAGGAGACACAGGAGACTTAAGAAACATGGGTTTTGATCCCTGGGTAGGGAAGATTCCCTGGAGGAGGGCGGTAACCTACGCCAGAGTTCTTGCCTGGAGAATCCCATGGACAGAGGAGCCTGGTGGACTATAGTCCATAGGGTAACAAGGAATCAGACATGACTGAAGCAACTTAGCATGCATGCATGCATGGCATTCTGAATTTTGGCTTCATTTTTTTAGCTGAATAACTTGGCAAATTAGTTACATCTCTAAGCTTAAGTTCCCTCATCTCTAAAAATGGGAATAATAAAGAATTCAACTATGTAATGCATGTAAAATCTTCTTGTGCAGTACTTGGCACATAGTAATCACTCAGTAAAATATTACTTGTTAATTTTAGAATTAACACAGTTTGAGTGACTGGAAAGGGTGAAGGAGTAGAGGCAGTGAGATCATTCGAATCACGGTTACTTACTGAGTGGATAGTGATGCTATTCATTGAAATTTGGACACACGTGTTGAGGGATGAAAAAAATGAGTTTGAGTGAAGATGTGGAAATTGATTTTATAGGTCTAGAATTCAGGAGAGAGACTTGAAAGTTACTTATATAAGGGTATTTCTTGAAAAGATTGGCGGGCTTCTGTTTTCTTACGGCCATAGGGAATATCTGGGAGTAGGTGCAGTGTGAAAGCAGAAGAAGGCTCAGGGAACCCTGGGGACACCAACTTCCAAGAAGTGATTAGAGGAATAGCAGGCTATAAATGAAAAGGTGTGTAATCAGAAGGAAAACCAGGAGAAAGTCATGGGACAAAGCCAGGCAGACCAAGTACTTTCAGAGGGGGGAATGATCAATGGTTCTGTTGAGAGTAAAGTATAAAAATTATTAATTGGATTTGGCAATGAGAATATTCATGATAAAGTTTGCATAGAGTGATGAGGACAAAAGAAAGATTTGAGTGGATTGAGAGCTGCTTAGGAAGTGAGAAAATAGAATCCTGGCAACCCTTTTAAGAAATTGGCTGTCAAAGGGTGAGAGGAACAGGGCCTGAAGAAGGTGATGGGGGTAGAGGATTTGTTTTGTTTTGAAAAATAGAGTTTGTATTAGCATATTTGAGTGATAAGAAGTAGCTGGTAGAAAGAGCTGGTAGTGTAGAGGGCCAGGAAATTAGAGAGAAGCAGGTAAAGATAGAACAGAGCAGAGAAGCCCATGAAAACATCCTGGAGTTAAAAGATGGAAAATTAGGGATTCCAGCACGATGAGCCAAAATCAGTTCACTGTAGCATTTGGCAAACAACTTTCCAAAGATGAAAGAACTTTGGACTAAAGAAAAGCAGTTTCTGTAGCTGTGTCTTATAGTGGGGGCTTCTACAAAGTTCATGGGGTCAGACTAGCATTTATTAGACAAGATGGAAAGAGTAAGCTTTTAGAGAGGTTGTGGTTGTACTTATAGAAGAAAAGATTTTCTTCAGAAATGGCAAGAGAGAATGAAGAGACATCAAACTTCTAAAGAACTGTCTTGCTTGATCATCTAGGAGAATGCTCTTGGGTACCATTTTATGGCAAAAATGCCTCTTTTGGAAGAATGTCTAGATGTAATCAATACTCAGACTTTGAGGAAGTAGGATCATAAGAAAACTTCTCTTAAAGAATAATAATTGAAGCTGAACAGGATGATAAACATATATTTTTATATGACATATATGAGGGGAAAGCAAAGTAGTTTGTAAGAATTTTAGAGAAATGCAGTGTTGGTTTCCTTTTTAATTAATGTGAGACAGCACAGACATATTTGTGCTAATTTCAAGGAATGTTTTATATGCCACTTCCTTAAAGCCTCTACCTCCCAGCCATGTGCATTCTTTATTTTTGACAAATGGGCCTTTTGTGGACAAACTTCATGATCAAATTGGTTCAAGAATAAATTGCTGAAAAGAACTTTCCTACATTAGCCCTTGTGACAGCTAATGAAGATGGATAGGATAAAGCAGGGCTTCACTCTACGAAGGAGGCGTTCTCATTCTCCACTGTGTTGGCTAACGGCAAATTTGTTTGCCAAGGAAAAAATAGAATCATTTAATTGATTAACTTTTGCAGAAAGCAGTTGTCAGCCAGCCTGCTCAGAATCACAGAGTTTTGCTAAAGAAGCAAGTGTAAAACTCTTGCATACACACCAAACAGAAACCTCATTTTTTTCTCCATTGGCCATTTGATGCCATCAGAAAATGTTTAGATTTGATCAGAAGAAAAAATTATTTGCATTTAAGTGTTCAGATTCATGAACAAACATTACTGTTTGCTTTAATTCGTGGAAATAAAGACTATAACTGGAATGACTAGAACTTTGGAGATCATAGGAATACTTGAGAAACTTTCTTACCCTCAGCTAATTTTGAAATCAATGTACCGTCAAGTATATGAAGCAACTGGAACTGCCACTGCTGGTAGGCATCAAATTGATACAATTACTTTGGAAAATTGTTTGGCAATATATAGTAAAGCAAATATATATCTACACTATGGTCCAGCAATTTCAATGCTGGGCATTACCCAATAGAAATTATTTGTATGAGAATGATCATATTGCCACTACTCAGCATAGTTCCAAACTAGAAACAATGTAAATATCCTTCTGTAGAATTGAGTAGAATACCTGCATAATAATAAAAAAGAATGAGCTATTGATCAAGGAACAAAATAATTGAATCTTAAAAAAGAAAAAACAATGTTGAGTAAAAGAGCTCAGATGCAAAAAAATGCTTTCTGCCTCTGTATGTTTCCATATCTTTATTTTTAAATATTGATTCGGCTGCATCGAGCCTTAGTTGCAGAACATGGGCTCTTCAGTCTTCGTTGCAGCATGTGGGATCTTTAGTTGTGGCATGTGGCAGCATGTGGGTTCTAGATCCTTGACAAGGGATCGAACCCAGGCACCCAGCATTGGGAGTGCAGCCTTAGTCACTGGCCACGAGGCAAGTTCCACATCATTCCATAGTTTTAAAAGTTCAAAGACAAACATAATGGACGCATGGGGATAAAGGTTAGAATAGTGATTATCCTTGGAGGGGAGTATCGACCTGGAGGGGCCCAAGAGAACCTTCTGCTGTGCTGTAGATATCCTAGTCTCCAGTGTGATTATAAGAGTAGTGACTAAAAGAGGGTTATACATATGTAAAGATCCACTGAACTGTGTATTTCAAATTTGTACACATTACCATATGTTGCACTTCAATTTGAAAATGGACCATTTTTCCACATCAGTGGGTTTTTTTTTTTTTTTCTTTTTATCTACGAGGGGGCAAAAGAAGGCAATTATAAGGGCTTGTCTCCTTGACCATGACTTTGCTGGTCTTGCATGTTTTAGGTAAATCAGACCAAGTGACAAAACCTCACTAATCTGAGTAATTGATTTTCATTTAGAAGGTAACAACTGTAACAATTGAATATTTATTGGATTTAAAGTAGTTATTAAAGATAAATTTTATTTACAGAGGTGTTGAGAGCATTCTGTAAGCAACACTTTTTGTATTTGTCCTACCCATGAGTCAGTAGTCACAAGCCCATGACCTTGATCACCTCTTTGTCCCTTTGTTTGTGGCCTCACGTACCCTATAGAGGTCATCTAGAGGTCCTTCATAGGCTCTGTCAATGGCCCAATTTCACCTGCCTTACAGTTTTACCGATGAACTTTGGAAATACACAAGGAGACAGTGCTTCACTTCAGAAACCACAAGAAAATAAAGATGTCTGGAGTTTTAGAAAATATTGTAGGGTTGGAGAGGGCAGCAAATTTTCACAACGTTAACCTATTCTGTCAATAGATGTTAAAGCCTGCGTGGAAGAGGATGGTGGCTCTCTGTTTCTGGTGTGATTGAAAAAAATCAACTTAGATATAGCAAAACACACCTAGGATGAAAGTCAGAAAGAACTGGAGAATTGGAAAGGACTTTAGAGATCACCTTAATCTTGTGTTTCTAAGAGCATGAATACCATGCATTTGGATAAGGATGTTTATTATACCTTTTTCTATTTAATCCATGGAGAAGTGGGAAACACATGCCCTGACATCATTAGAAGGAAAATAATATTTTTACCACCTATTAGACTTTAATGATTATCTGTGCAAAGCAGTTACATATTATGATAGCAGAGAAGACAAACTTTGGAGTTGAAATGGTGATGCCAAATCCAGCCTCTCTACCCAGACACTAAATTAAATCTTGGAGATAGAGTTTTGAGTGAAGTAGAAAAGAATTATTTTATTGCTTTACTTGGCAAAGAGGGCCACAGCAGTCTAGTGCCCTCAGAACAATGTGCCCTGACCCGGAGGGGTTAGCAGGTAATGATTCAAAGAAAGCATGGTCAGTTCATGGGCATTCTTCTGATTGGTTGAGGGGTGAAGTAACTGGGAGTCAGTAGCATCAAACTTCTGCTTCCAACCAGCATAGGGTCTAAATGCTTGTGGGTAGTATGCAGTTAAATTTTCCCATCTGGTGGGGGTGTCAGTATCTACAAAATAGCTCAAGGATATTCTTATGTATATGCCCTGAGGGGGAACCAGGACCTTGCCCCAGTTCAGTTCAGTCCCTCAGTCATGTTCGACTCTTTGTGACCCCATGGACTGCAGCATGCCAGGCTTCCCTGTCCATCACCAACTCCTGGAGCTTGTTCAAACTCATGTCCATCTAGTTGGTGATGCCATTCAACCATCTCATCCTCTGTCATCCCATTCTCCTCCTGTCTTCAGTCTTTCCCAGGATTAGGGTCTTTTCAAATGAGTCAGTTCTTCGCATCAGCTGGCCAAAGTACTGGAGTTTCAGTTTCAGCATCAGTCCTTCCAATGAATATTCAGGATTGATTTCCTTTAGGATGGACTGGTTGGATCTCCTTGAAGTTCAAGGGACTCTCAAGAGTCTTCTCCAACACCACAGTTCAAAAGCATCAATTCTTCAGCACTCAGCTTTCTTTATGGTCCAACTCTCACATCCATACATGACTAATGGAAAAATCTTAGCTTTGACTAGATAGACCTTTGCTTGTTGACAAGGTAATATTTCTGGTTTTTAATATACTGTCTAGGTTGGTCATAACTTTTCTTCCAAGGAATAAGCGTCTTTTAATTTCATGGCTGCAGTCACCATCTGCAGTGATTTTGGAGCCCAAGAAAATAGTCTGTCACTGTTTCCATTGTTTCCCCTTCTATTTGCCGTGAAGCAATGGGACCAGATGCCACGATCTTCATTTTTTGAATGTTGAGCTTTAAGCCAACTTTTTCACGCTCCTCTTTCACTTTCATCAAGAGGCTCTTTAGTTCTTCTTCGCATTCTGCCTTAAGGGTGGTGTCATCTGCGTATCTGAGGTTATTGATATTTCTCCCAGCAATCTTGATTCCAGCTTGTGCTTCATCCAGCCTAGCATTTTGCACGATGTACCCTGCATATAAGTTAAATAAGCAGGGTGACAATACATAGCCTTGGTGTACTCCTTTCCTAATTTGGAACCAGTCTGTTGTTCCATGTCCAATTCTAACTATTGCTTCTTGACCCACATACAGATTTCTCAGGAGGCAAGTCAAGTGGTCTGGTATTCCCATCTCTTTAAGAATTTTCCACAGTTTGTTGTGATCCACATAGTCAAAGACTTTGGTGTAGTTAATAAAGCAGAAGTAGGTGTTTTTCTAGAACTCTCATGCTTTTCTATGACTCAACAGATGTTGGCAATTTGATCTTTGGTTCCTCTGCTGTTTCTAAATCCAGGTTGAATGTCTGGAAGTTCTTGGTTCATGTACTGTTAAAGCCTAGCTTGGAGAATTTTGAGCATTTCTTTGCTAGCCTGTGAGATGAGTACAATTGTGCAGTAGTTTGAACCTTGCCCAAGGGCTGCACTATTGTTTCCTGGCTGTTTCTCCCTTGTTTCCACATCCCCTCTCTTGTTTAATCAGTGACCCTTTGAACATGCCCATTGGAACTCAGGGAAGTTTGCAGAGGCTGAATGAAGCCTATTCCTGTAATAAAGAAATGGGGGACTTCCCTGGTGACACAGTGGATAGGGATCCATCTGCCAATGTAGGGGAAATGAGTTCTATCTCAGAGATAGCAATTTGCTCTCTACTGCACCCCACCCCCAAAAAAGAAATGTGGGAACACAGAAAGGCTTTTGTGCTAAGGAATCCCAGAGGGTCCTGCTCAGTTTCAGCAGGGAGTTTAGGGTTTGCTGTTTATTGGTTATATAACCCTGGACAAGTTACTTAACTTCTTCAGTTCCTGTCTCCTCAATTGTTAAAGTGGAGCTTGTAGTAGTGAGCTGATATACATTAGCTCTTAGTACTTAATAGAACAAAGCCTGGTATATCTTAGCAGCTCAATAAATATTCCTTATCATCATCATTACATAACAATAACATAATTGTAACAGCTACTATTTAATAGCTTATATTTGTGTAGTGAATCTGGTGTGAACTTTATGTGAGACTACCAGTGTGGTAACGCCAAGTGCTCCCTGTCCTTTTTTATCCCTTTGCCTGCTGTGTTTATCCTTCATACAGAATTGAAGCAATTTATATAATGGTTTTAGAAGAGAGGTAAAATAGGATGAGATTCATTACTGGTGGACTGATTTGTGCGTAACACCCCCATGGGAAATTTCTTGACAGCTAAGTCACCTAGTTCCTAGTTCCAGTTAACAGAAAATGCTTCATCAATAGTGAATTCATTTGTTATTGTAGGTGGAAACATTTTTTTTCTAATCTTTTTTATTTGCAGCTGCACTAGACTCAGAGTGTTCCAATATTTTTATTTTAAAGCTATTGTTTACATTTGAAATTACTCTTCAGAGGAAGCAAAGTGTCTTCCTAGTTGCGAGGCAGGGTAATGTGTTTGTAAGCCCATTAAAATGTGACAGTAACACAGCTGTGGGAGCTGGTGGGGCTTACTCTCTTGAGCTAGAATAAAGTGCTGTGTACCTGAACTTCTATATACTAATTAGACAGAAATATTCATGTGTATTAAATTTGAACATTATAATCGTGACTCATGTTATTCAGTGATGTTAGGTGAGTGAACAAACGTAACAACTAAAACCAGTGCTCATTCCTATCACTGTAGTTGTTGCTGTATGGCATGAACCTAAATACAAACTTTAGTTAAAAAATTGGAACGTATATTCTTATCATATTGCTATTTGTCTGGTTCAAAAGCTTATGGCTTATTTAGTGATTTTGTTATTAGGGAAAACCATCTAAATGTGAATTCCAACTTAAGTGTTTTGATTTTTACAGATCTAGAAAAGAGATTATCCTTTTCTCAGGAGAATCATTCTTTGAAACTGGAGCTTGGATTTGGGGAAAAAAAGGAAAAACTGAATTTTATGGTATACTTAGAAAATATAATCCTAGGGACTAAAACTTACTTTCAATTATTTTATGCCCATAATAGACATGAGACTCTATGAATATGAAAACACTCTAAATTTGGATATTTAGATCCTTCGGTTTGTTATCTGCTATCTGTTTTGAAGCAAGTGTCTCTTCTAGAACATGTATGTGTGTTAGTTGCTCAGTCATGTCTGACTCTTTGCAACCCATGAACTATATAACCTGCTAGGCTCCTCTTTCCATGGAATTCCCTAGCCAAAAATACTGGAGTGGCTTGCCATTCCCTTCTTCAGGGAATCTTCCTGACCCAGGGATTGAACCTGGGTCTCCTGCATTGCAGGCAGATTATCATCTGAGCTACCAGGGAAGTCCTTACTCAACTTGTTTGAGTCACTAAGGCATCCATTGACTCAACTCTAATTGTTTTTATACCATTGCCTTTAGATGATACAGAGTTTATAAAAACATCAAAGCTAACAGGGAAAACAGCTGAAGAATGTTCCATAAGAAAACACAGAAAACAAAAAGAATTGAAAATATGGTAGGTGTGTTCATCCATGTATAATACAGTGAGAACCAATCAGAAGGTAAACACAGAAACACGGGGTCGGGGGGAAAAAAAAAATGGACTAGATTCAGCTATTTAAGGGTTATTTTAAGTGGCCAGAAAAAAATCTCTTCATTTCTCAGTCAGTAATTTTTCTTCTATTACATCGTGTAATCAAGAAATATTTTTGTAGAGCCTCCCAGAAGCCAGGGTCTTCTAGACACTGGGGATTTATCAAAGAATTAACAGGAGTGAGGTATGGCCTAAGATCAAACTAGGAGACTGATTGTTCCTCCAAAAGTTTCAGTGAATGGCTAGGGTTGTGGTGAGAAGCTGTTAGGGAAAGCAGTATAAAATGAGACTGGAAACACAGGTACTTAGACTGTGGATTTGAGGCTATGGGGCCTTCTCAGTATGTCACTTCTTCAGCTGTGAGCACTCTGGGCTCCTGCTTCATCTCTCTAGTCAAAAAGGCAGTTGGAGTCCAGTCTTTCATGGGTCCAACAAACCAAAAACAGATCAGGAGATGTTAAGTGTGAGGAAGGCAGTGAAAAAGAGAAGTGTGATAGAACACAAGTTTGAGAGAGTACAGCCTTAGAGAGGGTGGTCAGGAAAGATTTATCGGGAAGGCTGATATTTGAGCTAAGATTTAAATGACAAGGAAGAGAATATCTATGAAAACCCTGAGTTGTGTGTGATTTTTCCAGAAATAAGAAACCAGTCTGATTGAGAGCAAATGCAAGGGTTAGGATGATACTGAAATAATTCAAGCCATAACAGAGCTAAACTCCCAACTCCTCTCCTCCCCTAACATCCTTGGGTTAAAGAAACAACCTAACAACAGCCTGTATAATCAAAACATGGTACTCATTCTTTCTCTGAAGAGAGTAATTTATAACTGGAGGAGTTTTTGATAGAACATGAAATTTATGTTCCTGGAAAACATCCTGTTAGGAAAAATTGTGTGCTAAAAATAATAAAGTTCCAAAAAACATCTGCTTCTGCTTTATTGACTACACCAAAGCCTTTGTGTGGATCACAACAAACTGTGTAACATTCTTAAAAAGATGGGAATACCAGACCACCTGACCTGCCTTCTGAGAAATCTGTATGTGGATCAAGATGCAGCATTTAGAGCTGGACATGAAACAACAGACTGGTTCCAAATCAGGAAAGTAGTATGTCAAGGCTATATATTGTCACTCTGCTTATTTAACGTATATGCAGGGTACATCATGCAAAATGCTGGGCTGGAAGAAGCACAAGCTGGAATCAAGATTGCCAGGAGAAATATCAATAACTTCAGATATGCACATGACACCACCCTTATGGCAGAAAATGGTTGATGAAAGTGAAAGAGGAGAGTGAAGAAGTTGGCATAAAGCTCAACATTCAGAAAACGAAGATCATGACATATGGTCCCATCATTTCATGGCAAATAGAAGGGGAAACAATAGAAACAGTGACAGACTTTATTTTTTGGGGCTCCAAAATCACTGCAGATGGTGACTGCAGCCATGAAGTTAAAAGACGCTTGCTCTGTGGAAGAAAAGTTATGACCAAACTAAACAGCATGTTAAAAACCAGAGACATTACTTTATCGATAAATGTCTGTCTAGTCAAAGCTATGGTTTTTCCAGTAGTCTTGTATGGATGTGAGAGTTGGACCATAAAGAAAGCTGAGTGCTGAAGAATTGATGCTTTTGAACTGTGGTGTTGGAGAAGACTCTTGAGAGTCCCTTGAACTGCAAGGAGATCCAACCAGTCCATCCTAAAGGAAATCAATCCTGAATATTCATTGGAAGGACTGATGCTGAAGCTGAAACTCCAATACTTTGGCCAGCTGATGTGAAGAACTGACTCATTTGAAAAGACCCTGATCCTGGGAAAGATTGAAGGCAGGAGGAGCAGGGGATGACAGAGGATGAGATGGTTGAATGACATCACCAACTCAATGAACATGAGTTTGAGAAAGCTCCAGGAGTTGGTGATGGACAGGGAAGCCTGGCATGCTGCAGTCCATGGGGTTGCAAAGAGTCAGACATGACTGAGCAACAGAACTGATCTGAACTGAAAAATAATAAGGCTTAAGGTAAAATAGAACTGAGGCAGACCATTTAAAGCCTATGCAACTCTGTAGCCAGAACTTTAACTGATACAGTAATAATCTTTGAAGGCAAAACAACTAGGGATTTCCTTCAGTTCAGTTCAGTTCAGTTCAGTTCACTTGCTCAGTTGGGTCTGACTCTTTGCGACTGAATGAATTGCAGCACGCCAGGCCTTCCTGTCCATTACCATCTCCTGGAGTCCACTCAAACTCACGTCGATTGAGTCGGTGATGCCATCCAGCCATCTCATCCTCTGTCGTCCCCTTCTCCTCCTGCCCCCAATCCCTCCCAGCATCAGAGTCTTTTCCAATGAGTCAACTCTTCGCATGAGGTGGCCAAAGTACTGGAGTTTCAGCTTTAGCGTCATTCCTTCCAAAGAAATCCCAGGGCTGATCTCCTTTAGGATGGACTGGTTGGATCTCCTTGCAGTCCAAGGAACTCTCTAGAGTCTTCTCCAACATGCGAAGAGATGTTCAAAGCATCAATTCTTCAGTGCTCAGCTTTCTTCACAGTCCAACTCTCACATCCATACATGACCACTGGAAAAACCATAGCCTTGACTAGACGGACCTTTGTTGGCAAAGTAATGTCTCTGCTTTTGAATATGCTGTCTGGGTTGGTCATAACTTTTCTTCCAAGGAGCGAGTGTCTTTTAATTTCATGGCTGCAATCACCATCTGCAGTGATTTTGGAGCCCCGCCCAAAATAAAGTCTGACACTGTTTCCACTGTTTCCCCATCTATTTCCCATGAAGTGACGGGACCAGATGCCATGATCTTCGTTTTCTGAATGTTGAGCTTTAAGCCAACTTTTTCACTCTCCTCTTTCACTTTCATCAAGAGGCTTTTTAGTGCCTCTTCACTTTCTACCATGGGATATCAAAAATACACAAGCAAAATAGAATGAAAGTACTGGCTTGTTAATATGGAGACAGTACAACTGGAATTGGAGTTCTGAGTAAAGGAAGAAGAGAAATTAAAGGCTGCACCTCTTTGGAGAAGGGATCCTGGATGCAGGCACTTATTTGAAATAATAAAGTATTGAAAGGGCTCCTGCCTCTGCAGCAACAAGTGGAGACCATTGTTCGTTCCTGCTGAAGAGTTTACTTTTTTCCACAATTGTTGCTTCCCTTACTTGAAAAAATTGCATTTCAGATAACACAGCTTCTGCCTTCTACACTGATAGAATTTCTCTACTTACCACTTGCTTATGTACTAATTGGTTTATAATACACATTGTAGGTAGAAGACTGTAGCTCATTTGTTTTTAGGTTTTATCTCACTAAGTATCTGTGTGAATGTGTGTTCAATTGCTCAGTTGTGTCTGACTCTCTACAACCCCATGGATGATAACCCACCAGACTCCTTCTCTATGAAATTTTTGAGTCAAAAATACTGGAGTGTGTTGTCATTTCCTTCTCCAGGGGATCTTCCTGACCCAGGGATTGAACCCTTATCTCCTGCATTGGCAGGCAGATTCTTTACCACAGTGGTAAAAAATCACAATAGGATATTGTGATTTAATCCAATTAAACTCAATTCAATAAGAATTTATTGAGTGATTAGTTTGTGCATGTTACTTTAATTAACGTATCTAAAAAGACCTGGTCAGTTGCTGTGTCACTGAATCCTAGAGTCTTCACTTTTTGTGACCACATCACGTGTGAATGGGAAGAATTATTTTCACATTGGATGCTTTTTGTTGTTGTTGTTTAGTTGCTAAGTCATGTCTGACTCTTTTGTGACCCCAAGGACTATAGACCTCCAGACTCTTCTGTCCATGGGGATTTCCCAGCAAGAATACTGGAATGGGTTGCCATTTCATTCTCTAGGAGATATTCCTGACTGAGGGATGGAACCCATGTCTCCTGTATTGCAGGCAGTCCTTTTACCGCTGAGCCACCAAGGAAGACCTGGATGCTTTTAAGATGACCAATTATAGTTTTAAAATAATTACATATAATCAAAACAAACTGAAAATTTATTAATTTATTTTAAGTGTGTAAGGAAAGTTTTTTTTTTTTTAATATAATTCTTTGGTATGCTCATGAAAATTGAGTAATAATCCCATCGTCTATCTGCTTTGTAAAGTAAGAATTTCTGCTTAAAATGGGGGACACATTTTCAAAACTAACTTCTCTGCTTTTCTCTGGTGTAGCATTTTCTATGGTGTGTTCTGAAAAATAGTCATTCTCAGTGGTTGCTAGTAAGTACTAACCAAAATCAGTTTTGTAGGGGTGGCATGCTCCTACTATGTAAGGTCCCCAACTGGGCTTGAGAATTAAATTGATATAAGACAGATTAGCAGGAAAATTATATTTATTTAATATGTTTTACATGACACAGGAGCCTTGTACAGAAACAAAGACACAAAAGAATAGGCAAAACTTAAATGTTTTTATACTAGGTTGAATAAAGAAAGGCAATTGTGAAAAATAATTAAACTAAATGGAAAGAATATAGAGAGATAATTATTTTAACAAGGTCTATTTGTATAGAATTCTTTCAGCTTTGACTCCTGCCTCTGGTGATAAGGATGTTTCTTTCCTCCTGGCATAGGGAGAGCAGCTCTCACATGAAAGTTTTGTCTTCTGTTTTCAGCAAGAAAAAAAGGGAAGTTAGCTCTTCACGTGCCTTTATGTCAAAATGATTCTTATGCCCAAGTAGCATATTTTGGGATAGCATGTACTGTCACCCTTTAGCTACAAAATGCAATAGGTCTGGAAACACTGGTTAGAGTGAAACATATATCTTTACTTTTAAACATCTAAGAGTTGTCTAATATTTTAATGTGCCTTGTGAATCTCTAAGAAGGGGGCATACTGCCTGCCATTTACCAAAGTCATTTGTCCATCAAACTCTTGATGGAATATCTTGTGAGGCTGATGACCTAACAACAGTTTGGGAAATCCTAATCTATCTTGTGAGACTTGAAAGTAAATAAACAATTCCTGTTTTCCTCGTTTCCTTCCTTGACCGTAAAACCCACCATAAACCAGGTGAGATACTGACATCCTTACTTCAACATGTTTCCATTTAAATAGTCACGACACCAACCATGTCTGTGGTTGGGAATTTCATGATGGGAAGCAAGTATTATCAGTCAGTTGCTATTAAAACAGTATTGTGGACATGACTAAGGTTGGAGTGTGCTGTACAGAAACTTAGGGAGCAGTGATGCCAGAACATAGATGAAATTTAGCAGTTTTGTATTCAATAGTAGAGTGTTTGGGGAGAGCTGACTTGAGTGGGCTTTCCAGGTAGTGCTAGTGGTAAAGAATCCTCCTGCCAATGCAGGAGAGACAAGAGACACAGGTTCGATCCCTGGGTCAGGTAGAGCCTCTGGAGTAGGGAATGGCAACTTGCTCCAGTATTCTGCTATTCTACCTGGAAAATTCCATGAACAGAGGAGCCTAGCAGATTACAGTCCATGGAGTCACAGAGAGTCAGACACAACTGAGAGATAGAATGTTCTAACAACTTGGATGTAGTTTTCTACCTTTCCCTTTCTGTCAGTGGTAAGTCAACATTTGTGTTCATGCCAAGACTCGTTTTGACTTACTTATGTACTAGCTTCAATTTTATGTAAAAATATTTAAACCAGTGGCACATTCAGTGATGAGAAGTTTTTTGGTAACATGTCACATTTTATGCATTTTTCAGTCAGATTATGTAGGAAACGTTAATCCCTATCTAAGCATGAAATCAGCTATTTCAAAATATTTAAGAATGAGTTTATTTTAAATTTAAATGAAAACTGTTTATTTTATCTTGTTAGATTGGTTTCAACTATCAGCATCCTCTGGGAAAATACCTAAAATAAATTTAGTAGAGGCCTAAGAGAAAACCTTGTGAAGTCAGTAAATTGTATGGCCAAAAGAACACTAGAAAATTCTGAAATTTGCCTGCAAAATATATTCCTATTAACTCTGTATTCTATTTCTTATATATCCTAAAGATTGAGAGCCACTGAACTGTATTAAAGGGAAAAATATATGGATAGTCTATATGCAAATGTCTGGGAATTAAAACTGTTTGTTTTTAAGGTGACTCTTGCAGTCAGAAGATGGAGTAGCCCTCATAGTCCACAAAAGAGTCCAAAATGCAGTACTTGGGTGGAGTCTCAAAAATGACAGAATGATTTCTGTTTGTTTCCAAGGCAAACCATTCAGCATCATAGTAACCAAGTCTATGCCCTAACCACTGATGCTGAAGAAGCTAAACTTGACTGGATCTAGGATTACCTACAAGACCTTTTAGAACTAACACCAAAAAAGATGTCCTTTTCATCATAGGGGATTGGAATGCAAAAGTGAAGGGTCAAGACATACCCAGAATAATAGGCAAGTTTGGCCTGAAACACAAAATAAAACAGGGCAAAGACTAAAAAGAGTTTTGTCAAGAGAACACAGTGGTCATAACAAATACCCTTTCCAACAATCCAAGAGACAACTCCACACATGGATATCACCAGATGGTCAATACTAAAATCAGATTGATTGTGTTCTTTGCAGCTCAAGATGGAGAAACTCTATAGAGTCAGGAAAACAAGATTGGGAGCCAACTGTGGCTCAGATCATGAGCTCCTTATTGGCAAAAGTCAAGGTTAAATTGAAGAAAGTAGGGAAAATCACTAGGTCATTCAGGCATGACCTTAATCAAATCCCTTATGATTATACAGTGGAGGTGATGACTAGATTCAAGGAATTAGATCTGGTAGACAGGCTGCCTGGGGACCTAGGGACAGAGGTTCATAACACTGTATAGGAGGCAGTGACCAAAACCATCTCAAAGAAAAAAGAAATGCAAGAAGGCCAAGTGGTTGTCTGAGGAGGCTTTACAAATAGCTAAAGAAAGAAGAGAAGTGAAAAGCAAGGGAGAAAGGGAAAGGTAAGTCCAACTGAATGCAGGCTTTCAGAGAATAACCAGGATAGATAAGGAGGACTTCTTAAGTGAGCAATGCAAAAAAATAGAGGGAAAAAATAGAAAGGGAACAACTAGAACTCTCTTCAAGAAAATTAGAAATACAAAGGGAACACTTAATGCAAAGATAGGTACAATAAAGGACAGAAATAGTAAGGACCTAACAGAATCAGAAGAGATTAAGAAGGAAGAACTATACAAGAAAGGTCTTAATGACTCAGATAACCATGATGTTGTAGTCACTCACCAGGAGCTGGAAAACCTGGAGTGTGAAGTCAGGTGGGCCTTAAGAAACATTACTACAAACAAAGCTAGTGGAAGTGATGGAATTCCAGCAGAGTTATTTAAAATCCTAAAAGATGATGCTGTTAAAGTGCTGCACTGAATATGTCAGCAAAATTGGAAAACTGAACAATGGCCACAGGATGGGAAAAGATCAGTTTTCACTCCAATCCCTAAGAAGGACAGTGCCAAAGAATGTTCAAACTACTGCACAATTGCACTCATTTCAGATGCTAGTAAGGTTATTCTCAAAATCCTTCAAGCTAGGCTTTAGCAGTATATGACCTTTGAATTTCCAGATGTACAAGATGGGTTTCAAAGAGGCAGGGGAAACAGAAATCAAATTGCCAGCATTTGTTGGATCATGGAGAAAGCAACAGAATTCCAGAAAAGCATCTACTTCTGCTTCATTGACTAGGCTAAAGACTTTGGCTGTGTGGATCACAACAAATGTGGAAAATCCTTAAAGAGATGGGAGTACCTAACCACCTTACCTGTCTCCTGAGAAACCTGTATGCGGGTCAAGAAGCAACAGTTAGAACAAGACCTGGAACAATGGACTGGTTCAAAATTGGCAAATCAAGACAAGGCTGTATATTGTCACTCTGCTTATTTAACTTATATGCAGAGTACATAATGCAAAATGCCGGGCAGGATGAATGCAAGCTGGAGTCAGGATTGCTGGGAGAAATAATAACTACCTCAGTTAGGCAGATGACACCACTCTAATGGCAGAATGTGAAGAGGAACTAAGGGGCCTTTTGAGGGTGAAAGAGGAGAGTGAAATAGCAGGCTTGAAACTCAGCATTCATAAAACTAAGATCATGGCATCCAGTCTCATTACTTCATGGCAAATAGAAGGGGAAATAGTGGAAGCAGTGGTAGATTTTCTTGGGCTCTAAAATCACTGAGGACAGTGATCATGCAATTAAAAGATGCTTGCTCCTTGGAAGGAAAGCTGTGACAACCAAGACAACTTATAAAAAGCAGACATCACTTTGCTGACACAGATCTGTATAGTCATTTCCAGTACTTGTGTACGGATGTGAGAGTTGAACCGTAAAGAAAACTGGTGTGAAAGAACTGATACTTTTGAATTGTGGTGCTGGAGAAGACTCCTGAGAGTCCCTTGGACTGCAAGGAAATCAAATTAATCAATTCTAAAGAAAATCAACACTGAATATTCCTTGGAATGATTGATACTGAAGCTCCAATACTTTGGCCACCTGATGCGAAGAGCCAACTCATTGGTAAAGACCCTGATGCTGGGAAAGTTCAGTTCAGTCACTCTTTGCGACCCCATGGACCCCCTGTCCATCACCATCTCCCTGAGCTTGCTCAAACTCATGTCCATCTAGTCAGTGATGCCATCCAACCATCTCATCCTCTGTCATCCCCAGCTTCTCCTGCCTTCAATCTTCCCAGCATTAGTTGTCTTTTCCAGTGAGTCAGCTCTTCACATCAGGTGGAAAGTGGAAAAACCATCAATGCAGATGACACCACCCCTATGGCAGAAAGTGAAAAAGAACTAAAGAGCCTCTTGATGAAAGTGAAATAGGAGAGTGAAAAAGCTGGCTCAAAACTCAGCATTCAAAAAATGAAGATCGTGGCATCTGGTCCCATCACTTCATGGCATATAGATGGGGAAACAATGGAAGGAGTGACAGACTTATTTTCTAGGGCTCCAACATCACTGAAGATGGTGACTGTAGCCATGAAATTAAAAGACACTTTCTCCTTGGAATCAAGCTCTTCGTATCAGGTGGCCAAAGTATTGGAGTTTCAGCGTCAGCATCAGTCCTTCCAATGAACATTCAGGACTGATCTCCTTTAGGATGGACTGGATCTCCTTGCAGTCCAAGGGACTCTCAAGAGTTCTCCAACACCACAGTTTAAAAACATCAATTCTTTGGTGCTCAGGTTTCTTTTTAGTCAAAATCTCACATCCATGCATACTGGAAAAACTATAGCCTTGACTAAATGGAACTTTGTTTGCAAAGTAATGTCTCTACTCTTTAATATGGTGTCTAGGTTGGTCATAACTTTTCTTCCAAGGAGTAAGCATCTTTTAATTTCATGGTTGCAATCACCATCTGCAGTGATTTTGTAGCCCCCCAAAATAAAGTCTGCCACTCTTTCCACTGTTTCTCCATCTGTTTGCTATGAAGAGATGGGACCAGATGCCATGATCTTTGTTTTTTGAATGTTGAGCTTTGTCACCTGTTTCACTCTCCTCTTTCACTTTCATCAAAAGGCTCTTTAGTTCATCTTCAATTTCTGCCATAAGGTTGGTGTCATCTGAATATCTGAGGTTATTGATATTTACTGTGCCTATGTTTCCATGCAATGTTCCCTTGGTATCTCTGATTTTCTTGAAGAGATATCTAGTCTTTTCCATTCTATTGTTTTCCTGTATTTCTTTGCATTGGTCACTTAGGAAGGCTTTCTTATCTCTACTTGCTATTCTTTGGAACTCTGCATTCAGATGGATATATCTTTCCTTTTCTCCTTTGCCTTTTGCTTTTCTCCTTTACTCAGCTATTTGTAAGGCCTTGTCAGACAACCATTTTGCCTTATTGTATTTCTTTTTCTTGGGGATGGTCTTCATCACTGCCTCTTGTACAATGTCATGAACCTCCATCCATAGTTCTTCAGGCATTATCTCTCAGTTCAGTTCAGTCACTCAGTCGTGTCCTACTCTTTGTGACCCCATGAATTGCAGCACCCCAGGCCTCCCTGTCCATCACCAACTCCCTGAGTTCACTCAGACTCACGTCCATCGAGTCAGTCATGCCATCCAGCCATCTCATCCTCAGTTGTCCCCTTCTCCTCCTGCCCCCAATCCCTCCCAGCATCAAAGTCTTTTCCAATGAGTCAACACTTCGCACGAGGGTGGCCAAAGTACTGGAGTTTCAGCTTTAGCATCATTCCTTCCAAAGAAATCCCAGGGTTGATCTCCTTCAGAATGGACTGGTTGGATCTCCTTGCAGTCCAAGGGACTCTCAGGAGTCTTCTCCAGCACCACAGTTCAAAAGCATCAATTCTTCGGCACTCAGCCTTCTTCACAGTCCAACTCTCACATCCATACATGACCACAGGAAAAACCATAGCCTTGACTAGATGGACCTTAGTCGGCAAAGTAATGTCTCTGCTTTTGAATATGCTATCTAGGTTGGTCATAACTTTTCTTCCAAGGAGTAAGCGTCTTTTAATTTCATGGCTGCAGTCACCATCTGCAGTGATTTTGGAGCCCCCAAAAATAAAGTCTGACACTGTTTCCACTGTTTCCCCATCTATTTCCCATGAAGTGATGGGACCAGATGCCATGATCTTCGTTTTCTGAATGTTGAGCTTTAAGCCAACTTTTTCACTCTCCTCTTTCACTTTCATCAAGAGGCTTTTTAGTTCCTCTTCACTTTCTGCCATAAGGGTGGTGTCATCTGCATATCTGAGGTTATTGATATTTCTCCCGGCAATCTTGATTCCAGCTTGTGTTTCTTCCAGTCCAGCGTTTCTCATGATGTACTCTGCATAGAAGTTAAATAAGCAGGGTGACAATATACAGCCTTGACGTACTCCTTTTCCTATTTGGAACCAGTCTGTTGTTCCATGTCCAGTTCTAACTGTTGCTTCCTGACCTGCATACAGATTTCTCAAGAGGCAGGTCAGGTGGTCTGGTATTCCCATCTCTTTCAGAATTTTCCACAGTTTATTGTGATCCACACAGTCAAAGGCTTTGGCATAGTCAATAAAGCAGAAATAGATGTTTTTCTGGAACTCTCTTGCTTTTTCCATGATCCAGCGGATGTTGGCAATTTGATCTCTGGTTCCTCTGCCTTTTCTAAAACCAGCTTGAACATCAGGAAGTTCATGGTTCACGTATTGCTGAAGCCTGGCTTGGAGAATTTTGAGCATTACTTTACTAGCGTGTGAGATGAGTGCAATTGTGCAGTAGTTTGAGCATTCTTTGGCATTGCCTTTCTTTGGGATTGGAATGAAAACTGACCTTTTCCAGTCCTGTGGCCGCTGCTGAGTTTTCCAAATTTGCTGGCATATTCCCTTGAATCTATTTGTCACTTCTACTGCAAGTGGAATCATAAGAGATTTGATTTAGGTCATACTGAGTGGTCTAGTGGTTTTCTCCTAATTTCTTTAAGTTAAGTCTGAATTTTGCCACAAGGAGCTCATGATCTGAGCCACAGTCAGTTCCTTGTCTTCTTTTTGCCCACGTTATAGAGCTTCTCCATCTTCAGCTGCAAAGACTGTAATCAATCTGATTTTGGTACTGACCATCTGGTGATGTCCATGTTTAGAGCTGTCTCTTTTGTTGTTGGAAGAGGGTGTTTGCTATGAGTAGTGCTCTCTCTTGGCAAAACCCTGTTAGCCTTTGCCATGCTTCATTTTGTACTCCAAGGCCAAATTTGCCTGTTACTCCAGGTATCTCTTGACTTCCTACTTTTGCATTCTAGTCCCCTATGATGAAAAGGACATCTTCATTTTGGTGTTAGTTCTAGAAGGTCTTGTAGGTCATCATAGAACTGTTCAAGTTCATATTCTTCATCATTAGTGGTTGGGGCACAGACTTGGATTACAATGTTATCGAATGGTTTGCCTTGGAAAAAACCAGAGATCATTCTGTTGTTTTTGAGTTTGCACCCAAGTACTGCATTTTGAACCCCCCCCCTTTTTTTTTTGTCTATGAGGTCTACTCCATTTCTTCAAAGGGATTCTTGCCCTCAGTATATTGGTCATCTGAATTAAATCCACCCATTCCAGTCCACTGATTCCTAAAACGTTTGTGTTCACTCTTGCCATCTGTTCGACCACTTCCAATTTACCTTGATTCATGGACCTAACATTCCAGGGTCCTATGCAATATTGTTGTTTATATCATTGGAGTTTACTTACATCACCACTCACATCCACAATTGGGCAGTTTTCTCTTTGGCTCAGCCTCTTCATTCTTTCTGGCGTTATTTCTCCACTCTACCTCAGTAGCATTTTGCACATCTACCGACCTGGGGAGTTCATCTTTCAGTGTTTTATATTTTTGCCTTTTCATACTGTTCATGGGGTTCTCAAGGCAAGAATACTGAAGTGGTTTGCCATTCCTTTCCCCACTGGGCCACATTTGGTCAGAACTCTCCACCATAATCTGTCTGTCTTTGGTGGCTCGACATGGCATGGCTCATAGTTTCAATGAGTTAGACAAGACTGCCATCCATGTGACCAGTTTGGTTAGCTTTCTCTGATTGTGGTTTTCATTCTGTCTGCCCTCTGATGGATAAGGATAAGAGATTTGTGGAAGCTTCCTGACTGGCTGTGGGGGAATCTGGGTCTTGTTTTGATGGGCAGGCCTGTGCTCAGTAAATCTTTATTCCAACTTTCTATCATTGGGCAGGGCTATGTTCCCTCTCTGTTGTTTGGCAAGGCCAAACAGGTAATGGCGGTAATGGTGACTTCCTTCAAAAGGAAGGAACTGTTGCATTGTTGCAATCAGTGCCCCTGACCCTGCAGCGGACCCCTGTTGATCCTTGCCTCCACTAGAGACTCATGGTCACTCACACGCAAGTCTGGCTCAGTCTCTTGTGGGGTCACTGCTCCTTTGTCCTGGGTCCTGGTGCACATACGGTTTTGTTTGTGCCCTCCAAAAGTCTATTTCCCCAGTCCTGTGGAAGTTCTGTAATCAAGTCCCACTGGCCTCCAAACTCAAATTCACTGGGGGTTCTCAGCACCTTTGCAAGATCTCCAGGTTGGGAAATCTGTTCTGGGTCCTGGAACTTTTGTAACAGTGTGAGAACTTCTTTGGTATAATGGTTCACCAGTTTGTAGGTTGTCTGCTTGGTGGTTCTGTGGTGTGGCTAATGGTGACCTCCCCCAAGAGGACTTAGGCCACATGCGGTGCCTCCCAGGTGTGCTGGAACCAGAGTCCCTGTCCCCATGGCATGCCACTGCTGGCTTGTGCCTCTGCAGGAGACACTCAAACACTCAAAGGCAGGTCTGGCTCTGTCTCTTGTGGGGTCCTTCGGTCCTGGTGGACAAAGGTTTTGTTTAAGCCCTCCAAGTGTCTCTGGTGGGTATGGAGTCTGATTCTGAACATAATTTTACTCTTCCTACCATCTTGTTGGGACTTCTCCTTTGTCTTTGGATGTGATATATCTTTTTCTGGTGGGATCCAACATTCTCCTCTTGATGGTTGTTCATCAGCAAGTTGCAGTTTGGAATTCTTGCAGGATAAGATGAGTGCATGTCCTTCTACTCCACCATCTTCCCTGGTAGCTGGGAAAGATTGAAGGCAAAAAGAGAAGTGAGCAGCAGATGATGAGATGTTTAGATGGCATCACCAACTCAATGGACTTAATCTGAGCAAACTCAGGGAGATAGTGGAGGACAGGGGAGTCTGGCATGATCCAATTCATGGGGTTGCAAAGAGTCAGACACAACTTAGCAACAGAAAGACAGTACAACCCTGCATCCCTAGAAGGGCAACAACCTAGGTGGAGAATACTAAAGTACTAACTTATCTTTAGTTTTTTTTTTTTTTTTTTTTTTT
>SJYQ01003631.1:498741-519827 GCA_006410935.1 Redunca redunca
TTTTTTTTTTTTTTTTTCTTTTCGGTTTTGTATTACTGTGAAGCCTCTGTAAATTTTGTACAAATTAACATATTCATTTGTAGTAGTGATACCTCATCTTCATAGATGGTAGTCTTCATAGTTCATCAGATAAATGTCAAAATTCTGGTATATTTCCGTTCTCTGCATTCTATCTTACTTTGTACATATCTTTATTATAGAACTTCTTATGTGATTATATCATCACCCCTCAGGTAGGATCTAGGTCTCATTTTTTTTATAGTCCTAGTACCTCAGAGAGTGCTTCCTATTTGGGAGATGCTCATTTTTTTTTGTTAATCTGTATTCTAGTCTCTATGGAAGATGTATGCTTGCCTGAAAAATTTAATTGTGCTTGTATTATTATTCATTTTAAAATTAGTAAACTATTTTACAGCAGTTTTGGGTTCACAGCAAAACTAAGTGCAAAGAGTTCCCACATACTCCCTATCCTGACACATGCACAACATCCTTGTTCAACAGTGGTGCATGTACTTCAGTCTATTTACCTACAGTGGTATATCATTATCACTAAAAGTCCATGGTTTACACTAGGCTTTACTTTTCGTGCTGTGCATTCTAATTGTTTTGACAAATGTGTAATAACAGGGTTGATCATTGTGGTTTGTACCAAATAGTTTCATTGCTCCCCAAATCCTCTGTAGTGTTGCCATGCATCTCTCTACTCCCTAACCTCTGGCGACCACTGTTATTTACACTGTTTCTAAAGTTTTACCTTTTTCAGAATATCATATAGTTGGAATCATACAGTATATAGCCTTTTCGGACTGGCTTCTTTCACTTAATAACAAGCATTTACGTTTTTCCATTTCTCTTCATGGCTTCTTAGTTCATTACTTTTCAGTATGGAATAATATCCTTTTGTCTGGAGGTACCACTATTTATTTATTCTTTCACCTACTAAAGAACATTTTGATTGCTTCCAAGTTTTAGCATTTGTGAACAAAGCTTCCATAAACATCTGTGTTCAAGTTTTCATGTGGACTGTTTTCAGCTCCTATGGGCAAATACCAAGGAGTGTGATTGCTAGATTGTATAGTTGGATTATGTTTAGTTTAGTAAGAAACTGTCAAACTGTCTTTTAAATTGGATGTACCATTTTTCACTTTCATCAGCAATGTTGCTCCACATCCTCACCAGCATTTGGTGTCCGTGTTTTGGATTGGGAACATTGTAATAGGTGTGTATTGACGTCTTGCTGTTTTAACTTGTATTTCCCTGATGACTTATTATGTTGAACATCTTTTCACATTTTTACTTGCCATCTGGATATCTTCTTCGCTGAGATGTCTCTAGATCTTTGGCCTCTTTTAAATTGAGTTGTTTTCTTATTGCCAAGTTTTAAGAGTTCTGTGTGTATTTTGCATATGTATTCTTTGCAAATAGTCTCTCCCGGGTCTTCTCATTCTCTTGGCAGTGTCTTTCACAGAGCCAGACTTTAACATTTTAATGAAGTCTAGTTTATCAATTATTTCTTTCTTGGATTGTACCTTTGGTGGTGTATGTAAAATATCATTGCTATACCCAAGGTCCGGAGAAGGCAATGGCAACCTACTCCAGTACTCTTGCCTGGAAAACTCCATGGACGGGGCAGCCTGGTAAGCTGCAGTCCATGGGGTCGCACAGAGTCGGACACGACTGAATCGACCTAGCAGCAGCAGTAGCATACCCAAGGTCATTTAGATTTTGTCCTCGGTTGTCTTCTAAGTGTCTTGTAGTTTTGTGTTTTATATGTTGTTTTATGATCTACTGCTTTTGTTGCATCCCACAGTTTTGATAAGTTGTGTTTTCTTTTTCACATAGTTAAAAGCATTTTTAAACTTCTGAGATAAGTTCTTTGATTCATGTATTATTTAGAAATATGTTGCTTAATATTCACATACTCTGGGATTTCCTCGTTATCTTTCTGGTACTGATTTCTAGTTTAACTTTATTGTGGCCTGAGAGCAGCCTTTGTATGAATTGAAATATTCTGTTGCAAGTGGATATGTGTACTGGGTAAAATGAAATTTGATGACTATGTCTTTAGCAACGCTTCGGTGCACTGCTGGGGTTTGGGGAGGGAGCGTTCTCTAGTCCTATCATTAGGTCTCAGACTCCTAGTGAGCCTTTGCTTTGCACTGTGGGCTTCACTGGTGCTTCTCAGGTTACATCCACCCCATACTGGGACAGGGCTGGAGTTGGGTACTTCTCCTCTCTCATGTGGAAGGCAAGATACTTATGGAGTTGAATACTTTCTTTGTTCCAGGAAGATTGGACTCTGATAAAACCACAGGTTAAAATGATAATTTTTCATTTTGTCTGGTAAAATTGTTTCTCCTGAGGGCAGGCCTTTTTATGAAGGACAGAATACTCTGGTGTATCTCAAAGTGGTTCCTTTTCCCCTCTTCCTGACAGAAGCAAAAAGGATTATTTTTCTTTAATATTCACTGTGCACACCTGGAGGTAAAACTCACAAAAGCTTCACCCCATTGACTGAGTCCCCCTGGAGTTTTTAACTCAGAGATTGCTCCACACTGAGCCTTCAGCAATTGTGAATTACAGCTCAAGTTTTCTTACCTTGGCACTGGTTCCCATCACATTTTCTACTGGTGGATTTACGTTATATAAATTGTGATTCTCTATATTCTTCATCAATCTTTCCAGTTTTAGGGACAATGGTTTTCCTTATGATATCACTTCTCAGACAGATCTATGAAGAATTGTTGATTTTTCAGTGTTTTTAGCTTTTTACTTGTAAAGGTGGCTGGTAACTTTAAGTTAAGGTGGACTGAATGGCTTCTTTTGTTCTTCCGGCTCATTATTCAAGGCATGTGCTACCTTTGGGTTCAGTTCCTCCTAAGTTTCTCTTTGTTGCTATAGTATAGCTGTTGAAAAGTTATGAATGAATTCATACATATGTCTTACAATACAGAGCTTTTCCTGAAGTTTATTTCTGTGCTTTCATAGTATTATGCTTAACCTATAAAATTTTAGATAACTTGATTTGCTTTATATTAGATATTATCTGCCTGTGATAAGGAGAGAAACAGATAGCTAGCAAACTTTAAATCTGACCTTTTTAAAGCCAAATTCAGAAAATGAACTGATCAGAATGTTTGCCACTGTTACTTGTATTTTCTGAAGTTGGAAACTCACATTTTTTCCTAATGTCTTTTTTTCCCCTGGAAACTCAAGAAATCAGTTATTTTTTTTACATTTAAAATGTAGCTGGATTGCCTCTAATAATGTCAATTCTTTGACAAAGCACATTCTTTTTCTCCTTAAAAGAAGGTAACCTTTTAAAGAAAGGCATAGATATAGTCAGTCAAGGTTCTATGAGCACATTGTGGTTCCTTTCTTAGCTTGGACTAGGAAATTGAGCATAGAATTATGGATAAAACCTCTCTTCAGAAAAATTCTTTAGGAAAAGGACTCTGCAAAAACCACATTATAAATTGTTTTGTCTTCTTGGAGATTTGACTTCTTTACCATTATGTAAAACCCTTCTGCTTCCCTGATAATCCTTGCTCTGAAGTCAGCTCTGTGTGAAATTAATATAGTTACTCCTTCCTTCTTTTGATTAGTATTAGCATGGCATATTTTCTCCCCCCTTTAGTTTTTAAAAGACATTTTTGCTTTTATTGAAAAAATTTTAAAGAATTATATTTAAATTAAAAATTCCACCCATTTCCCACTCCTCACCCTTTTACTGTATATGTTTCTTTACGTTTAGAGTAGATTTCTTATAGACAAATACAGTTGAATTTTGTTCTTTGATTCACTGTGGCCTGTTCTGTCTTTTTTCTCTTAAAAACATGTATTTGTTTACTTGGCTGTGTCAGGTCTTAGCTGCAGGGAGTGGGGTCTTTTGGTACAGTGCAAGCTCTCCATTGCAGCTCAGGCTCCAGAGCATGGGGGCTCAGTAGTTGCAGGGGATTTTGAGACTTTTCTGTTTTCTTGAGCTCTAGCATATCCAAGCTTTCTGGAAATTCTGTTCTTGTATAATTTTCACCTTTCTTAATAGAAGTAATGCATTGTGAAGTGAAAGTTACTCAGTCATGTCTGACTCTTTGCAACTCCATGGACTAGAGCCTGCCAGGCTCCTCTGTCCATGGAATTTTCCAGGCCGGAATACTAGAGTGGGTAGCTGTTCCCTTCTTCAGGAGATCTTCCCAACCCAGGGGTCAAAGCCAGGTCTCCCACACTGCAGGTGGATTATTTACCTCTCAGTTACCAGAGAAGCCCAAGAATGCTGGAGTGGGTAGCCTATCTTTTCTCTAGGGGAACTTCCCAACCCAGTAATTGAACCAGGGTATCCTGCATTGCAGGCAGATTCTTTACCAGCTGAGCTACCAGGGAAGCCTCTAATGCATTGTATGACAATGTAAAAATGATCCAATATTTATACTGTTGCATAATTTAAATATAAATTATTAAGCATAAAATATATTGATAGTCTGATTTTTTTTTCCTTTAGAAAGTAAAAGTGGTAATTTTTTTCATGAAATGTGAGAAATATTTATTATTCTTCTCTCCTTTCCTCCTTCCCTTCCTCCCTCTTTCCTTCTTTTATTTTTTCATCAATGATTATTTACTAAATACGTAAGCCAGAGACCTGTAAGTGTGAATTTTGTTCTTTTAGTTTTAAGATTTAATTTTTGTTGTATGGGGGCTTCCTTGGTGTCTCAGATGGTTAAGAATCTGCCTGCAATGCTGGGTCAGGAAGATCCCCTGGAAAAGAGAATGACTACCCACTCCAATATTCTTGCCTGGGGAATTCCATGGACAGAGGGGCCTGGCAGGTCCATGGGATCAAAAGAGTCATACATGGCTGAGCAAGTAACACTTTCACTAACACTTCTTTTGTGCAAAAAGGGGAAAGAGGGGAGGATTAAGATGTAGAGATAAAAAAGAAAAAAGAAGGGAGCAAATTCACTCAGTAAACCAGGTAAGCAGAACTTCTCTGGTTGATTTTCTCCATGTTTACCTCAAAGAGAGAAGTCTGAACTCTTTGTGACTTCAACACATGTAGATCTTTCTGGTACTCATTGGGAAGAATCTGAACCATAGGTTCTAGTGAGGGCTAGTTAATCTTTATGAGTTAAAATCTGGATTTTGTAATTAGCCCCATCAAATACCTAATCTAGCTCTGGGTAGAGTTCCTGATCTTTAACTTTTATTTTCATAGAATCTCCATTTCTAATTGTAAAATATATTACTTCCCAGCCACCAAAGATTTGCTACATTATTCTTGTTTGCCAAGTTTCCCAGATGAATTCTGACAAGGCACTGTGGATGAGACATTAAATAACTAAGTAACTCAGTAGCAAACATTTCATTAGAACGTTGTCAGCTAGTATTAACTTGGGTCTCAGCTGGTATTCCTAGGTGTCTGGCAAAGTTTAGTCATCTGGTAAGAGAACGGATGGAGGGTGGATCTGTTTGAATAAACTTGCTTCAAGAGTTTTTCTTGAGGGAGACAATTTTCTTCTACAGCTTTAAGGTAGGAGGGAGGGCAATGTACCATTTACCTCAGCTATGGTCCTCCTGCTAGCTTTAAGGACTTGATTTTGAACCCTGTGGAGAGAGGTGATGTAGGTGGAAGAGAAGCTGAAGAGCTATTTCCAGAGTTACTGAGACCTGAAATTCTCCCATCACTGCATTAATTGGGGAGGGGTGTGCATTGAGACTCTAGGAACCTCCTGGGTCTTTGCTGCAGATCTGGGAAATCCAGGAGTTTCCTTGACCTTGACAGTTGGAGTAAATAGCCAATACCCACAGGCCAATGAGATCTCAAACCCTTGCCTTAGACAGTTTGCCTTTGTTGGTGCAAAGAAAGGTACTAAGGTTAGAAGTCAAGGTGAGACAAAGATTGTATAGAGTGGAAAGGAAGCAACAGGCTGTCTAATGACTTCACAAGTACGTGAACATCTCAGGAATTCACAGTAACCATGGGGTAGGAGTCAACCTTCTCACAGTTTGGGGCACAGAGCTTAGAGTCTCCTTTTCTTTAGAACTTAAGGTGACTTCAGTCTCTCTCTCACCCCAGGCCCTCCTTCCACCTTCCTCCCTTTTCCTTCCATGCTATTAAAAATGAAGCAGACTGTATTATTTTCCCTTTCCTGTATCCTAAGTTTATTTGTTGCTACATTTAGATGTTACTGAATGGGCCTCAGGGATTGACTAGACATTGCCTGAGAACGTTCAGTGTCAGCAGCATCCTAAATCATCCATCCTGGAAGTGGGCATATATATTGATTTTTTTTCTTGTGTGTCCATTCCCCGCATTCATTACCTGATTTTTCTTTGTACGTTTACTCCTTCATCACTGTCAGTCCCAGTGGTACTGGTAAGGCTAGAACAGAGCATATGAGGAGTTAAGACCCTGGCTCCTCTGATGGCTCAGGATTTGGCCACAAGGGACACGTTCCTCTGTACTGTTGTCTGAGCTTTTGGAAAGAGGTGTGCTCTCTTCTGCTGGGACTCTTAACCTGGCAGACTGGAGCTGAAGCTGCTGATGGTTAACTTTGCTAACACCTTGGAAGAAGAGCCTGCCTGAACATGAATAGAGGAGAGGAGGTCCAAGAGGAGCAGAGGCAGCTTTCTGAACACACTGTAGAAACTTTGGGTCCAGTCAGTTATGCCAGGTGCACTTGTAGGTTTGTGAGTCAAAGTGGACTTTTTTTGCCTATGCAGTTTGAAATGGGTCTCTGCCACCTGAAGTTTCCAGAGTCTGGCTAAACACAGCACCTTAGCCACACCTGCTGATGCTGTGTGAGGAAGAGGATTAGTTGAAAAGAGATGATGCTATGGAACAAATACCTCTAAAATAGGCATCCAAAAAGAAACCCACAGCCTAAAGTGATCTGGCTTTACTAAGGGTGGAGTTGGGATGCCGGGGAGTGATGGGGTCCCTTTGATCATTACAGCCCCTCCTGCATAAAGTCTTATTTTTCTCTCAAGTCTGTATGTAGGCTTAGGACAGGGTTTGAGGGTTTAACACTCTGAGCTTGAGAGAGGGCCACTTTGAGGTGTTTTGACAAACCATGACTACCTGACTGCTCATTAGCAGGTCCTATTCTAACAAACATCATTGCTCGAGCTTGACCTTGGATCATCCAGACTGTCTTATTGTCTGTATGCTAGCTAAAAAGTAGAGGGGGTAGGACAGTAGCTCCCATGATTAGAAAAATGGAAGCCTTTATACATTTTTTTTCTGTCTTTTCTAAGGATTTATTTTTAGAATGTGAAATTAGCAGGTATGTACTTTCATTCTGTGTACCTGACTGCCTCAAGGATACAGGCCAACCTCAAAAGTGTTTGGAGAAGATAAATGCAAATCTGTGCTTCAAAAAACTAATCACACAGATGAGAGATTTGGAGATTCAAATGTGTGACTTGTCTCATTAAAGATAAAGGTGAAACAGGATTACTGGACATAACCAATTAGAAGAGTGTGGCCTCTTGGAGGTTCAAGAAGCAGCTCATGGCCACAGCTGGGGGAAATGAGGTAGGAATGTCACCCAGGGAGGCTGGATGATCCACCACCTGGTAACATCTGCTGAGCAGTAGAAATTGGCACTTGAAATTAAACCGGTTTGAATTGTTGGCTTGATTCAGCCTCATTTATTGCAGCCCTGTCAAGGGGAGCAACATGGGGACTCAGATTTTTCCATGTCAAAGGTAATCCTTCTTGTATTATTACATTGTTTTCCTTAAATCTGATAAAAATGTTTTTAAAATTATTAACATATTCTCCCTTTAATGCTGAAGTCTAGGGTAGAAAATTTTAAAGGTAATGTGAAGTTATGCAATCTGAGTCACTGACTCTCTTGGAAACTGCATTTGTCTCACTGTGGCTCCCACAAAACACTTCGGTGTAGCATGATGAGGTATTTAAAGTGTGTGCATATATATAAAGGATATGTGTTTATATACAAGTGTGTGTGTGTGTGTGTGTGTGTGTGTACTTCAGTTGCCTAGAATTGTATTTATTGTAATTCTTGGTTTATGACATCTCATTACTAGTCCCTTGAATGGGCCACTTTTATTAATTTTCTTGGCCTTTGGGGCATATAGTGGATTACACTTCCCATATTCTCTGCTCTGAAATTTGGTATGGTCATGTGAAAAGGTCAGTTTTCATTCCAATCCCAAAGAAAGGCAATGCCAAAGAATGCTCAAACTATCGCACAATTGCACTCATCTCATACGCTAGTAAAGTGATGCTTAAGATTCTCCAAGCCAGGCTTCAGCAATACATGAGAACTTCCAGATATTCAAGGTGGTTTTAGAAAAGGCAGAGGAACCAGAGATCAAATTGCCAACATCTGCTGGATCATCAAAAAAGCAAGAGACTTCCAGAAAAACATCTACATCTGCTTTATTGACTATGCCAAAATCTTTGACTGTGTGGATCACAATAAACTGTGGAAAATTCTGAAAGAGATGGGAATACCAGACCACCTGATCTTCCTCTTGAGAAACCTGTATGCAGGTCAGGAAGCAACAGTTAGAACTGGACATGGAAAAACAATCTGGTTCCAAATAAGGAGTACGTCAAGGCTGTATATTGTCACCCTACTTATTAACTTATATGCAGAGTATATAATGAGAAACACTGGGCTGGAGGAAGCACAAGCTGAAATCAAGATTGCTGGGAGAAATATCAGTAACCTCAGATATGCAGGTGACACCATCCTTATGGCAGAAAGTGAAGACGAACTAAAGAGCCTCTTGATGAAAGTGAAAGAGGAGAGTGAAAAAGTTGGCTTAAAGCTCAACATTCAGAAAATGAAGATCATGGCATCCAGTCCCATCACTTCATGGGAAATAGATGGGGAAACAGTGGCTGACTTTATTTTTCTGGGCTCCAAAATCACTGCAGATAGTGATTGCAGCCATGAAATTAAAAGACGCTTACTCCTTGGAAGCAAAGTTATGACCAACTTAGACAGCATATTAAAAAGCAGAGACATTGCTTTGTCAACAAATTTCTGTCTAGTCAAGGCTATGGTTTTTCCAGTGGTCATGTATGGATGTGAGAGTTGGACTATAAAGAAAGCTGAGTGCTGAAGAATTGATGCTTTTGATGTTGGAGAAGACTCTTAAGAATCTCATGGACAGCAAGGAGATCCAACCAGTCCATCCTAAAGGAGATCAGTCCTGAGTGTTCATTGGAAGGACTGATGCTGAAGCTGAAGCTCCAACACTTTGGCCACCTGATGCAAAGAGCTGACTCATTTGAAAAGACCCTGATGTTGGGGAAGATTGAGGGCAGGAGGAGAAGGGGACGACAGATGATGAGATGGTTGCATGGCATCACTGACTCAATGGACATGGGTTTGGGTGGACTCTAGGAGTTGGTGATGGACAGGGAGGCCTGGTGTGCTGTGGTTCATGGGATCAGAAAGAGTTGCACACGACTGAGTGACTGAACTGAACTGAACTGATGTGACCTGCTTTGGCCAACAAAACATGGTTGCAAAAGTGACATGTAATATTTCAGAGCAGAAGCATTAACAGTAAGTGTATGATCCATACACCTTTCCTGTTGCACTGATGGTTGTGGAAACTTCCATAAGCATGGTCCTTGACTGGGCAAAGAGAATGGCAGAAAGTATACTTTTATTCTAGTAAGAGATTTTAGGTTGTCAGGACAGCATAACCTAGCTTACATGTCTGCACGGGTAACCAGTTATTGTTTCTCTACCTCATTTCTTGGGTTGGGATTTTGCTAATCATTCTCCTCCCTGTCAGCTGACTTCCTGTCTGTTAGGTCCCACAAACAGAGGTCTCCAGAGGGCAGGAGGAGGGGATCTTCCTGACCCAGTGATCAAACACAGGTCTCTTGCATTGTAGGCAGACTCTTTACTGCCTGAGCCATCAGAAAAGCCCTTGATATATATATATATATATATATATATATATTCATTTCTAGCATTTATGATTTTATCATACCAAGTTGTTTTTATTTTACATCTACCTATTTTTGTGCCATAAGCTACCCCCACTCTTTTTGCAATGGAAACATTTTCTTCTTTTATCAGTTTGAAGATATTAAAATGCTTATTAAAAAAATTGTCATATCCTTTATTGTTTCCATTTCTTTGAGATTCAGTTCTCCCTTTTGTTGAATTTGTGGGCTTTCATTTACTGGGTGGGGTTTCTTTGTCAGGTTCTAAATTCTGACTTTCAAGTCTCATCTTAAGCAAGAGGTTTCCTTCTCTCTTCAGACAATATCCTTGTGCTTGGTGATTTGGCAGTTGCTTTCCTTTGGATTCTTGTCCTGTTCAAAGCTATGTCTTATATTGACTTGGGGATACTGTACATCTAGTCCTAGAAACTTTCATTTGTTTTCTTGTGTTTCAAGGCTAACAGCTTTCCATTCCAGTCTCTGTTCCCAGACAAGAATAGTCTTTTTTTCAGCTTGTAGTTTCAACATTTGAGCCTGAATGTGGGCTCTGACGTACACAGAGTGTTCTGTCCTTATTCTCCTGAAGCAGTGGAGCTGCCAGAGACCAACACTTGTTAATTTTGATCCCAGTGCCTCACATGCTTAGAGCTGGCTACAACTAGTTTTCATTATTATGGACTTCTTCCTATATCTGAACCACGAAGATACTTATATTGTTCTGAATTATACCAATGTCTTTAAAAAACATTTAAAAATTTAAACTATTATTTTGTTTGAAGTAAAGGAGAAATAAGGATGTGCAAGGGGACTTACTCTACCAGCTCAATAAGCTTACTTTTGCTTTTTTTTTTTTTCAAGGTAACATAAGAGATGTTTTTTAAAGAGATTTTTTTTAATGTGGACCATTTTTATAGTTTTTATTGAATTTGTTATAATATTGCTTTTATTTTATGTTTCGGTTTTTTGTCTGCAAGGCATGTGGTATGTTAGCTCCCCAATCTGGACTGAACCCATACCCCCTGCATTAAAAGGCGAAATCTTCACCACTGGACCACAAGGAAAGTTCCCTAAGAGAGACTTAAGCATAATTATTTCTACATAGATATTCTGGGCAATGAGAAGCAGGTTTAGAAATGTCTAGACTTATTTGCTGCCAGATGTGGAGATGAGGTAATTTTAATAGAAAAAAATGTATAAACTTTCATGTTATGTATTTGTTCCTTAACCAGTTTCCTAAAAACTTGGTTGAGGAATGTAATATTGGTGGAAAGGATGGTTTTGACCAGTGGTGATCGAGAAATTTTGAGTTTATTTAGAATTTTGTGTTTCCCACTTCTCAAAGAGGCTGTCTTGCAGGAGGTGAGAAAACACAACGGTGGTGACAGTGTGGCTGGTAGAGTTACTAGGGGAAGGGTAGGAGCGGAGAGAAAGCAGAGGAAAGAGGAAGACGGATCAAGCTTTCTTTATCTGCAGTGATTTGTTGTATTTCTTCTTTTGGCAAGATTTTCTTCTAATAGAAAAATTACTTTGATATTTCTTATTTCCGGTATCGAAGACTTATTTCCTCTGAACTTAAGAAAGATCTTTCTCTGAGCTTTCTTTTGTAGTGATATCATAATCTGAATGCAATCTTCTGGAGTGCTTCCATTAATCTTTAGGGAGGTGTTCTAGTCCCCTTGACTGTAACAGAATGCCTTTTATGTGCAACCTAAAACAGTAGTGTTCTTTTTGTGGAAGATCCCCTGGAGAAGGAAATAGCAACCCACTCCAGTATTCTTGCCTGGAGAATCCCATGGAGGGAGGAGCCTGGTAGGCTGCAGTCCATGGGGTCGCAAAGAGTAGGACACGACTGAGCGACTTCACTTTCATTTTCACTTTCACTTTCAAATTACATTGTAGGCCTTTTCTTAATGTTTCTTGCTAATAGGAGTATCTTGCTAATCTTTCTTTAATGGAATACTTCATGCACATTCATTTTTTACTTTTTAAACTGTTGAAGTATAATGTACACAAGGAAAAGTGCATGAAACCTTAGCTTGATAATTTTTTTAGGAAGTAAATACACTTGTGTAACTACTCCCCAGATCATGAGGTAGAAAATTACCAGCACCTCAGAAACACTTCTTGTGCTTTCCTCAGTTATAACTCTTCTTTCTCAAAGGTAAGTAATATCCTGGCTTCTGTGAACATGTTTAATTTCTATCTGTTTGAATTTTGTATGAAAGGAATTGTACAATATGTCCTCCTTTTGTCTAACTTCTTTCACTCAACATGTTTGCAAAATTCTTCTATATTGTTGTCACGTCAGGAATTCATTCATTTGGACTGCTGTTTAATATTCTATTGTATGAATATAATACAATTTATCATACTTGTTTATTTATTAGGAACGTTTGGATTGTTTCCAACTTTTAACTATCATAAATAGTGCCGGTATGAACACTCATGTATGTTCATATGAGATATTCTTGTATATCTTTTGTTGAGTATACATGTACACATATGTGTCTATCTAGGGCTGGAATTGCTAAGTCATAGGGAATGCATGTATTCAGTTGTTGTTCAATTGTTGTAGATATCACTGAATGATTTTCCAAAATGGTTGTACCAATTTACTCCATCGCCATTAGTGTAGTTTTGGGTGCTTTCCATCCTTGCCAACATGTGGTATTGTCAGTCATTTAATGTTAGCTATTCTAGTCTCACAGAACAAAACCTCATTGTGGATTTAAGTGATATATTTTAGGGGACCAATGAAGTTGAACAACTTTTCATATGCTTATTGACCATTTGGAGAACCTCTTCTGTGCAGTGTCCATTAACTTGCTGCTGCTGCTGCTAAGTCTCTTCAGTTGTATATGACTCCACGTGACCCCATAGACAGCAGCCCACCAGGCTCCTCTGTCCCCGGGATTCTCCAGGCAAGAATACTGGAGTGGGTTGCCATTTCCTTCTGCAGTTTATTATCTTAAGTAATTGTTTTTTTCTTCTTACTGATTTGCATCAATAGTTCTTTTAGATTCTTCATATGAGTTGTCTGATTGGTGTACACTTGTCAATTTCTCCTTTCACTTGCTTCATGATCTTCTGTTATAATAGTGTCTTTGGATGCACAGGATTCCACACTTACCACAAAACAAGAATATTTTCTTTATTCATTTTCTAAAAGTTTTATTGCTTGATGCTTTACATGTAGATCTACATTTTATCTAGAATTGGTTTGTTGTTGTTGTTGTTGTGTTGCTCAGTCATGTCTGACTCTTCCTGACCCCATGGCTTGCAGCGCACCAGTCTTCTGTGACCTCCTGGAGTTTGCTCAGACTCATGTCCATTGAGTCAGTGATGCAATCCAGCTATCTCATCATCTGTCGTCCCCTTCTCCTCCTGCCTTCAAACTTTCCCAGCATCAGGGTCTTTTCCAGTGAGTCGGCTCTTCCCATCAGGTGGCCAAAGTATTGAAGCTTCAGCTTCAGCATCAGTCCTTCCAGTGAATATTCAGGACTGATTTCCTTTTAGATTGAATGGTTTGAGCTCCCTGATGTCCAGAGGACTCTCAAGAGTTTTTCCAGCGCCACATTTCCAAAGCATCAATTCTCTGGCGCTCAGCCTTCTTTATGGTCCAGCTCTCACATCTGTACATGACTACTGGAAAAACCATAGCTTTGACTAGACAGACGTTTGTCGGCAAAGTGATGTCTCTGCTTTCTAACACATTGTGTAGATTCATCCTACTTTTCTTCCAAGGAGCAAGTGTCTTTTAATTTCATGGCTGCAGTTACCGTCCACAGTGATTTTGGAGCCCAAGAAAATGAAGTCTGTCACCGTTTCCATTTTTTCCCCATCTATTTGCCATGAAGTGATGAGACTGGATGCCATGATCTTCGTTTTCTGAATGTTGAGATTTAAGCCAGCTTTTTCACTCTCCTCTAATTTAACCCTCATCAAGAGGTTCCCTCGTTCCTCTTTGCTTTCTTCCATAAGGGTGGTGTCATCTGCATATCTGAGGTTATTGATATTTCTCCTGAAAATCTTGATTCCAGCTTGTGCTTCATCCAGCCCAGCATTTTGCATGATGCAGTCTGCATATAAGTTAAACAAGCAGGGTAATAATATACAGCCTTGATGGACTACTTTCCCAATTTTGAACCAGTCCATTGTTCCATGTCTGGTTTTAACTGTTGCTTCTTGACCTGCATACAGGTTTCTGAGGAGGCAGGTAAGGTGGCCTGGTATTTCCATCTCCTTAAGAACTTTCCACAGTTTGTTGTTATCCACACAAAGGATTTAGCATAGTCAATGAAGCAGAAGTAGATGTTTTTCTGGAATTCTCTTTTTCTATGATCAAGTGGATGTTGGCAATTTGATCTTTTGTTCCTCTGCCTTTTCGAAATACAGCTTGTACATCTGGAAATTCCCACTTCACATACTGTTGAAGCCTAGTTTGGAGGATTTTGAGCATGACCTTGCTAGCATGTGAAATGAGTGCAGTTGTGCAGTAGTTTGAACATTCTTTTCATTGCTCTTCTTTGGTGCTGGAATGAAAACTGACCTTTTCCAGTCCTGTGTTCACTGCTGAGTTTTCCAAATTTGCTAGCATATTGAGTGAAGTACTTTTAACAGCATTGTCTTTTTAAATAGCTCAGCTGGAATTCCATCATCTTTACTAGCTTTGTTGGAGTGTGGGCTCTAGAATATGGCCTTCAGTAGTTGCAGCTTGCATGCTTAGCTGCCCTGGGACATGTGGGATCTCAGTTTCTGGACCAGAGATCATACCAAAGTCCCCTGCAATGGCGGGCGGATTCTTAACTATGGGGCTCTCAGGAAAGTCCCTGCAATAGGGTTTTTGTAAGTATCATTTTAAAACTGGATTTAAGGAGTTTCTATTTACACTTGGTTTGCCAAGAGTTTTTTAAAAAACAAAATGGGTGTTGAATTTTATTAAAAAATTTTTTTTGCATGTATTTATATAATGTTTCTCCTTTACTTAGTTAAGGTGGTGAATATACTGATTAAATTTAGTTTGTTAAACCAACTTTGTATTTCTTGAATAAATCTTAACTGGTTATGATTTTTTTATGTCACTGGATTTGATTTACTAATATGTTTTTTTAAACTTTATTTTGTATTTAAGTATAGCTGATTAACAAGCAATGTTGTGATAATTGCAGGTAAACAGCAAAAGGAGTCAACCATAAGTCGACTTACTAATATTTTGTCTAGGATTTTTATGTCTATGTTCAGGAAAGAAATTGACATAAACATTTCCTTCTTGAATTGCATTTGTCAGGTTTTGGTATAAATATGCTAGCTTTAAAACATGAGTTGAGAAGTGTTTCCTGTTTCTCTATTCACTGGTAGGGTTCATATAAGATTGATTTTATATCTCAGCATGTAGAAGAATTCACTGGTAAAACTCTCTGGATCTAGAGATTGTTTTGTGGTTAGGTTTTTGATTACAGATACTATTTATTTTCTAGTATGTGTGTGCATGCTAAGTCGCTTCAGTCATGTCCAATTCTTTGTGACCCTGTGGACGATGGCCTGTCAGTTTCCTCTGTTCATGGGATTCTCCAGGCAAGAATACTTGAGTGGGTTACCATTTTCTACTCCAGGGGATCTACCTGACCCAGGGATTGAACTGTATTGCTTATGTCTCCTGCATTGGAAGGTGGGTTCTTTATTGCTGGTGGCACCTGGGAAGTCCTATTTTTCTAGGATGGTATTGTTCTATTTTTCAATTTCCTCTTATGTTATTTTTTATATTGTACTTATCTAAGAATTTATTTTATATGGACTTTTAAAATTTATCAGCAAACAGTTATTTTGATAACTTCTAATTTTCCTTTTAATGTCCAGAGTGCCTGTGGTAATGTCTCCTTTTGTATCCCTAAATATTGGTCATTTGTACCTCAGCTCTCTTTTCTTGGTTTCTCTTGATAGGAGTTCATAATTTTATTTTAATAATCAAATATTGTCTTTGTTGATTTTCTATACTGTGTATATATTCTATCTACTTCATTTGTTTTTACTGTTTATAATTTTTTCCTTCTACTTTCATTTGAATTTAATTTGTTGTTATTTTTCTAATTCCCCGAGATAGATATTTTCAGCATTCTAGTTTTGATTTACATTTCTCTAATAATTAGTGATGTTGAGCATCTTTTCATATGCCTATTGGCCATCTGTATGTCTTCTTTGGAGAAATGTCTGTTTAAATCTTCTGCACATTTGTTGATTGTTGTTGTTGCTTTTGATATTAAGCTGTATGAGCTGGTTGTATATTTTGGAAACTAATCCCTTGTCAGTAGTGTCTTTCCTCCCATGCTCTCTTTTTTTTCATTTATGATTTACACCTTTATCTTTAAAGATCATTTTTTTCTGGACATATAATTTTACATTGAATTAAAAAATCTTTCAGCAGTTATCCTATTATTTTCTGGCTTCTATCATTTCTGTTCAAACTTAGCTGTTACTTTGGTAGCTCCTTTAAAGCTAATGTGTTTTGTTCTTTGGCTGATTTTTAAGACTTTTCCCTTTATCATGAGTTTTGATCAGAAATTTTGGTAAAAATGTTTTTTTTTGTGTGTGTAGTTTCTTAGAGCTTTATGAATGTGCAGATTGATTTTTTTTTTTTTTACAAATCTTAATACTGTCTCACACATATTCCTTCAAATGTTGCTTCAGTTTGACTCTTTTACCCTTCCTTCTTGGGTCTCCAAAGATATGAATGTTAGATTTTTTTTCATGTCTCTGATTTTTTTTGCATTGTTTTTCTTCTTGTTTTTGAACATGGATATTTTGTAATAACCTATTTTTTGATCATGGATTTCTCTACTTCTATTCAATTTGCTGGAACAATGATTGCATTTTAATGTCAATTATTTTACTTTTCAGTTCTGTAATTTATAATTGGTTGTTTTTGTAGATTTTTATTTCTCAAGTGAAGTTCTTTATCTTATCTCTTTTGTTAAAATCATTTATACGAACTTTAAAATTTGTGTAGATGCCAGTCAGGATGGCTGCTATCCAAAAGTCTACAAGCAATAAATGCTAGAGAGGGTGTGGAGAAAAAGGAACCCTCTTACACTGTTGGTGGGAATGCAAACTAGTACAGCCACTATGGAGAACAGTGTGGAGATTCCTTAAAAAACTACAAATAGAACTGCCTTATTACTCAGCAATTCCACTGCTGGGCATACACACTGAAGAAACAAGAATTGAAAGAGACACGTGTATCCCAATGTTCATCGAAGCACTGTTTATAATAGCCAGGACATGGAAGCAACCTAGATGTCCTTCAGCAGACGAATGGATAAGAAAGCTGTGGTACATATACACAATGGAGTATTACTCAGCCATTAAAAGAAATACATTTGAATCAGTTCTAATGAGGTGGATGAAACTGGAGCCTATTATACAGAGTGCAGTAAGCCAGAAAGAAAAAACACCAATACAGTATACTAATGCATATATATGGAATTTAGAAAGATGGTAATGATAACTCTGTATGCGAGACAGCAAAAGAGACATAGATGTATAGAACAGTCTTTTGGACTCTGTGGGAGAGGGAGAGGGTAGGATGATTTGGGAGAATGGCATTGAAACATGTATAATATCATATATGAAACGAATCACCAGTCCAGGTTTGATGCAGGATACAGGATGCTTGGGGCTGGTGCACTGGGATGACCCAGAGGGATGGTATGGGGAGGGAGGTGGGAGGGGGGTTCAGGATGGGGAACATGTGTACACCTGTGGTGGATTCATGTCAATGTATGGCAAAACCAATACAATTTTATAAAGTAATTAGCCTCCAATTAAAATAAATAAATTTATATTAAAAATAAAAATATCCCATTGAAGAAAAAAAATAATAAAATTTGTGTAGAATATCTGAGTCTTATTTGTGGGTCTGTTTCTTTTTACATTTTTAAGTTGATTTACAGTGTTACATCAGTTTCAAGTGTACAGCAAAATGATTCAGTTATACATGTACATATATCTATTCTTTTTCAGATTCTTTTCTGTGGGTCTCCTTCTATTGTCTGCTTGTCACCTGGCCCTGTTTCTTGGTATGCCTAATAATTTTTTAATGGAATGATGGCATTGTATCTATACCTACATCTGTATCTATAAAGTGGAGGGGCTTTGGATGATGGTCTCTTCCTCCAGAGGTGATTTGCCCTACATTCCATCATGTAGTAGAGTAGGGGTTAGAAACCTTAATCTAATCAGAGATTAAAATGATCCTAGGCTACATTTTTGACACTTTTACGCCTAGATCTCATGTTTGCCCATCTCAGAAGATAGAATTCAAAAGTTCCTAAGTGAAAGCCTAGGGTATTTAATGCAAGGCTGTTCTACTTGGCAGATCCTAAACTCTAATTTTTATTTCGCCTGTACTGTGAGACTGTGGAAAGCTCCACTGAGGTTTCCTGTAGACTTTTGCTCAGCCTCTTACCGACTTTTCCCTGTGTAATTTAAGAATTAGGAAATGCTATGCGGGGAAAACTTATGTGAGTTTGGACTTATGTATTTATGCTTCACTTCTGCTGGATCTCAGGTTCTCTGGCTGCCTTAGCAGGTCCAAAGTGCATTTTTTATCTACTTAGTTCTATGAGAAAAGCTGCATTGTCTTCTTTGGTTTAGAATTTTCATTCTGCAAAAATTTTTAGCTTCTGTCTTCAGCCTCTTTCCTCTTCCTTAAGACTCAGCAAATGCCCCAAGGGGAAAATGTGTGCATAGAATATTGGGTTTACCTCAAAGAATTTCTCTTCCTTTTGAGATCTTGACCCTCTGTACTGGGTGTCCCAAAGATTCTCCAATGCCAACAGATATATTTCAAAACTTTCACTTTCATGCATTGGAGAAGGAAATGGCAACCCACTCCAGTGTTCTTGCCTGGAGAATCCCAGGGGCGGCGGAGCCTGATGGGCTGCCATCTATGGGGTTGCACAGAGTCGAACATGACTGAAGCCACTTGGCAGCAGCAGCAGCAGCTAGTTACTTATAGAGGGCATATTGGACTAAGAAAGCTATTCTGTTTTTGTTGCACATAGGGTGTCTACATTCATCTTTGATATATTAATATTTTTGAAAAGAAGTTTTTTAAAAAGATACTAAGTATATGAAGGTCTAATTAATCTACTTTTTAAGAAAAGCTATTAATTACAGTTTTTAAAAATGATTCAGTCCTTTTTTATAATTTATGCACTGTAATAAATACTTGGTATCTCTACCTACCAAAATGGACAAATAGAAGTTGTTTGTGGCAGGGGACCTTTATTCAGGCAGTTGAAATTTTCATGTTGAATATTGTTCTCTATCCATAAGTCAGATACTAAAGAGTAACACCTTCCACATTGGTATGTGCTTTGCATGAAGCAGACTGTCAGCAACATTAATGATAACTGACAGCTCCAAGGACAGGAAGGAGAATGAAAGGACTGGTGCCCTTGCAGAGAGTACATCCATTTGGCAGTTACTTCAAGAATGTACTGTCTTAGCTTAAAGTGGGAGATAGGCTTGCCACCAAATAAAGGGTTTTGTATTTTGTAATTTACCATGATTTTTCTTTTTGTCATCTCAAGGAACTAACAAATAAATAACTTAAAGATGATACTGTCTGTCTGAAGAATAGGTAACAGATGAGCTGTTCTTTCAAGATTTCTCTCAATTCAGTTTCTGTGTTATTATTAAAAAGAAAGTTAATATGATATTATGGAGAATTAGACAATAGTATAGAAGATGAATATAATAAAATGCTTTTCTTGAAAATTTCCATTTCCATTTCTCTGCTCATGTTCTTTCATGAATGTATTCTGTTTTTCTCTTTTTACTTTTGGGGCTGGCTCGCATTTCACCACGTTTAGGAAGTCATCCTTGGTTTCCACACCTGGTCTTACTATGTCTTTACTAGTACTTGTCATGCATCAAGTACTGAATAAGTAATCTAACAGAATTATCACATTTAATAATCATCATGAAGAGAGAGGTCACCATCTTAGAAATATATATAATAAGTTTCAGAGAAGTTAAGACATTTTCTCAGTCATAGCCTTAGTGAATAATGTTGCATTTTTTATCCTTTATGTTTCCAATTTTCACTATTTGTTGGCTCTAAATCCAATATTTTTTATTGTTCACTGTAAATTTTTTATACAGTCTTTATATAGTTGATTACTTTTCACTTACTGCATTTAGTGACAATGAAAAGTGAAAGTGAAAGTTGCTCAGTCGTGTCTGAGTCTTTGTGATCCCATGAACTATACAGTCCATTGAATTCTCCAGGCCAGAATGCTGGAGTGGGTAGCCATTCCCTTCTCCTGGGGATCTTCCCAACCCAGGGATCGAACCCAGGTCTCCTGCACTGCAGGCGGATTCTTTACCAGCTGAGCCACAAGGGAAGCCCAAGAAGATTTTATAGAGGTAAGTGCTTGCTAGTGTCCTCTGGATTAACTATTTGGAACATAAAGAACTGTCACTGTGCTGGAAAGATCACTGTTCTGGTTCACATACTGACAGTGAGTAGAGAGACCAAGTATGTTGTAAGACAGGAAACACTGGAGATATGTAATTTTAAGACATGACTCAACCTTAGGTATTTGAAAGGAAATTAAAATTGAACAAGCCCTTGAAAACATGAGAAATACTTCTGGAGAACTGTGCAGTCTCTTAAGTTCATGAATTCCATCTGTTCTTTAGAATCTTTGTTTTCTCCCTTTTATCATTAAGCAGTAATAATTTTCCTTTTGGAGTCAATGAAAATAATGTTATAACATTACTTCTTAAGATTTACCATTTCTGTAGTGGTGAGGATGGCAAAAATAAATTGAGATATAGGTGTTGAAAGGTTTGCTAGACTCCCTCACTAAAAAGTGACATATTATTATACTCTAACCAAGTATCTGATTCAAATTTGTGTTTTACCTGATTAAAAAGTTATCATAGTCCTATCTCTTGAGAGTTACTTTCAAAATAGTGGAAAATGCAATGTCATTTCCTAAGAGGAAAGTGAATTCTCCTGTATGCAATAATAGTATTTTTGTGAAGGATATTGATTTATTGGTCTAAGACCCCTTTATTTTCGAAGAAAAAGATATCTTATATATAAGATTAAAAAATAAAATGTTATGTTTTGAATTCTGAA
>SJYQ01003631.1:521697-588764 GCA_006410935.1 Redunca redunca
CAATAAACTGTGGAAAATTCTGAGAGCGATGGGAATACCAGACCACCTGACCTGCCTCTTGAGAAATCTGTATGCAGGTCAGGAAGCAACAGTTAGAACTGGAAACATGGAACAACAGACTGGTTTCAAATAAGAAAAGGAGGATGTCAAGGCTGTATATTGTCACCCTGCTTATTTAACTTATATGCAGAGAAAATCACGAGAAACACTGGACTGGAAGAAACATAAGCTGGAATCAAGATTGCCGGGAGAAATATCAATAACCTCAGATACGCAGATGACACCACTGTTATGCAAGAAAGTGAAGAGGAACTAAAAAGCCTCTTGATGAAAGTGAAAGAGGAGAGTGAAAAAGTTGGCTTAAAGCTCAACATTCAGAAAACGAAGATCGCGGCATCTGGTCCCATCACTTTATGGGAAATAGATGGGGAAACAGTGGAAACAGTGTCAGACTTTATTTTTTTGGGCTCCAAAATCACTGCAGATGGTGACTGCAGCCATGAAATTAAAAGACGCTTACTCCTTGGAAGAAAGTTATGACCAACCTAGACAGCATATTAAAAAGCAGAGACATTACTTTCCAACTAAGGTCCATCTAGTCAAGGCTATGGTTTTTCCAGTAGTCATGTATGGATGTAAGAGTTGGATTGTGAAGAAGGCTGAATGCTGAAGAGTTGATGGTTTTGAACTGTGGTGTTGGACAAGAGTCTTGAGAGTCTCTTGGACTGCAAGGAGATCCAACCAGTCAATCCTAAAGGAGATCAGCCCTGGGATTTCTTTGGAAAGAATGATGCTGAAGCTGAACCTCCAGTACTTTGGCCACCTCAAGCGAAGAGTTGACTCTTTGGAAAAGACTCTGATGCTGGGAGGGATTGGGGGCAGAAGGAGAAGGGGACGACAGAGGATGAGATGGCTGGATGGCATCACTGATTCAATGGACATGAATCTGAGTGAACTCCGGGAGTTGGTGATGGACAGGGAGGCCTGGTGTGCTGTGATTCATGGGGTCGCAAAGAGTAGGACATTACTGAGCGACTGAACTGAACTGAACTGAGCTGATACATGTATTAATGTATACATCTGGGAAAGTTGTTAGCAGCTGCATATTTCTTTTTGATCATTTTTCAGTCAAGCTATCAACACTAAATATCTGAAGACTAATGCAGTTTTAGTTCATGATTATTTGGTGTTTACATCAATTCTTTAAGAAAAGATAATTTCATAAGATTAGATGATAACATTAAAGATAAGTCAAAAGAATCAAAGTTAGAGGCCTAATCACAGACTGAATTTGGCATAAAGTTGCAATATTCAAGGTTTCTTGTTGTACTTAATCCTTTGTACCCAGCATCACCCGTCAATTATCCAGTGTCCTCATTTCTGTACTTTATGTTACAAACCTGTTTGCAGCACTTTTTCTTGAAGCCTTCTTTCAATATGTGATAGCTGGGTTTAATATGGTTATTAGAGAGAAGCTTATTAGTGGTAAGGGAGTGCAGAGATGAAAGTGAATGTTCTCTGACGGCCTGTCTGTTCTGAACACGGTTTGCTGGGAGGTAGCAGATATCAAAGGAAACACTGGCTGCAGCTGGCAAGTCTGAAGGGTCTGAAGGGTTTTCAGAGCACAGACTGATGGACATGGGGTGAATAATTGCCAGTGGGTTTAACCCTGGCTTGTCGCCAACCCGGCACCTGGGAAGCTCACAGTAGGAAATGACAGGTGTGTTTAGCTTGAGGCCAGTGTGACCTGGTTTTGGATAGAAACCACAGAGTGTTGGTTACCTTGGGTGTTGCTGTGTCTTTTATTTTTCCCTAACAGCTGTTTTTCTTCACAAAGTAACCAACTTCATGGAGCTCCAGTCCTTGATGAAAAAAATTTTTAAGGGGCATATTTACATCTTTCCTTTGGACTTACATGAATCACATGTGGTGGCATCTGTTGGCTCCATTTGTTACGGGTGGGAGACAGTATCCCCGCAGTCTTCTCATTTAATTATAAGGGAAAGAGCAGATCATCCTTGTGTCACATGCCTTGGTATCATGGCATGTCTAGCATCTGGCCCTACATGTGGTGCAGTTAGACGCATATGGATATGTGACAGGAGGAAGATGCCCAAGGCGGATAGAAATTGAAAACAAGATTACAGGCAGGGCCAAACAAGCAGTGTGTCAGTTTTGGAAACACTGAAATATTGAACAGAGCCTTAACTTGGGCAGCAGATTGGCTGCCAATGATCTTTTCTGATGCTGGTGGTTAATGTAGCATTTTTTTAAAAAGAAGAAAACATATTGAGCAAGTGCCCAGAAAGGAGGGCAAAAATTAGCCAAAAAAGGAGGTGGCATTGTTCATATATCTGTTTAATTGTATTTGGAAGCACATCTTGCTTGCTGTGGGAATACTGATACCATCATTTAAAGCTTAGATTGCCTATGCCAAATACTAGGGATGCAAATCAATCCTTTTCTTTCATGTGGGTACCTATACAAGAAATGGTAACTATACCTAGAAGACATATAAAACCTTAGGAAGAAAAATGACTTGTCATTTACAAACAGTTGTTTGTAAATGTTGTTTCTCATATATGAACAAAATAGATTGTGTGTTCTTGGCAAAGTACCCAATACTGTCTCAAGGAGAGCATCAAACTACTCTCATAGGGGGTTGAGAAGGGAAGGATTTGAAAAAGAGAGTAGTTTTCCTTTTTTTTTTTTTGTGGCACCATTTGGAAATGGTGATTTATTCTTTCATCAGTTTTCCTTCTTTAACTGGTACTCTTCAAATATTACCTGGGAAGGAGGGGGTTTGAAAAAGAGAGTAGTTTTCCTTCTTTAACTGGTACTCTTCAAATATTACCTGGGCTAGAAAGCAGGCACTTTCCCTTTGATTTCTATTCCTGTAAAGTGTTGAAAACATGAAAGTCATTCCCCAACAAATTAGCCTGATCCCTAATTTTCACCTATTGTCTTTCAACCAAAGAACTGTCAATAAAAACACAAATAGTTTTGTATGTTCACCTTAGAATAATCTGTGGCAACAGCTCTGTTTCCTATTTAGTCCCTTTGGCATCTCTTGTTTCGTGTACCGTCTAGGTAATATCAGATGTTCAGCAAGGAAGCATTAAGATTATTTTCTTCCTTCCTGAGAAATAGGTGGGATATGGCATATTTACTTTTCAAGCCACAAGGGGGTAGAAGAGTAATTACTTCTTAGGATTAGGTTTTTCAGCAAACAGCAGAATTTTCATTAAATGCTGACTTAACAAAATATAATCTATGCTCTCTGAAATTTTTGTGAGTTTCCAGAATTAAGCTTGTGAAGCATGAAAGTGTGTCTATTCTCTTGTACCACAATGAGGTCTTTTTTTTTTAATTCCTGATACTTATTTTATCTTTATTCAAAGAGAAACTAAAGATGCACAGTGATTTCTTTTACCTGTAAATGACAAATCAGACATAAAATTAACAATTAAAAAATCCCAGATGCAATAATATTTATTCCTTAAAATTTTTTTTTTCTCTCACACAAAATAGGTTGTTATACCACCTAATAGACCATGCACTGTGCTCAGTTGCTCGGTCAGACTTTGTGATCTGATGAACTGTAGCCTCCCAGGCTCCTTTGTCCATGGGATTTCTATAGTTATATAATATATGGTCTAATGTACCCATTTTGGCAATCTTTTAAGTTGTACAAAAATGAGGAGGAAAGGAAAAGAAGGGATGAAAATTCACATTTGTTTGACACAACGTTAATTAAAGCTCATTCTGGTAGTTGCAGCTACCAGAATTCTTCATATGTATGTATGTATGTATGATATATACAAGCAATTTGTTAATAAGGACATTAAAGAGGAGAATCTGGCCTCAGTCATGCTCTATACTATAAAAGTATAGCTGAAATTATCAGGAATCTGAGTCTTTTACTCTTTCTTGACTCTTTCCTCTGGATCAGCTTCATTCTAAATGGGAGCTTTCAATACAGTGGTGAAGATGGTCACTGGCCTGTCTAGACAGACATAATCTTTACAGCTAGCATCTCTTTCCTTGTAGCTCTAGCCAGTCTTGCTAATGGTCTTGATTGGCCTGACTTGGATCACGTGGCCATTCCTGATCATATTACTCTGGCTAGACTTGACTTACATGCTCATGCCTACAGCTATCAGGACCAAGGACAGCAGTGATGCTGCCCCCAGAGAAATTCTGATTCTAGTCAGAAGAAAAGTAGTGTCCACTACAAATTTCTATTATGTACCAGGCACCTTGTAATTACCTTTTAGAAACTATAAATGAAGCATAAAGCAAATTCCTTTTTTTTTCAGTTTTATATATAGGTTGAATTATGGAGCTAATGTTTTCAAACTATAATGATTTTAGCAAATCTTTACAGGGCTAATGATTTATCTTACTATTTACTTAGAAGTTTAATATCTCCCAAAGTATTAAAACTCCCAACAATTATATGAGGAAATACAGAAGACACAAGCAAATTTATGGTGCTTTTCCTGAAATTTCCCCTAAAATAGTGTTTTGATGTGCTGTTTCAAATAGACATTTGCCTGACCATCTATTAAATCAAGAACCCATAGACAGAAAATAGAAATAGCAGAAACTAGTTATCTGCCAAGTATAAATAGATATTAACTCATAGAATTTAGCTATGTAATTGTATTCAAAGTTGTGATTGGACATTATGGCAGATTTCAGTCTGTGGGTTCCCTCTAAGAATCCTCTTCTATTCATCGTCAAAGCTCAAATGTATATGACTATACGTTAAAGCGTATTTGTTATTTTCCCTTCTATGCGTCATTTGTGCTTCTAATGTTGTACTTATCCACGGCTGTAATTTGCATATGTGCTCAGTTGTGTCTGACTCTTTGCAACCCTGTACAATAGCCTGCCAGGCTCCTCTGTCCATGCAATTTTCCAGGCAAGAATATTGGAATGGGTTGCCATTTCTGTCTCCAGGGGATCATCCCGACTCAGAGATTGAATCCACTTATCCTGCATTGGCAGATGGATTCTTTACCACTCAGCCACCTGGGAAGACTTGGTGTAATTTAGTGACCTAAATTCTTTGGGGGACAAAGTAAGAGTCTCTCTCTCTATATATATAAAATGTTATATATAATGTTATAACAGGGCTTCCCTGGTGGCTCAGAGGGTAAAGCGTCTGCCTACAATGTGGGAGACCTGGGTTCAATCCCTGGGTTGGGAAGATCCCCTGGAGAAGGAAACGGCAACCCACTCCAGTACTCTTGCCTGGAAAATCCCATGGACAGAGAAGCCTGGTACGCTACAGTCCATGGAGTCACAAAGAGTCGGACACGACTAAGTGACTTCACTTCACTAATGTTATAACATTATTATTATTTTCTTATGGATTTGTCTCAACCATCAGATTTCAGGAGAACGTATATTGGTGTTTTCTTCCCCCTCATTCTGAATAGTTGGCACATAGCAAGGAATCAACAAATGCTGGCTGAATCACTATGAAAGCCATTTGGGAATTTGCTACTAAAAGAAACTGGGGACATCTTTCAGTGAGTCTTTGAATAATTATTTTCTAAGTGATCTGTTTCACAAACTTGGATACTGAATAACTTCGTTCCTTTACAGATTTATAACACACAAATACACCCAGCTAAAAACTTGGTAGGGCTTCCTTATTAATTGTCTATGTGCAACATTGGATGGATTCTAAAAAAAGTTCAGAAGTTACCTGTATATATATGAAGATGCAGATATATAATATGTATATATGAAGAAAACCTAAAATTTAGAAAATCTCTCTAAAAGTGACCAAAATCAGATATTGTAATAAAAAATCGTGTGTGCAAACTGCTTGGATGGAGGTTCCCCTCCTCTCTTTACTTATTGCAACCAAAAGAAAAAAGAATCCTTTTACTCTTTGGTGGAAAATATAGTTTCAGAAAGCAATAGTCAGGCTGCAAAGTATAATAAGCTTTTCATAAAACAGAAATAATTTGGTATAATTTAAAACAAGGATCAGATGTGTTCCATCTGGAACGGTAGGAAACTGATATGCTCATTTCTGTAAAGAAGATTTTGGATGTCTTTAAAATAAAACCTTGCCACTCAATAAAGAGGCATTCTAAATAATAGTAGCTAACTTTTTAATTTCCCAACTGAGATGTCTAAATATTTTCCTATGCATAAAAGTTTACATAATTAATTATGGATCTTGAATAAGACATGGATATTTGGAAATACAACTCCATTCCCACTTTATATAGTAATTCTGTGATTTCTAAAACTAAAATTTACAGTATTTTGTAGCTCATTAGAAGTTGAAATGTTGAAATGATTCTATTTCAACTTTCAATGAGCACTTTCAAAGACAGTTAATTTTAATATTAAAATCATAGAATTAATATATAAAGTGAGAGTGGAGCTTTATTTCCAAATATACATACCTAATTCAAGTGGTAGTTTTAATTCTCCAAGAAGTATATGCATTCTAATAATGCATATGGAAAATCTCAAAGGTAGATCACAGATACCTCAGACCCAGGCTTGCAAGGCCAAATCCGAATAGCATAGTGTATAATAAAAATGCCACTTTATATATTGTCCATAATAAGGAACTGGCAAAAGTGGATGACAATATTAAGTTGTGAATAGTATGATAGTTAAACAAAATTCAGGAATAATACATATTTAGATGTTACCATTCCTAAAATTTTTTTTTTTTTAATTAACACGCAGATTCCCCACATTTTGCCAATTCATCACTCTGCTTTGGCCTGTCTTTGAGTTTCATGGAGGTTTATTGCAGCTTTAGCTTGGACAATAAAAAGAGGAAGGTTATTTCTTTGTGTTAATGGCTTAAAAAAATGTGTCTATCTTTTCCTTTTGTTTAATCTTGATTCCAAGAGGTAAGAGGCCTATACCTTGCCTTCTACATGATGATAGATTATTCTGTTTGTTTCATTTACGTGTGTGGAGTGCAGCTTCATCTTCATACCAAAATGTGTGGTTGGCTCAGATGGTGTGCCTTCTGTGAAGGAGGGAGCCTGACTCTTTAGCAGCCTTATGTCCTCAGTTTTTCTAAATGCCAAAGGATTTATGATTTTTTTTTTTAGGATTTGTGTTTTGACAGGTGTTAAGCTCCTTAACTTTGATCAGTATTCCTTTAAAAATGTTGTTGTTATAATTTCTTTATAATAAAGGAGAAACAAATTGCCATGTTTTATGATCCAGAGCTGATAAAAGGTCTTTGAAATAAAAGGCATTTCCTCTTGATTTGTCATTCTCCTAGGAAAGCTTGAAGAAAGGTACCAATTATTTCTGACTGGCGGCAAGGGAATTATGAGCAATTCTCTATTAACATGTTTTTGGTCATTTGCCAGCTTATCTGTATGGTCTGCCAACGCTCAGCACTAATTAGCAAAACTAAAGGAAGAGAAAAAAATAATCACCTAAGTTCAGTCAAACTAACATGACACAGAAAATAGTTGAGAAAAAGCTTACTTTTCTAGAAACAGATTTTTGAAAGAAAATCCTACAGATTGGAGTAGCTTGCAGAATTATGAAAGTATTTGTGTTGTTTTGCTTACTTTTTAGGTATTCTGGCCTCTTTGATTATGCTGTAGATTGAATGGTGGGATGAATTGGAGATGAAATGCACTTAAAGATGTTTGTTTTAGTGTTTGTTTATTCAGCTTTTTATCATCTTATCACATAATAGTTTTTTGCCTCTTTCTCATATTTTGTTCTTGCACTAAGTTTGGCCCCAGCTTCTTTAGTACCTGGCCAAATCCCTTGTCTGAGGCCTAGTTTTGTTTCAAGTTTTGACAGAGACACCTTGACATGAGAATTTTCTCATACTCTCCATGATTATCCCTAAGGACACTTTGCAGTGTGTGTGTATGTGTGTGTGTGTGTGTGTGTGTAGAAAGAAGGAGGGAGGGAAGAAGAGAGAAAGAAAAAAAAGAGAAGCATTATTTATTTTCAAATAGAGTCTAAATAGCCAAATAAGATTTTATTAACATATAATCTCTTTGCATTCAGCACTTGGTTAAGATGTATCATGATGAAAGGGAATTTTTGTCATTACCATTACAAGTAGTGGATATCTAGGGGATTATAATGGGTCTGTCTCCTCAATCTGAGTTATCTCATTATGGATCCAATGCTAAGAGCCTCTTAGTTGGAATTTGTTCTTTATTAAAGCAAGCTTTGATGCTCTGTTTAATTGTCTCAGTTCTTGTTCAGAGCAGTGATTCATTTTCAGTGCTGTGGTGTAGTGTCTGATATTTATAAAGGCTAATTTAAAGATATAACAAATGATACAGATTAGTGATACAGATTAAAGATTCTGATTTCACATCTGTTGGAGGGATAAAATAAGGATATGTAAATCAACTTAGAAACAAGTGCAAACAAGTATATTTGACAATCACAGTTTTGGAGTTTGGCTCACAGGTGGCCAGCCTGGCTCACTAGATAGGAGAGAACATAGGGATCTAGGGCCTCAATCTCAATGAACAGTGAAAACATCATTTACCCAGAAGTGTTCTCTATAAGGCTATATGCACTGGAGACATGCAAGGGACAGTAAGGGATTAGTCAAGGATCATGGAGGGAGGTTCTGTGTTTCCTGTCAGAGTCATGGCTAACACAGTTCTCTGGGTCTAGGTAAAGCAAATATCCGATGGTAAAAGGTGAGTTTATAAAGATAACTAGAATGTTTCTAATCATAGCCTCTATGTCCTGTCTACATTTTTTTTTTGGCGTGTTCTCTACCCGAATCCCCATATTTTGTTTGACATGTACTTGTGAACTTTGTAGAATAGCTTGTTAATGAATTCTGATTTGAGGGATACTATGAGAATTGTATTGCAAAACTTTACTGTGCTTCTTGTAACAACATTGAGGACATTGTCTTTTATCCATGAGCTCTGGAAGTACTTGGGGTTCTTCTGAGGATCTGCTATAATATCTTTTTATGTTTACTGTGAATTGTGTACCAAGTTGTACTTTCCTCTTTGAACTGACTCCTGTAAATCTGAATTTGTGGCCAATCTATAAAAAGATGGAACCTTATGGGCGGTGTTTTATCTTTTTTCCTTATTTATATTTATTCTTTGTCCTAAAATGCCCTCTATTTAGTTTAGTTTAATAATGTTAATTTGAATGATTTTTGAAAAAGGGTGGCTATAAAAAAAGGTCAAATTTTAGAGGATATTTTACTCTATAATATTCATTGGTAATTTCCCCATTTCCTAAAGTTCTATTTGTTAAGAAAATAACAGAGAGAAGCTCTAGTTACAAGCTCAACTATGTGAATAGATGAGAAGCAGGAGAAAGATTTGGCCAGGGGTGTGTGTGTGTGTGTGTGTTAGTTGCTCAGTCATGTCTGACTCTTTATGCCCCTAAGAACTGTGGCCAGGCTGCTCTGTCCATGAAATTCTCCAGGAAAGAGTACTAGAGTGGGTTGCCATTGAAATGTCTAATTTCTCTTTGCACTCTTATAAATGTCCCAGGAAAGACAGCTGCATTCATCCCTATGGAAAGATAAAGGTTCTGAGAGTGGGGAGAAGGGAAGAAAGAGAGAATACTGGAGTGGGAAGAAGAGTGATAATTAAAAAGGAGAACCAGAGAGCCGTGGGTGAGGAGGAGAGAGGACCGAGACTGCTGGTATGCTTGGTACTACCACAGATGTCCAGAACTGCTCTGATGGCTGCATTAGGCATGACTGAAGAGTAGTCAATGGGTAATGGATTAATATGCCCCAAATGCCTCTATTTTCTTCACTATTCACATGATTGCTGAAATCAAATTGAAATAAGCCAATAAGAAAACTTTATTAAACCCCAATTTGTTGCTTAATGATATTGTTTTCTTTGTTTAAAGTTTCTAAACATTCAAATGTTTCAGAACATTCAAGTTTTAATTTCCAGAGGAAGATGTATTTTTTATTTTCAGAATAATTTGTGATTATAGCCTTCCAAGCTGTATTGGTAATTCCACTGTTATCACCCAGTGTAATAGTTGCCAGAGCTGGAGTAGGGGAGATGTGTGAGGCATACCTTTCTTCATACTGACTATAATACACAATAATTTTTTCATTTTTGACTTTAATAATCACTATGAGGTATTGTTGTCTTTCATGCTTATGCCCAAGTGAGACATGTATGAGGGGTATCAAAGTTAACTTTCATAATTCTTACATTGTTTCTATAAGAACATAAGTATGAAAATAACAGTTTATGAAGATGAGCTACTACTCATCTTGATATATAACATTAAGATAAATTTGCAGCCAGATTTACAAAAGTAATAAGCATCTGAGCTTGGGAAGGAATTATAATTTTAAGTTTTTAAGCCAACATTTAATTTAATAGGATGCCCTTCTTGCATCATATTTGTTTAAAACGACTCATCCACCACAGTTCTGCCTTTGTATAACCACTGCAAACAGTTTGTCAAATTCTCCTTGGCCTGAGCTATCTGAAGCTGTGCATATCAGAACTTACCATGAAACTAGTGACTTCATGCCCAAACTTATGGCCTGAAATCATTTTCCAGTGCTCTCATTTCTACTCAAGAAGTATTTCTCCTTGTTCAAGCCCTCAAACTTCTCTCATGTGCACCAGCAAGAAAATTCCTGCCATACCTGGCAAATTTTAAGCTGAGTTAATGATTTCAAGAAAACACAATCAACCACTGTGTTTTCACTTAGTGGCAGTAGCAGGAGCAGAGTAGGGACATGGGTTCTGAGCCTAGTGGCTATGTTCAAATACCAACTTTACCTCTTATGAGCTATTTTATTTTATTATTTTAATTGGAGGCTAATTACTTTCAATATGATAGTGGGTTTTGCCAATATTGACATGAATCAGCCATGGGTGTATATGTGTTCCCCATCCTGACCCTCCCTCCCACCTCCCTCCCCATCCCATCCCTCAGGGTCATCCCAATGCACCAGCCCTGAGCACTCTGTCTCATGCATCGAACCTGGACTGGCAATCTGATAATATACATGTTTCAATGCTATTCTCTCAAATCATCCCACCCTCACCATCTCCCACAGAGTCCAAAAGACTGTTCTATACATCTGTGTCTCTTTTGCTGTCTTGCATATACGGTCATCATTACCATCTTTCTAAATTCCGTATATGCGTTAGTATACAGTATTGGTGTTTTTCTTTCTGACTTGCATCACTCTGTAAAACAGGCTCCAGTTTCATCCACCTCATTAGAACTGATTCAAATGTATTCCTTTTAGTGGCTGAGTAATACTCCATTGTGTATATGTACCACAGCTTTCTTATCCATTCATCTGCCGATGGACATCTAGGTTGCATCCATGTCCTGGCTATTATAAACAGTGCTGCAATGAATATTGGGATACATGTGTCTCTTTCAATTCTTGTTTCCTCAGTGTGTATGCCCAGCAGTGGGATTGCTGGGTCATAAGGCAGTTCTATTTGCAATTTTTTAAGGAATCTCCACACTGTTCTCCATAGTGGCTGTACTAGTTTGCATTCCCACCAACAGTGTAAGAGGGTTCCCTTTTCTCCACACCCTCTCCAGCATTTATTGCTTGTGGACTTTTGGATAACAGCCATTCTGACTGGTGTGAAATGGTACCTCATTGTGGTTTTGAGTTGCATTTCTCTGATAATGAGTGATGTTGAGCATCTTTTCATGTGTTTGTTAGCCATCCATATGTCTTATTTGGAGAAATGTCTGTTTAGTTCTTTGGTCCATTTTTTGATTGGGTCACTTATTTTTCTGGGATTGAACTGCATGAACTCTTTGTATATTTTTGAGATTAATTATTTGTCAGTTGCTTCGTTATTATTTTCTCCCACTCTGAAGGCTGTATTTTCACCTTGCTTATAGTTTCCTTAGTTGTGCAAAAACTTTTAATTTTAATTAGGTCCCATTTGTTTATTTTGGGTTTTATTTCCATTACTCTGGGAGGTGAGTCATAGAGGATCCTGTTGTGATTTATGTCAGAGAGTGTTTTGCCTATGTTTTTCTCTAGAAGTTTTATAGTTTCTGGTCTTAGGTTTAGATCTTTAATCCATTTTGAGTTTATTTTTGTGTATGGTGTTAGAAAGTGTTCTAGTTTCATTCTTTTACAAGTGGTTGACCAGTTTCCCTAAAACCACTTGTTAAAGAGATTGTCTTTTCTCCATTGCATATTCTTGCCTCCTTTGTCAAAGATAAGGTGTCCATAGGTGCATGGACTTATCTCTGGGCTTTCTATTTTCTTCCATTGATCTATGTTTCTGTCTTTGTGCCAGTACCATACTGTCTTGGTGACTGTTGCTTTGTACTATAGCTGAAGACAGACAGGTTGATATTCCTCCAGTTCTGTTCTTCTTTCTCAAGATTGCTTTGGCTATTCACGGTTTTTTGTATTTCCATACAAATTGTGAAATTATTGGTTCTAGTTCTGTGAAAAATACCATTAGTAGCTTGATAGGGATTGCATTGAATCAATAGATTGCTTTGGGTATTATACTCATTTTCACTATATTGATTCTTCTAATCCATGAACATGGTGTATTTCTCCATCTATTTGTGTCATTTTTAAATTTCTTTTATCAGTGTTTTATAGTTTTCTATATATAGGTTTTTTGTTTCTTTAGGCAGATTTATTCCTAAGTATTTTATTCTTTTTGTTGCAATGGTGAATGGAATTATTTCCTTAATTTCTTTTTCTGTTCTCATTGTTAGTGTATAGGAATGCAAGGGATTTCTGTGTGTTGATTTTATATCCTGCAGCTTTACTATATTCATTGATTAGCTCTAGTAATTTTCTGGTGGAGTCTTTAGGGTTTTCTATGTAGAGGATCACGTCATCTGTAAACAGTGAGAGTTTTACATCTTCATTTCCAATCTGGATTGCTTTTATTTCCTTTTCTTCTTTGATTGCTGTGGCTAAAACTTCCAAAACTATGTTGAATAGTAGTGGTGAGTGTGGACATCCTTGTCTTCTTCCTGATTTTAGGGGAAATGCTTTCAATTTTTCACCATTGTGGATAATGTTTGCTGTGGGTTTATCATATATGGCTTTTATTATGTTGAGGTATGTTCTTCTATGTCTGCTTTCTGGAGGGTTTTTATCATCAATGGATGTTGAATTTTGTCAAAGGCTTTCTTTACATTTATTGAGATAATCATATGGCTTTTATCTTTCAATTTGTTAATGTTGTGTATCACATTGATTGATTTGTGAATATTGAAGAATCCTTGCATCCCTGGGATAAAGCCCACTTGGTCATGATGTATGATCTTTTTAGTGTGTTGTTGGATTCTGTTTGCTAGGATTTTGTTAAGGATTTTTACATCTATGTTCATCAGTGATATTGACCTGTAGTTTTCTATTTTGTGGCATCTTTGTCTGGTTTTGGTATTAGGGTGATGGTGGCCTCATAGAATGAGTTTGGAACTTTACCTTCCTCTGCAATTTTCTGGAAGAGTTTGAGTAGGATAGGTTTTAGCTCTTCTCTAAACTTTTGGTAGAATTCAGCTGTGAAGCCGTCTGGTCCTGGGATTTTGTTTTTTTTGGAAGATTTCTGATTATAGTTTTGATTTCTGTGCTTGTGATAGGTCTGTTAAATTTTGTTTCTTCCTGGCTCAGTTTTGGAAAGTTATAGTTTTCTAAGAATTTGTCCATTTCTTCCAAGTTTTCCATTTTATTGGTATATAGTTGCTGATAGTAGTCTCTTATGATCCTTCATATTTCTGTGTTGTCTGTTTTGATTTCTCCATTTTCATTTCTAATTTTGTTGATTTGATTCTTCTCCCTTTGTTTCTTGATGAGTCTGACTAATGCTTTGTCCATTTTATTTATCTTCTCAAAGAACCAGCTTTTAGCTTTGTTGATTTTTGCTACGGTCTCTTGTTTCTTTTGCATTTATTTTTGCCCTAATTTTTATGAATTCTTTCCTTCTACTAACCCTGGGGTTCTTCATTTCTTCCTTTTCTAGTTGATTTAGGTGTAGAGTTAGGTTATTTATTTGACTTTTTTCTTGTCTGAAGGTAAGCCTGTATTGCTATGAACCTTCCCCTTAGCACTGCTTTTACAGTGTCCCATAGGTTTTGGGTTGTTGTGTTTTCATTTTCATTCATTTCTATGCATATTTTGATTTCTTTTTTGATTTCTTCTGTGATTTGTTGGTTCTTCAGAAGAGTAGCCTCCATATGTTTAGCCTCCATATGTTGGAATTTTTAATAGTTTTTTACCTGTAATGGACATCTAATTTTACTGCATTGTGATCAGAAAAGATGCTTGGAATGATTTCAATTTTTTTGAATTTACCAAGGCTAGATTTATGACCCAGGATGTGATCTATCCTGGAGAATGTTCTGTGTGCACTTGAGAAAAAGGTGAAATTCATTGTTTCGAGGTTAAATGTCCTATAGATATCAATTAGGTCTAACTGGTCCATTGTATCATTTAAAGTTTGTGTTTCCTTGTTAATTTTCTGTTTAGTTGATCTATCCATAGGTGTGAGTGGGGTATTAAAGTCTCCCACTGCTGGGAGCCAGCACAAGGAGTCCCGCCCGTGGCAAAGGTCATGAGGTTAAGGGGCCCGACAGGCAAAGGTGAGTCGGGCCTTAAGGGAGCCTCTCTGGATTTTCTCAAGCATCTACGCCCAAAACCAGAGTCTGCCTGCCTTACTGCATTGTGTTTTTCGCCTACTTTTCTGACATTAACAGGGGGCTGTCCCCCCACCACCTTTTTCTGGAAAAAGTTAATTGAGAGGTTTTAGATTATAAGTCTCCTGGGCATAATGCAGGTGTTTCAATCCAAAAACCCCTCTGATGGCTTTCTAGCCTCCCCGCCAGACCTTTTACAACTGCACATGTGATTGCTCACAGCCTCCCGACCACAAGAGGCACAGGAAGCTTAAAACATCCTAGGAATGTAGGGGCTTCCGAGGAGTTGAAATCATTAGAATAGGACTGATTAAGGGTTTCATTGCTGAGCCAATACTTGCTGCCAAATTTTCATATCTTTTATTTGTTGATACAGTTGGTATATAGAAAGAACAAGTAGCAACATAGATCTTTGAGTTAAGTACCTTCTTTTTTATAACTCACTGCACCTTTGTTCTACAGGGATGTAACTTTATTTAGTGCTTTAAGGGTGATGCAGATTAAAGAAAAACACTTCAGGGGAAATGAGATTAACATTCATTGAGGAAGAGAGCCATAAAGTGTTAACAGGCCTCTTGGCCAGAAGATAATGTAAATTACCTGAGACATTTTGTATATGGAAAGATATGCAGAAAGAAAGCCTGGTATCAATAAGGGTCAGGACTGCTGCCCCTGCATGACTCTGTATTTTCCATTATGTAAAACTTAGGGTATATAAGCACCTTTTGAAAATAAAGTTATGGGGGTTTTTGCACAAGCTTGGCCTCCCCCATGTCGACTCTCTCTCTCTCTTTTCTCTCTCTCCCTCCCTCTCTTTTTCAGGCTGATCCCTTGGAATGTGGAGGCTCTCCATGTCTACTTATTTGCCTGGGCTTCTAAGACCCATGCGAGAGGGAGCCCAAGGCAGGGCACCCTCCACTATTCAAGCAGGCACCTGTGGCCTAACGTAGACGGTGCAAGTTTCTTGTCTTGAAACTTTATTAGCTTTCTGTGTAAACCAAGGAATATCAGTCTCTTTTCTCTTCTATTTTTTCACTACATTATTCTCTTCTAATCTCTCTTTAAATTTCTAATTAATCTCTCTTTAATTGCCAACTCTGTCCCCGCTTCAAATTACCCTGTATCCACTGGGGCTGGACCCCAGCATCCCACTATTATTGTGTTATTGTTAATTTCCCCTTTCATACTTGTTAGCATTTGCCTTACATATTGCGGTGCTCCTATGTTGGGTGCCTATATATTTATAATTGTTATATCTTCTTCTTGGATTTATCCTTTGGTCATTATATAGTGTCCTTCTTTGTCTCTTTTCACAGCCGTTATTTCAAAGCCTATTTTATCTGATATGAGTATTGCTACTCATGTTTTCTTTTGGTCTCCATTTCTGTGAAAAATCTTTTTCCAGCCCTTCACTTTCAGTGTGTATGTGTCCCTTGTTTTGAGGTGGGTCTCTTGTATACAACATATATAGGGGTCTTGTTTTTGTATCCACTCAGCCAGTCTTTCTTTTGGTTGGGGCATTCAACCCATTTACATTTAAGGTAATTATTGATAAGTATCGGAGAAGGCAATGGCACCCCACTCCAGTACTCTTGCCTGGAAAATCCCATGAATGGAGGAGCCTGGTGGGCTGCAGTCCATGGGGGTCACTGAGGGTCGGACACGACTGAGCGACTTCACTTTCACTTTTCACTTTCATGCATTGGAGAAGGAAATGGCAACCCAATCCAGTGTTCTTGCCTGGAGAATCCCAGGGAGGGGGGAGCCTGGTGGGCTGCCATCTGTGGGGTTGTGCAGAGTCAGACACGACTGAAGTGACTTAGCATAGCATAGCATTGATAAGTATAATCCCATTGCCATTTACTTTGCTGTTTTGGGTTCGAGTTTACACACCCTTTCTGTCTTTCCTGTCTAGAGAAGATCCTTTAGCATTTGTTGGCGAGCTGGTTTGGTGGTGTTGAATCCTCTCAGCTTTTGCTTGTCTGTAAGCTTTTGATTTCTCCTTCATATTTGAATGAGATCCTTGCTGGGTACAGTAATCTGGGTTGTAGGTTTTTCTCTTTCATTATTTTAAGTACGTCCTGCCATTCCCTTCTGGCCTGAAGAGTATCTATTGAAAAATCAGCTGTTATCCTTATGGGAAACTGCTTGTGTGTTACTTGTTATTTTTCCCTTGCTGCTTTTAATATTTGTTCTTTGCGTTTGATCTTTGTTAATTTGATTAATATGTGTCTTGGGTGTTTTGTCTTGGGTTTATCCTGTTTGGGACTCTCTGGGTTTCTTGGACTTGGATGACTATTTCCTTCCCCATTTTAGGGAAGTTCTCAATTATTATCTCCTCAAGTATTTTCTCATGGCCTTTTTCTTTATCTTCTTCTGGGACTCCTATGATTTGAATGTTGGGGCATTTGGCATTGTCCCAGAGGTCTCTGAGGTTGTCCTCCTTTCTTTTAATTCTTTTTTCTTTTTTCCTCTCTGTTTCATTTATTTCCACCATTCTATCTTATGCCTCACTTATCCTATCTTCTGCCTCAGTTATTCTACTGTTGGTTCCCTCCAGAGTATTTTTAACCTCATTTATTGCATTATTCATTATTGACTGACTTTTTTATTTCTTCTAGGTCCTTGTTAAACATTTCTTGCATCTTCTCAATCCTTGTCTCCAGGCTATTTATCTGTAACTCCATTTTGTTTTCAAGATTTTGGATCATTTTTACCATCATTATTCTGAAGTCTTTTCCAGTTAGACTCCCTATATCCTCCTCTTTTGTTTGGTTTGGTGGGCATTTTTCATGTTCCTTTACCTGCTGAGTATTTCTCTGCCTTTTCATGTTGTTTAGATTGCTGTGTTTGGGGTGGCCTTTCTGTATTCTGGAAGTTTGTGGTTCGTCTTTATTGTGGAGGTTCCTCCCTGTGGGTGGTTTGGATGAGTGGCTTGTCAAGGTTTCCTGGTTAGGGAAGCTTGTGTTGGTATTCTGGTGGGTGGAGCTGGATTTCTTCTCTCTAGAGTGCAATGATGTGTCCAGTAGTGAGTTAAGAGATGTATATGGGTTTGGTGTGACTTTGGGCAGCCTGTATATTAAAGCTCAGAGCTATGTTCCTGCATTGCTGGAGAATTTGCGTGGTATGTTTTGCTCTGGAACTTGTTGGCTTTTTGGTGGAGCTTGGTTTCAGTGTAGATATGGAGGCTTTTGGATGAGCTCTTATCAATTAGTGTTCCTGGAGTCAGGAATTCTCTGGTGTTCTCAGGTTTTGGACTTAAGCCTTCTGCCTCTGGTTTTCAGTCTCACTCTTACAGTAGCCTCAAGACTTCTCCATCCATACAGCACCGATGATAAAACATCTAGGTTAATGGAGAAAAGATTCTCCACAATGAGAGACACCCAAAGAGGTTTGCTGAGTTACATGGAGAAGAGGGAGGAGGGAGATAGAGGTAACCAGGAGAAGAAGAGGGGGAATCAAAAGGGGCAAGAGTAATGTAGCCAGTAATCAAATCCCTATGTGCTCTCCACAGCCTGGAACACCAAGAGAAGTTCATGGAGTTACATAAAGAAGAGAAAAGAGAGGAAGGAGATAGAGGTGACCAGGAGAAGAGGGGGATTCAAAAGGAGAGAGATTGATCTAGCTAGTAATCAGTTTCCTAAGTGCTTTCCACAGCCCAGAATACCCAAAGAGATTCACAGAGTTTGGTAGAGAAGAGAAGGGGGTGGGAAGAGATAGAGGTGACCTAGGGGAGAAAAAGGAGAACCAAAAAGGGGAGAGGGAAATCAAGCCAGTTATCACACTCCTAAGTAAAAATGGGTACTGAAGATTGGATTCTTAAAGGTACAAAATTGATAACAAATACCAAAAAGCAAAGATTAAAAATCTAAAGTAGAGGTTAGACTCTCAAAGACACAATATTAAACAAAACAAAACAAAATCACAAGAATTATAAAAAATATATATGAAGTTTGCTTTATAAATAGGGTCCTTTTTTTTGCAAGGTAATAGTAGGTTATAAAAGTGAAAATTAAAGCAGTAATAGAGGACTTAAAAAATGATAATAGTAAAAATATATCTAGGAATTTCTCTGGAGCTGTTGTGGGCAGTGTGGGGTCAGTCCAGTTTCAGACAGTTCCTTGTTCCAGCTTATACTTCTCAAGATCTATAGGCCATTTCCAACGTAGTCGGTGCTAACTACAGGTTTTTAATCTGTTGCACCTTCACTTCCAAAGTGGTTCCCTCTGTTTCTTTTGGCTTCTTCTGTTTATAAGTCTCTTCAGTGTCTAATTTCCACCCTTATACAAGGGGGCAAATGTGATCAGTTATTTGGCTCACTTGTTAAGTCGTGCTGTGGGGAGGGAAGAACACTGCAAACAAATATCACTGGCATGTGTGGGGAGCACTCGCAGTGTCTCAGCCACACTGGGTTTGCCCCTGCTCACAGCGTATGTGCTTTCCCAGTCTACACTGCTCAGGCTCCAGGTTGCTCTGCCGAGGACCTGTCTAAAGCGGGCCTTGGTTGTGTGCACCTCCCAAGTCTAAGCTGCTCAGGTTCAGGTTTTTGGGTACTCCATAAAGGCGCAGACTTGGTTGGGCCTGCATTTTGTGCCCTTCCCAGGCCCAAGCAGCTCAGGTGACCGGGTGCTTGGCCAGCGCAGTCTCCTAGGTGTGGTGCATCTTATTGCCTCCCCTTTCCCAGCTGCTTGGTCTCCTGGGTACACAGCAGGAGTGCCATCTCAGGTCTGCTGTGTGTCTCTTCTGGGGAGCTGATCTCTGGCTGTGACACTCCGGGTGGATGTCAACTGTCCAAGATCCTAGGAAGACTTGATTTGCAACTGGGAGCCTGCTCGCAGTTTGGTAGAGGATGCCGTCTCTGGGGCTGAGATTGCCCCTTTCCAGCTCTGGCTGCCACCTACCTGCCTCTCTGCCTCTGGCAGGAGATGGGTCGGTCTGCTGCTGGCTAGCTCTCCTCTGGTATTTGCTCAGTCCTTTGTTCTGTGAGCGGCCTGGCAAGGCCTCAGGTTAAGGCTGTTCGTGGGAAAGTTCTCTCTCTCTCTCTCTCTTTTTGTCTCTCTCTCTGGCTGTCCTACAGTTTGGGTTGCTATCTCACATTAGCTCCCTCAGATTGCCCTCATGGCATTCAGGCCTGGTCCCTACCCTGAGCAATGCAGCCCATGCCTCCCTGTCCAGCCCTCACTTGCTGGTGGCAGATGTGAGCATCTGGGCTACTTTTCTGCTGGGAGTTGCCATGAGGCACATAATCTGTGGGTTTTTAAAAATTATTTTTATTATTTTTTAAACTAATTTTTTCATTTGGAAACCTTATGAAGAAGTGAAGTGAAATTCACTCAGTTGTGTCCGAGTCTTTGCGACTCCATGGACTGTAGTCCATGGAATTCTCTAGGCCAGAATACTGGAGTGGGTAGACTTTCCCTTCTCCAGGGGATCTTCCCAATCCAGGGATCAATCCCAGGTTTCCTGCATTGCAGGTGGCTTCTTTACCAGCTGAACCACAAGGGAAGCCCAAGAACACTTGAGTGGGTAGCCTATCCCTTCTCCAGAGGATCTTCCTGACTCAGGAATTGAACCAGGGTCTCCTGCATTGCAGGCAGATTCCTTACCAACTGAGCTATCAGGGAAGTTGTGAAAACCTTATAACTGAATTTAATTACATCACGCATAGTGAAATTAAAATTTCTATAAATTTAAATTCTATGAGATTATATTTAGGTTATTGTTTATTTAAAAGCTAAGCTACCATTGGGTCTTAATATATGCATATACATACATTCATATGATAAAAAAATGACTTTGTCAGGTGACTTTACTATGCACTTTTAGGAAACCAAAAACTACATTGTGGGTTTTTCAGCTTTAATAGGTAGAACTGATAAATAAAACTCTAAGATATTTAAAGAGTATAGTGTGATGATTTGATATATGGACACATTGTGAAAGGATTCCCATCATCTAGTTAATTATCACATTGATCACTTCATATTTATTATACATTTATTTTTATATGAATTAGGAAAGGTTATTTAGGTGCTGCTTATCTATCCTTTTTCATCTTAAAGTTCTGAAGCTGTTTTTTATTCTGAAATCCTTGCCACAGTCTTTTAAGAAACTACTAGAGAATCACTTTTTAGAATCTCCCAACTTCAAATGAAGTGTTTTATGATTTTTCTGTTTCCATAGTGAAATCTTAGAAATAAAAACTTTGACTGCAATCTAATATTCATTTCAGGATCCTAATAGTCCTCATAATTTAGAGCAGGGATTGGTAAATAATGGCCTGTGGGCCAAACCTAGCCATTACCTGTTTTATAGATAAGATTCTATTGGAATACAGCCAAGTTCATTCACTTACATATTACCTGGAGCAGAGTTGAGTTGTTGTGACAGAGACTGTATCTTTTGCAAAGCCTAGCATATTAACTGTCTGGCTCTTTACAGAAAAAGTTTGCTGACTTCTGATTTAGAGTGTTAGGATTCTAGTCTCTTCCAAACTCACTCTTTATGAACACTTCTTGATTTTTGCTACATCTGCTTATCACTTGTTATTTACTTAATATTTTTTAAAAGAGACCCATGAATCCCAGGAACAGAGGAGCCTGGTTGGCTGCCGTCTATGGGGTCACACAGAGTCGGACACGGCTGAAGTGACTTAGCAGCAGCAGCAGCAGCAGCAGCAGCATTTTTTTGGTTAAAGTTATTTTAAAGGCAACCTTTATATTATTTAAATAAAACATTAGTAAAACAAAAAGACATATTTATGAAAGCAAATATGCTTAAAAGTTAGTTTATTAAGTTCTCACTAAAACTATTCCCCAACAGTCTGTGACCTGCTCTCTTAGGTAAAAAGGAGATATCCAGTTGTTGGAGAGATAATAAAGATATCTTGCCACTAAAATGGAAACTTTAATTTCGTTTTAGTCAGAAGAAATAAGTGAGAATAAAAGATAATGGTATGATTTTCTCATTACATGTGATTCATGTCATTCAATGACACTTCTGAGTTCCTGCTACAATAACTATGCTTGCATGTGTGTGCCTGCTAAGTCGCTTCAGTCTGCCCAACTCTTTGAGACCTCTGGACTGTAGCTTACCAGGCTCCTCTGTCCATGGGATTCTCGAGGCAAGAATACTGGAGTGGGTTGCCATGTCCTCCTCCAGGAGATCTTCCCAACCTAGGGACTGAACCCACATTTCTTATATCTCCTGCATTGGCAGGGGAGTTATTTACCACTAGTGCCACCTGGGAAGCCCCGCAATAACCATATCACCCCTAACCTTGTATAGGTTTCCCACGTGGAGCCAGTGGTAAAGAACCCCTCTGCCAATGCAGGAGATGTAAGAGATGTATGTTCAATCTCTGGGTCAGGAAGATTCCCTGGAGAAGGACATGGCAACCCATTCCAGTATTCTTGCCTGGAGAATTCCATGGACAGAGAATACTGCTGGGCTACAGTCCATGAGGTCGCAAAAAGGCAGACATGACTGAACACATGGGAGCAGTACTTAATCTTGTATATCTGCAGCAATCCACATCATACACTTTCGGAAGCCCTGGGTAAACAATGACAATGAAGAAGCTAATGTTAGCTAAGGCATATTTAGAGCTTACTCTTCACATGAAGAGCTCTGCATGTAGAAATTTATTTTGTTCTCACAAGAACCTCTGAAATAGGCTCTATTTCCTTTTTCATTGTACAGATGTGACAGCTAAAGCAGAGAGAGATGGGTAACTTGCTCATAGTCTATTGGATTAAAAATGACAAAGTTGGCAATGAGGCAGTGATAAAGGTTTAGGAATAGAGGCTTGACCACCAGTTTTACTTCTAGAAAACTTGAAATCAGCTGTGAATTTTCCCTTTTTTCTTTGTATTATAAATATTTTAATAAGATTTTGAAAGAAGTTTTAAAAGCTGCTATCTTATTAAGGAAACAGTTCATTATTTTTTTGTATTTTTCTAAAATTGTATCTCTTTTTTTAACTTGAGGTTGCTGAGAATGGATAAGAATGAACGAAACAAATGATAATAAGATGCCCTTTTCCATGTTGTATTAGTAAAATATTTTTCAAGTTGCAAAATATATAATTCTATAAAGATGCAATAAATTTTTTGAGATTATATATTATAGTTATGGGCTTCCTCAATAGCTCAGCAGATAAAGAATCCACCTGCAATGCAGGAGACACAGGAGATGCTGATTTGATCCCTGGATCAGGAAGGTCCCCTGGAAAAGGAAATGGCAACCCATTCCAGGATTTTTTGCCTGAAAAATCCCATGAACAGAGGAGCCTGGTGGGCTACAGTCCAAAGGGTCACAAAGAGTCAGACAGACATGACTGAGCAACTAAGCCCATTATATTTATAAATTTGTGATGACAATCTAATTTGGTAGAGCTGTTTTGGGAAACAAGCTTAAAATATGTGTTGACCATAATAAAGCAAAGAGAGGTAGGTAACTTGCTTATAGTCCATTGGATTAAAAATGACAAAGCTGGCAATGAGGCAGTGAATTTTCCTTTTTCTCTTTGTATTATAAATATAAATTTATTTCCGTAAATTCAAAGTTTAACTTGGGTAAATCTATTGTGAAAAAGTAATATGAATAATATTAATAATAAAGATAATTTGGAAACAACCAAAAAACAATACAACCTTTGGAATCAAATAGATTCCAGAGCGTGAGTCTATTGCCTGTTCTATAGTGAAATGATTAAGGTGTTTAGGATTGCTACCCCATGGTACCAAATATGATAAAAACCACCCATGCACAGCAGGAAGAGCTAGGCTACATTTGAGTTTAGGCTCTGCCTCTGCATGTTTTTAGGTTGTGTAACCTCTCAAAGTTAGTTCCTTATCATTAAACAAAGATAAAAAAGTCTATCTGATAAAAGGTACTAAATGAGACAATGTGTATAAAGGGTCTCAGGAATATGGTTCTTTCAAGAAATCTTAGCTATTTTCCTTCTCCTGTTTGGTTTTCTTTAGCATGTAGTAGAATAAAAAGACCAAACTTGTTGGGACTAAACGTGTCAATGTTTGGCAAAAGCAATACAGTAATGTAAACTAAAGTTAAAATAAAAATTTCAAAAAAAACATAAATAAAATAACTTGGAAAAAAAAAAAATATCACAGGTGGGGAATATTTGCTTAGCCTCAATGTGACAATTCTCTTTGTGACATGGAAGCAGTATTTTTGACTTTTTTTTTGGCCACTGAATATTAAATTCCATTCAGATTTCAAGGTCAAATACTCTTTAGTCATATGGAAACATAAATTTACTTAGAAACTGAGGACTCAAACTACCAGGAGTTGAAAGTAACCTCTGACATTTACTAGCCCTGTGATTTTAAGTAGGTTCAATTTTCCACACCTCTGTTTCCTTATCTGTAAAATAAAAGCAATGAAAGCATGTCACTCAGAAGGCTAGGAAAATTTAGATGTTAATTTTGTAGGTTTACAACACTGCCCAGTACTTATGAAAACTCGATAGTGTGTGTGCTCAGTTGTGTCTGACTCTTTACAGCCCTATGAATTGTAGCCCATCAGGCTCCACTGTCCATGGGATTTTCCAGGCAAGAATACTGGAGCAGGTTGACATTTCCTACTCCAGGGGATCTTCCCAGCCCAGGGATTGAATCAGCATCTCTTACATCTCCTGCATTGGTAGGAGGGTTCTTTACCACTAGTGGCACCTATAAGCACTCTATATGTATTGTTAAATAATATACTTTGACATTTCTGAAAAATGTCATTGAAGCAATAATTATAACTCTTCTTGAGGTTATTGGTAAACATTATTTTATCATTGTGCCACAAATCCTCCATCTATGAGCTCTTAAATAATGAGAAGGGCTGGATTCTACACTGTTGTCTTTAGTTCTTGCTCTTCATGAAGTACATAATATGTTACCTTGTTGTCAAGGTAACAGGATTCAGGAAGGTTCTGTAAAATGAGAATGGGAGTCATTAAAGAAAATAGCACCAGGAAATACTTTAGAAAGGGAGATGGCTTAATAACAGACTATTGAAGCAAAAGTGTCTAGATCTCATTGAAGGCAGAGAATCGATTGCTCTGTAGTTCAGCTGCCTTATTGAAAATAGCCTGTATTTTCAAACAAGAGCTTGGCATTTAATATCACCACAATAATGGGGTAGAACTTTTGAGAGTGAGAATAAAAGGAGTTAATAAAGATTTTTTTCCCTTGAGAAAAAGACATAAAATAACAGTAGATGTCACTGACTTATGATTCGGGGAAAATGATATATGAAGAGATTTAACAGAATGAGCCTCAGCATTATGAAGTGTATATCAATATAGCCATTTCACTTGGCTTCTCTATTCAAGTCCTGGAACCAACTCACTTTTGTGCTAAGCCAAAGGTTAATAATGATAAAACAAAAAATATAATTTGGGAACACATAACCTCATTTACATATTACATAAAATTATTCAAAAGAAAGATTTGTTGTTGAACACAAATTCCTGTGCCTAATGCACAGTGAGGCCAGACAAACTGAAATGTTGCAGTGTGAGCAGAGAAAGGATTATTGCAGGGCTGAACAAGGAGAACAGGTGGCTTGTGCTCAAAAAGCGAACTCTCTGATGGTTTGGCAGGAGAAGCTTTTTATTTTAAATTAATTTTTATTGGAATATATCTGATTTACAATGTTGTATTAATTTCTACTGTACAGCAAAGTGAATCAGTTATGTGTACATATATCCTCTTTCTTTTGGGATTTCCTTCTCATTTAGATCACCTTAGAGCACTGAGTAGAGTTCCCTGTGTTATACAGTAGGTTCTTATTAGTTACCTATTTTATGCATGTGTGCACACGTGCTAAGTCGTTTCACTTGTATCCAACTCTTTGCGACCCTATGGATTGTAGCCCCACCAGGCTCTTCTGTCCATGGAATTCTCCAGGCAAGAATACTGGAGTGGGTTGCCATGCCCTCCTCCAGGGGATCTTCCCTATCTGGGGATCAAGCCCACGTCTCTTGCATTGTCTACTACATTTCAGGAAGAGTCTTTACTGCTGAGCCAGCAGGGAAACCCTTATCTGTTTTATACATGGTATCAGTAGCTTTTAGGGCTTCCCTGGTGTCTCAGGGGTAAAGAATTCGCCTGCTAATGCAGGAGACAAGAGTTTGATCCCTGGGTCGGGAAGATTCCCCTGGAGAAGGAAATGGTAACCTACTCCAGTATTCTTACCTGGGAAATCCCATGGACAGAGGAGCCTGGCAGGCCTGTCCAATCCATGGGGTTGCAAAGAGTTGTACACGACTTAGTGACTAAACAATAACAACAATCAATCAATAGTGTATATATGACAATCCCAATCTCCTAATTCATCCCATCCACCTTCCCATTTCCTAGGGGAGAATTTTTTATAGGAGAAATTTGGGGTGAGGGCTGGAGGATATGTGACTTTCTTCTGATTGTTTGGTGGTGAGGTAACAGGATGACGTTCTCGGAATTCTGCACTCAGCCAGAAGTCACCATCCTCTACCTGGGTGGAGGCTTCAGTTCCTGTAGAAAAACTCAAAGATATTCTTTCAGAGGAACCAGGAACCTGCTCTATCACCCCATTATTTCTTGACTGCTCCTCCCTTGTTTCTGCATTCCCTCTTTTCTCTGATTAGCAACTGTTAATCTGTTCTTGGATATTCAGGGAGGTTCTCAGAGGCTAAAGCCTTTTCTTGAGAAAGAGAAATGGGAGCATGGAAAGGATTTGTACCCCAGAGGGCCCCACAGGGTCCTACTTGGTTTTAGGTTTTGGCTATTTTCGCTTTTTACCATAAACCTACTTTTAAAAAACAAAATGATGTTTATTCTTTTTTATTTTTTTGCAAAGTCAAGAAAAGAGGTGTGTATGAGAAAAAAGACCAAGGTATATGAGATGTTTAACAACTTCATTTGCTTATTTTGTTTTATCTTAATGCATACTATCTCATCTGATAACAACATATTAAAAACTAAGAAAAAATATTGAGAATCTTAATTGAGGGCCTTGATTACGAGTGATAGAAACTGACTAGTTTTTCTAACAGTAAAAGATGCATCCTTGCTTGAGATTCCATGGCGATGGCTGATGCCATCACAGATAATTCTAGCCAGTTCCTTTTTTTTGTATTATTGCTCCAAAGCCCTTGGCACAGAGCCACCTGGCTGAGACTAGGCCACGTGTTTGTGCCCTGGCTGTAGCGGTGGGGAGCTGAGCCATCTGCTTCCCCTTAGATGCCATAGTGGGTGGGCAAAAATTTGCTTCACATCAAGTCTCACACAATGGGGTCTCCCCTTAATTAGGAATGAAGTTGAGATACAACAAATAACAGCAAATACAAACATCCTAGAGTATAATTTTTAAAAGACTGAAAAAAAGAAGAGATAGAACCGAGCCCTTTTATATATTTGCTATATATTGTATATGGTAAGCTATTTTGTATGAGAACTCAAGAAGTTGCCTGGCAATTAATGTCATCTTATATGAACTCACTCTCTTGGATGTCCCAGAAGTGCAGCTCCATCCCACTGAAGATGTTTTAAAGGCTCCTGGAAGCCAAATAAATAATCTCTTTCATGACCCATGGAAATAAAAGTAAGCAGAAATAGCTTATCTTCTTGAATGCTAGACTCATAAAATTAATGTCTTCCCTCTCCTAGTCTGGCTTTTCTTTGATTAAGTGCTGATAGTACAGTTGGTCCTGCTAAACAGTCCTCTCAAAGAATTCCACAGGGAGATGTCTTATACCAACTACTGGTGGTTATTAGAACTTAATATAGATGTACAGCTTTGGCCATCTGATGTGAGGAGTTGACTCATTGGAAAAGACCCTGATGCTGGGGAAGATTGAGGGTAGGAGGAGAAGGGAGCACAGAGGACGAGATGTTTGGATGGCATCATCGATTCAATGGACATGAGTTTAAGCAAACTCCTGGAGATGGTGAAGGACAGGGAAGCCTGGCATGGTGCAGTTGAATAGGTCACAAAGAGTCGGACACAACTTAGTGACTGACCAACAACAGCAGCAGCATCTTTTATTCTCAGCTTGGTCTTGGGTCTTAGTCCAATTTGGACTAAGTTTTTCATAGAAAAACTCCCATTGCTCTCTAGTAACTGACAGTTGGTGTTCCTGAAGATGACAAAGTAAATGATTCAGATAAATATTCAAAGACAGAATAGAAGAAATATCTTGAAATATGAAATCTGTGGCTAGGAGGGCACAGTATATGCAAGGTAAAAGATGGTAGAGCAGGACCAATATCAATCTATATTCTAGAGAAGTTACTGAATTTCAAGGATCTAGAAACCATTCTTAAGGCAAAAGAAAAAAATTAGCATGTTTAGACGACATCACAGTGACTTTCATTGACAGAGTATCATGGAGCAACATCAGATATCTAAGAGGAAAAAGTATGATTCAATGATTTTTTTAAAATTTTATTAAAGATAAAGATCAAAGATCCATGTTGTCAACTGTGCAAAAAAGAATATAGCACAAATTCCGTTCAGTTCAGTTCCGTTGCTCAGTCATGTCCGACTCTTTGTGACACCATGAATTGCAGCACGCCAGGCCTCCCTGTTGGAGAAGGCAATGGCACCCCACTCCAGTACTCTTGCCTGCCAAATCCCATGGAGGGAGGAGCCTGGTAAGCTGCAGCCCATGGGGTTGCTAGGAGTTGGACACGACTGAGCGACTTTACTTTCACTTTTCACTTTCATGCATTGGAGATGGAAATGACAACCCACTCCAGTGTTCTTGCCTGGAGAATCCCAGGGACAGGGGAGCCTGGTAGGCTGCAGTCTCTGGCGTTGCACAGAGTCAGACACGACTGAATTGACTTAGCAGCAGCAGCAGCAGGCCTCTCTGTCCATCACCAACTCCCAGAGTTCACCCACTCACATCCATCGAGTCGGCGATACCATCCAGCCATCTCATCCTCTGTCGTCCCCTTCTCCTCCTGCCCCCAATCCCTCCCAGCATCAGAGTCTTTTCCAATGAGTCAACTCTTCGCATGAGGTGGCCAAAGTACTGGAGTCTCAGCTTAAGCATCATTCCTTCCAAAGAACACCCAGGACTGATCTTCAGAATGGACTGGTTGGACCTCCTTGCAGTCCAAGGGACTCTCAAGAGTCTTTTCCAACACCACAGTTTAAAAGCATCAATTCTTCAGTGTTCAGCTTTCTTTACAGTCCAACTCTCACATCCATACATGACCACAGGAAAAACCATAGCCTTGACTAGATGGTCCTTTGTTGGCAAAGTATAGTCTCTGCTTTTGAATATGCTATCTAGGTTGGTCATAACTTTCCTTCCAAGGAGTAAGCGTCTTTTAATTTCATGGCTGCTATCACCATCTGCAGTGATTTTGGAGACCCCCAAAATAAAGTCTGACACTGTTTCCACTGTTTCCCCATCTATTTCCTATGAAGTGATGGGACCAGATGGCATGATCTTCGTTTTCTGAATGTTGAGCTTTAAGACAACTTTTTCACTCTCCTCTTTCACATTCATCAAGAGGCTTTTTAGTGCCTCTTCACTTTTCTGCATATCTGAGGTTATTACACCTTGGAAAAAGATTACCTGATGAATTTTTTCAAGGTGGTTGAAAATCAGACATTAGAGAAGTGAGTCATGATGAGGATCTTGGAAATTGCGAAAGTGGTATTAGAAGGCTGGGAATGAAAATAACATGTCTCTATTACAATCAGGGCTCAACAATTATGAGAATTATGGTTATCGGGAAGTATCTAAGTGTTAAAAGTGTAAGCAATGCAAAAACAATAATCTACAAAGCAAAATAATGAAAGATGAGGAGAAAAACTGTGATAGCAATGTAGTGCACTTTTTTAGCAGAAAGTCAGAAAGCATATTCTAATGTAGATAGTTCAAGAAATATGCTTTAATATACCATTTAAACTTTTCTCAAAGAAATGAAAGAGATTAGAGACTCACAGCCTTAGAGAACGAACTTATGGTTGCGGGGGTGGGGGGAGGAGAAAGGGAAGAGATAGTTAGGGAGTTTGGGAATGACATGTACACACTGCTATATTTAAAATGGATAACCAACAAGGTCCTGCTCTATAGTACAGGGAACTCTGCTCGATGTTATGTGGCAGCATGGATGGGAGGGGAGTTTGAGGGAGAATGGATACATGTATATGTATGGCCAAGTCTCTGCTGTCCACCTGAAACTACCACAATGCTGTTAATCATCTATATTCCAAAATAAAATGAAAAGTTTAAGAAAAAGATCAGAGACAACTTCATAAACAACAGAAAAAGGAAAATACAAATATCAGAAAATATAAATAAAATATTAAGAATAAGAACAAAGCATATCTGTTTTTTAAACAACAAAGATAACTGAGATAAATTACCTATAACAAGAGAAATAGTCTCAGATTAGTTTCATGAGAATAGGGATTCTGCCTGTTTCATTTGCTGTTGTCTCAAGTTTTTAGAACAGAGATAAAATCAAACTGACTTGAAAATGAAGAAAGTATTTGGCTTATGTGTTAAAAAAGCAAAATTCAACTGAGTAAATTTTAAAGATCTTACTGGCTTTTTTCAGTGATTCAAGAATTAGGCAGTATCCAGTCTAGCAGATAGAAATGAGCTCAGAGGAGCTATACAAAATGAATCACTTAGCAGCAGAATGGAGCAGGAACAAGGAAGTTACCCTAGGCCAGAAAAGTAGATTGGATGTGAGAAGGTTGATGTCCTTCTGAGCAAGGCAGGGGTCTCTTAAATAAATTATCTAACCAGTGCTGACCAGGGGATTCCTGAATGACTGGTTTAAGATTCCATTTCCGGGAGATCTGAAGGTGTAATTAAGTTTCAGTTTGGTGATGTGGGACTTAGCCATAGTGATTCTATTTTGAACCTAGTGGAATAGTGGATGCCCTGAGAGTCTCTGTCTTTGGTTTTCTGTGAAGGTCTTTGGTATGTACTGAAAAGGAAAGGCAGTGGAAAGGCAGATAGGATTACCTCCTGGTGTATTTAGACCAGACTTCTCAAACTGTGGGGCTTCCCTGGTGGCTCAGAGGTTAAAGCGTCTGCCTGCAATGCGGTAGACCCAGGTTCAATCCCTGGCTCAGGAAGATCCCCTGGAGAAGGAAATGGCAACCCACTCCAGTATTCTTGCCTGGAGAATCCATGGATGGAGAATCCCATGGACAGAGAAGCCTGATAGGCTACAGTCCACCAGGTCACAAAGAATTGGACATGACTGAGCGACTTCACTTTTAGTTTCTCAAAGTGTGAACCCTAGATCTCTAGGACTTCTCAAATCTCTTGCAAGAGATCTGCATGGTTAAAACCATTATACTAATACTAACAGAATTGCTGATACCTCAGTGTGAGTCAAGGCCATAGCTCCAAAATTCTATAGTGATGCTTGTATTCTTTCCTGTCAGTCCCTCGCAGCCAAAATTGCCAGTTTCACTTGTGAATGTCATTGATAAAGCAGTAAAAGCTATTAGTTGTATTAAATCTCAACTCCTGCATGCATGTCTTTTTAATATTTTGTCCAATGAAATGAGAAGTAAGAATAAAGCACTTATGCAATATCTTAAAGTACAGTGGATGTTTCTGATTGTCTCAAGGAAAGGTTTTGAGATTGTCTGAGATGCAACTGAACTAGCTGCTTTTTTCATGTAACACCATTTTATTTCAAAGAACCACTGACAAACTATTGTTATTCAGATGTGAGTATTTGACAGATATTTTCTTGAAAACAAATGAAGTGAATCTGTCACTTTAAGAAACCCACTGGTAGTATTTATTATTATTACTTCTTTTTTTAAAAAAAAACCAAAGATAAAATTCAAGCTTTCAGGCAAAAACTTGAATTTTGGAAACTTGTGTCTGCCACCATGAACTGAATAGCTTCCCCATATTAAAAGGCTTATCTGGTCATAATGATGATGATATTACCAAATGTAATTTTTTGGCATTATGTAATGAGATATGTCAGCCTTGAGAAGATTCATATAACTTAGCTTGTATTTCCCAAATGACCAATGTATATTATTGCAAAATCATGCTTAATAAAAGATCTATTTATACTACAAAATAGACCAATAAATTTTTTAAATTAATTAATTAATTATTGGATGCAATGGGTCTTCATTGCTTTGTGTGGACTTTCTCTAGTTGTGTTGAGCTGGGAGGCCACTCTTTGAGTGGGGGCCACTCTTCATTATAGCACAAGCTCCTCATCGTGGTGGCCTCTCTTCTTACAGAGCACAGGTTCTAGGCAAATGAGCTTCAGTAGCTGTAGAATGTGGGCTCAGTAGTTGTGGAGCATGGGCTTAATTGCTCTGAAGCCTGTGGAATCTTCACAGACCAGGGACTGAACCTTGTCCCCTGCATTGGTAGGTGGGTTCTTATCCAGGGAGCCACCAGGAAAGTCCCCAAGCCAATAGATTTTAATGTAAAAAAATGTTCAAGATACAAAATGTTTGTATGGTTTCAGATTCAGATATTGCAGTTAACATTTAAGATACCAGGTATGACTAAAATGTCATACCTAAGTAGATCCTGAATTCACCTCCTCCCACAAGCACACCAAAATTGCAGCTATTTACAGAGCAACTAAATACACCTGCTATAACATATTCTATCAGTACAGAAGGGCAAGATGTAAAGAAATACTTCTGTTCCTATCCTTACTCTTTTTCTCAGTCCTCAGAGGAAGCTTTAACTTTTTTTTTTTTTTAGCTCTGGATATAATTATATGATACCTGAAGAAGGAGTTCTTCTGAAGTGATAATATATGATTATTAAAATATAAATATGCAAAGATAGAAGAGAAATAAAAATATTTTTAAGGAAACTAGATATTTTACATTTATCACAAAAGCTTAAAGCTTATTTAATTGAGGAAAGTGCCTTTATACTTTTATGTGCCTCTGTCTTCTTGGGCTCACTTTTGTGTTTTAACTTGGGTATTTCCAAATGCCGACCACTTTCTTTTACTTTTTGCCAGAAATGGAGTCACCTGAAACAGGACCAGATATGAGGAATCTGAGGCTGTATTTCATGAAGGCCCTGTCATGGTGTCATGAGAAGGGTTTGCTTGTTGGAAGTCCAAAGGGGTGTCCTGTCCTCAGTTCTGAGGCTTTGCAGCATTTGATAGTGCCTCTCTCCCAGTGACTCCTAAGTATGTCCTTTGTTTCTTACACAGTAAAATTCATGGGATGTATATTCATCAAAAGTATATTCTACTTTTAAACAAATGAATGTATACCAGTAGTCTTTCCACTCTTGATTCCTTTAAATCTTTTTCAGAAGTACTAGACTGTATTGTCCAACCTGATTAGAAATATCAATCCCATGAAAAAAGGTACTGTGGGTAAAAACATTTTGGAGCATGTTGCATACAATATCTCTGCTTTGGATAGTCCCTGTGTATTAACATATTGAAGGTTGGACTTAGCACTTCTTTAAAAACCTGGACTTAAGACTCGCTTATCCTCCAAATTCCCATTAGCATCTAAGAAGGCTCTCATTCATCAAATTCCACAGGAAGCAGACTATAAACAGGAAAGGAAGCTAATTCTTTCATGGAATATTTTATGGAAAACTTGGGCTGGTGAAACAGTATTTCATAGCAGGAATTCCATAGCAGTTTCTGCAACCAAACAGATCTGGGTTTGAATTTCAATCTTTTCCTTATGTATTTAGTAGTCCATAGTCTGGATAAAATTTTCAATACTTCATAGCTCTTATTTTGAAAAGGGATTGTAGGGAGAATGAAGAGATGAGTTATCTAAAGTAGGTGCTCAAACAGTGTTTACTTTCTATTCTCTTTAAGTTTTCAACTTATCATGCTTTCTTTCCTCATAATTCTATCTTATTACCTTTAAGACAACCATTCTCTCTCTCCAAAAACACCTGGAAACTTTCCTTTCTTTTTACTTCCTCTGAAATATTTTATTCTTATCTTGTCCTTTAGTGTTTCCTGTTAGGTATGATTAACCAAGACAAACCAAATAGATACAGAACGTACTTTATATGGCAGCCTGGATGGGAAGGGAGTTTGGGGGAGAATGGATATGTATATATGTGTGGCTGAGTCATTTTGCTGTATACCTGAAATTATCACAGCATTTATAATCAGCCATACTCTTTTATAAAATAAAAAGTTAAAAAAAGATTAAAAAAAGAAGAAAATTTAAAAAGAACTTTAAGGGTAAAGAAAATAACGTGATTTAGCATTTAGCTACATAAAAATATTTAACCTTAAAAATTTTTTATTTCTTACTTTCCAATAGTCATAATGGCTTCCCAGGTGGTGCTAGTGATAGAGTCTACTTGCCATTGTAGGAGATGCGGGAAATGTGGGTTCCATCCCTGGGTTGGGAAGATCCCTTGGAATAGGAAATGGCACTCCACCCCAGTACTCTTGCCTGGGAAATCCTATGGACAGAGGAGCCTGGAGGGTTACAGTCCATGGGGTTGCAAAGAGTTGGACACAGCTGAGCATCAGCATGAGCATTCCAATAGTCATAATAGTCCTAATAGCTCATTAAGATACAGAATCAGCTTGAGGGACTTGATGTGGCCTTCTCCTTATTTGCATTTCATATTTATCCCAGTCATTGTGCTGACCTATCTCTAGTTAGAGTAGCTTCTGAGTTGATCTTCCTCCCTCTAGAATCTCTTAGTGTCCCAGTGATCACCAACACACCTGTCAGTCCATCTTCCTAGAAATTCCATTTTATCTTACTCTCCTAGTCATTCATTTTAGTAACTTACCTTGCACATAGGGTTGTGTCTAAGGAGCCTTTACTGTTAAATTCTTCCAGCCTAGCTGTGTAATGTCTTTTACATGTAACCCCCTATTTCACCAAAACCAGAACTTGTTCTGTTTTATGTATGTACTAGGTTCACACCAGTGCTGCCAGTATGCTTTCCTCCAAACCTCTGTGCTCCTCCCCTTCTTCTCTGATTATTGTAAATTTTAAGGAGCAATGAAGTCTTTTCTTCTACCTGAAACCTTCCCTTTCTACTCCAGCCAGTAACATGATTTCTTTTTTGAATAATTGACCACATCTGGCTAAGTGTGAACCACTTACTGTGGTATATCATCAAATGCTTACCTAAAAAGGTAAGACTTTATCTTTTATCACCCCATGGAGAATTTCTAGAAAAAAGACATTATCTTTTTTCACCTCTAGAAAATAGGAATTAATTTTTAAACTTCTCTTGTATTGTTTATGAGGTCTAGCATAGTGCATTGGTTGATTGACTGAATCAGGTATGATTTTGACTTCATCTAAACTTTTTCTTTTATCATCTGAATATTGCCATCTTCCTTGTCTTGTGACTTTGTCCCGTGATTTATCTTAACTGTTTTAAAACAGTGTTTGAAGTTCTATCTAGGGGAACCTAGTTGGTCTTCCCAGGTGGTGCAGTGGTAACAAATCTGCCTGTCAATGGAGGGGACACATGAGGCTCAGGTTTGATTCCTGCAGAAGATTCCCTGGAGAAGGAAATGGCAACCCACTCCAATATTCTTGACTGGAAAATTCCGTGGACAGAAGAGCCTGGTGGGCTGCAGTCCATGGGGTCACAAAGAGTTAGACATGATTGAGCATCATGCAAAGCAAGGCAAAAGAGTGTAGAGTTAAGATTAGGGAGCCCTGGAAGTGTTTATATGTTCTTACAACTATGTGCCATTGTAATCAGAAGAAAGTTCTTTTGATCAAGCAATTTAAATAATGAATTGCAAAATAAGAGTGTAAGGATTGAGAAAAGACAGTGAAGTACAAGAGGTCTAGGATGAAATGGAGCACAAAATTTCTATGGAAATTAATGAATAACCTTATGTTCTATTCAGGAGTTTTCTGATAAAATCAGTTTTAGGAAGCCATCCATTTTCTTCCAAATTTTTTATTTCCTTGAGAGAAAGCAAGACATGAATAGTAGAATTTTGAAGAGACAGTTCAGGGAAGAAACATGCAATCTGCTGTTGTATTACTTTAAAAGGGAAAAAGACCATAGGAAATGCCTGAACATTTTATTTTGTCCTGACAATAACATTTAGATTAGAAACTCCTGCCTATTTATTAATATTTGTCTACACCTCCATTATTCAATCCATGTTCAGGTTCTGTTGGTTTCTACTTCACACTGCATGACAAATTTACACTTTTATTTCTACTTCTAGTCACAACCGTACATCAAATTTCATCAGTCCTAGACTGGAACATTGTAAATGTCTTTTAACTCTTCTTACTCTCATGAGTCTCTTTTCCCCTTAATCCACCCACCATGCTGCATCCTGAATCATATTCTTTAAGCACTTTTACATCATGCACTTTTCTGCTTACAGAAATGCCTGTCGACTTTAAAGAAAATGCACAATGTAAGAGTTATGAGTTAAGTTTTATTTGGGGCAATATGAGGACTGCAGTCAGGGAGACAGAACCTCAGATAGTTCTGAGAGACTGTTCCAAAGATGCATGGGGGAAGGAGAGTGTATATGTGATTTTGGAGAAGGGAGAGTACACACAATCAAGCAAATTTATATTTTAGAAAGTTTCTGCTGGTCTCATGAAGCTTTTGCTGGTTATGAGAAACAGTTGTCACCATGAAGAATTTTAGCACTTTTGAGGAGGAGATACAAGAATTGGGCTCATAAAATCAACTCCTGAGACTATCTAACAATCTGAAGATCTGTCCTGCCAGTTTTCTAGGAGCACAAAGTACTTCATTTCTGCTCTCCTCCCTGAACTCCTTCAGAGGGTGTTGGAGGTCAGCAGAACATGATTTAATCCTTGTGGAGGTAGATGTCAACCAATTTTTGGCTGACATACCAAATAAAGTTCAAATATTCATGTCCTATTTGGCCCTTACCTACTCTTTCTCTAAAATGACTTTCCAATACACAACCTATAGTCGAGCCATGCATAACTTCTGGCTCTTTTTCAACACAATCTGTAATTTCTTGCTTTTGTCTTTATGATCATCCCGTTATCCCTACTTGGAATGTCCTATTTCATTTCTACCTGTTGAAATAATTTTCATCCTCCAAGAAACAGCACCTGCATTAAATGTTTTTAAAAAACTACCATTGACTTTCTGAATACTTATGAATCACTCTTGTTTCTATGCATTGGTTTTCAACAAACATATTTTTGGTCATAATTCTATTCTCCTAAATCAACAGCAGAAACTTGTTTTATTCATTTTTATTTATCACATAGCATCTAGGACAGAGTGCTTTTGTTTACTTCTATTATTCTCATAAGGATTAACAACAAGAATGACAAAGGGTACTTTGGATTATTGTCCAACTCTTTTGCCTCAGTTTTAAAAAATCATTAATAGGACCCTCTAGGCAATGATGATCAATGGAAAATAAATTTATTAGATGAGAAGCTTATGGAAAGCTTTACAATGTATGGTTAAGGCTAACAGTACCTGAATCTTATAAATAATCTAAATATCACAAAAAGAGACATAATTGGATTTTATTGCTTCCTGCTTTGATGCTGTGGGGTTCCCTGGTCACTCAGTGGTAAAGAATTCGCCTGCCAATGCAGGAGATATAGGTTTAATCACTGGGTTGGAATGATGCCCCGGAGAAGGAAATGATAACCCACTCCAGTATTCTTGCCTGGGAAATCCCATGGACAGAGGAGCCTGGCAGGCCACAGTCCATGGGATCACAAAAGAATCAGACGTGACTTAGCAACTAAACAACATCATGATGCTATAGATCGTATATAACACAACCTATGAAGCTTTATATTTTAAGAACAACTTTGATCAAGCCTCTAGTTCTTACTAAAAGTTTATAAGACTATAAGGGACAGAGAAACAGGTTAGATTATTATATAATGATTCAACAAGCAAAACCCAGAAGGTGTGAAAATGTGTTGGTCAAATGATCTGATGGTTTCAAAGGTATATTGCAAAAAAACTTAAAAAGCATATCAGCTGAATGAATTATAGAGTTTATTTGAACAAAGCAACCATAAAAGTAAGTCAAACACCAACCATAGCAATAGAAACCCAAAATATTGTGTGGGGTTATTTGCCTATAGTGTGGATATTTGATAGTATTAGTTAGTTAGTTCAGTTGCCCAGTCATGTCCGACTCTTTGTGACCCTGTGAACCGCAGCACGTCAGGCCTCCCTGTCCATCACCAACTGCCAGAGTCTATGCAAACCCATGTCCATTGAGTTGGTGATACCATCCAACCATCTCATCCTCTGTCGTCCCTTTCTCCTCCTGCCCTCAATCTTTCCCAGCATCAGGGTCTTTCCAAATGAGTCAGCTCTTCGCATGAGGTGGCCAAAGTACTGGAGTTTCAGCTTCAGCATCATTCCGTCCAATGAACACCCAGCACTGGTCTCCTTTAGAATGGACTGGTTGGATCTCCTTGCAGTCCAAGGAACTCTCAAGAGTCTTCTCCAACACCACAGTTCAAAAGCATCAATTCTTTAGCGCTCAGCTTTCTTTATAGTCCAACTCTCACATCCATACACGACCACTGGAAAAACCATAGCCTTGACTAGACGGACCTTTGTTGACAAAGTAATGTCTCTGCCTTTCATTATGCTATCTAGGTTGGTCATAACTTTCCTTCCAAGGAGTAAGAGTATTTTAATTTCATGTCTGCAATCACCATCTGCAGTGATTTTGGAGCTCCCCCCAAATAAAATCTGACACTGTTTCCACTGTTTCCCATCTATTTTCCATGAAGTGATGGGACCGGATGCCATGATCTTAGTTTTCTGAATGTTGAGCTTTAAGCCAACTTTTTCACTCTCCTCTTTCACTTTCTCTTTAAGGTATTCTTAAATATTGCTATTTTTATATGTGGTAATGCTATTGTTGATATATTATTAAAGAAAGACCTTATACTTTAGAGATACAAGCTTAAATTACAGAAGAAATGATCTGATGTGTGGGATTTGTTTCAAAATAAACAAATTTGTGTGGATGATTTGGGTGGATGGGTATGTGGGAAAGCCTACAATGTGGCCTTTAAAAATGTACAGTTTATAAAGACAAATATTGGGTCATGAATGGAAGCTGTCGTGATCGGTAAGATACCAGACTTGAGGTAGAACTCAGCAATGATATGTCTACAGAAAAGATTATTTTACACCAGGGGTCATTTTCAGAGGACTGAAAAGGGAAAGAGTGATGATGAGGGTTATATAAGCAGAAGCTGGCCCTTTAAAATTCTCTTCTCCATCTAGCAGTTTTCCTCTTTTGCTTTCTATGTCTGTGCACTGCCCCACTTTCAGGTTTTGCTCTTTGTTCCCTACTTCTCCTTTCTTTTTCCTCTTCTACCTACATTCTCTTTTTTCACTCTTCAACTATCCTTCATTTGCTAGGCATATTATTCAATAAAATTCGATATACTTTATTTTTTTATTTTTATTTTTTTGATATATTTTAAAAGAGTTTGTGTTTTTCCTTTTTTGATTGCAGGAGTAGATTATTTTATATATAGGTGATCATCTCCCTAGGTTTGACTTTTTTCCAAGAGAAGTTATTAATAGCCTCTTATCTCTCTCAAAAGTGTCCTGGATTATATGATAGTTCAGTTCAGTTCAGTTCAGTAGCTTAGTCGTGTCCAACTCTTTGCGACCCCATGAATCGCAGCATGCCAGGCCTCCCTGTCCATCACCATCTTCCGGAGTTCACTCAGACTCACGTCCATCGAGTCAGGGATGCCATCCAGCCATCTCACCCTGGGTCGTCCCCTTCTCCTCCTGCCCCCAATCCCTCCCAGCATCAGAGTCTTTTCTAATGAGTCAACTCTTCGCATGAGGTGGCCAAAGTACTGGAGCTTCAGCTTTAGCATCATTCCTTTCAAAGAAATCCTAGGGTTGATCTCCTTCAGAATGGACTGGTTGGATCTCCTTGCAGTCCAAGGGACTCCCAAGAGTCTTCTCCAACACCACAGTTCGAAAGCATCAGCTTTCTTCACAGTCCAACTCTCACATCCATACATGACCACAGGAAAAACCATAGCCTTGACTAGACAGACCTTAGTCGGCAAAGTAATGTCTCTGCTTTTGAATATACTATCTAGGTTGGTCATAACTTTTCTTCCAAGGAGTATAAATTTTCAATAGTTAGCTGTCATTCATATGCTTTAGTAGTTCCTTAATGGTATCATGTGTCTGAATCTATTTCAAGGCTTGGTTTTCCCTGTACTTTACTCTAGTAAGACTAGCTCATGTGGGCCAATGGTTCTCAACAGAAATAAAGTTTCCACTCTTAAGATGTTTTTCTAAGTAGACATTTGTTCTAATGAAAACACTTTACTTTGAGAGATAGAACATTAAAGTATTGGCAGCCATATACTCCTTTCAGTAGATTTATTTGGCACAATTGGAATATTTAGAAGCAGAGAGCAGGATCCCCAGGGAGCTGAGGACGGGCATATTTTGGCAGGGAAGAAAAGTGCCAAGAACAGGCACTTGTAGGGAGGTAAAGCCAGATGTGAAGGCTGGAATGTGACTTAAAAGCTGAAATGCATCAGTGAGAGTTGATGGAGTCAGACATGAGATCAGGAACAGTCCAAGACTAAGGTAACAAGAGTTTTGTTTATAAAGAAGATAACATTGTCTCTATTGTAAATAACAAAAACACCAAGACAAAATAAGAACAACAATAAAAGAGGGAAACATGGATTAGCAAGAAATGCCCCTCCCCCACTCCCCATAACTTCCCTTGAATATAACTGAAAAACTAGATTTTGCTCAATTTATTGTCCTCTCAAACCAGTTCCTTACCTTTCTCAGACTTTTGTTTCAGAGCATAATTAAATTCCAAGATAGTGTGGGATGTTAGAGAACCTGATTCACATCTGATCACAGGGGCATTCTTTTAGTATACATGTTGTTTGTTTCTTGGTTCTAAAGCTTTCTCAGTGCCTGCTCTCATATCTATATTCAAAATCCTCCAACTATTGACCACAGGAAGTTGTCAGCTGTCCCCTTGATGCTGGGAGTTGTGGGGAAAGCTCTGTGAGCCTGTCTCAGGAAGGCTGCCTAGATGACTAAGGTAGCCTTCTCCACTCTTCTGTGTCTGTATCAGGCACCATGCTCAGAAGCTTTTCCAGATTTGGTACTTTTTTCTGTCACTACTGGGAAAGAGAAGCACAGTTGATCTCTGCTCCTGGACCCCCAAATTCATCTGGAGCTTTGTGTCTGTCTTAGGCATTATTGCCCTCAGATCCTTGCTTATTTTGCTTTGATCTGTATGGTACGTTTCTTACTAGTGATTGTATTTTTCTTTGGGTTGTGGGTCACATTTTTTTTGCTTCTTCACATTCCAGTGGTTTTTTTTTTTTTTTTGATGCTGGACAATATAAATATTATATGATTGAGGATCTGGATTATGCTTTCTCTTTTTAAAAGTTATTACTTTTGATTTAATAGACACTCAAGAAACTTAATGATCAGCTTGATTCTTTTGAAGTTTGCTTTTAAGCTTTAATAGTTCATGGCTGGAGAAGTTTTAATTTAGGTAAGTTTAGTTCTGATATTAAAGGGTGAGCCTCTGAGGTCTCTACTCCTTGTTCATCAAGGTCTTTCTACTTTGGCTAATTATATTTCAAACCCTTCCCATCCCTGTCTACTCTGGGAATTTTTCAGCCTACAGCTCCTTAGTTGTTCTTTACCTAGCTTAATAGAGCTTTTATGCTATGTGTGTGCCCCTAGGAAAGTTCAGGAAAAGACTCAAGGGGGCTTCCTTGTAGATTTTTGGAGTCCTTTTAATCTTTCCTCCCTAGTCTCTGCCTAGCACATTTCATCTGTCATAGCTTCCCTGAACTCGATCTCTATTTCCTTAATTTAGTGGTACCCTTATTCTCCATTTGGGTTTTTCCTCTATGTACTGTAATCCTTAATGTATATCCAGTCAGAATATGGGATGATTGTAGGGCCCACTTTATTTGCATCCTTTCCCATAGGGACCATGGTCCTCCTTCACTTCCGGCTCAGGCCTGAAAATAATTACTCCATCTGTTTTGTCAAGTCTTCTACTTACTGCTGGAAGACAAAACTGCTTCCAGTTTACTCCATCAAGGCTAGAAATGGAAATCTATGATTGTTCCTTTTAAGTTGTACTTGCCTGTACCTTTTAAGCTATACTTTTAAGTATAAATTCCTCTGACAGATAGGTAATGTATTCTAGTGTGCATTGTGTTCCTACCAACCACTTAGCCTTATTGAAAACTACTACCACTCTACATGTGGTGGCAAAAACTTGATCACTTACTGTTTTTTGAATCTACCTTCTTTTACCACTTCTTTATTTTTGTATCTTTTTTTCCCCCTACTATTGGGGATACTCAGAAGATGACACACTTTTTGTCTTCAAACATCTGATGAACTAAACCTTACAAAGTACTGCAATGCAAAGTCAAACAAGGAAAGTATGGAGAGAAGCATAGAGCTGAACATGTTTTAAATGGGTCTGAAAAGCAAAGTAGAATTATCAGGTTTGTTTGTTGGTAGCCAAAAACACTTATTTATTATGTGTCCCAGTTACATGCCACACACTGTTTCAGGAATAAAGCCATGTAGTTAAAAGTGGTCTATTAAAAACAAATCTTCTTAATGAAGGTACTTTCTAAAAATGATATAAACAAAAGTTTGGCAAATTATAGCCTATGGGCCAAATTTTCTTTTATTCAGCCTGAAAGCTACGATGGTTTTTACTTTTACAATGGTTATATACTAAGTGGTTCACTTTTTCATTTTTCTATATACAAAATTGAAATTGAAGTCGCTCAGTCGTGTCCGACTCTTCATGACCCTGTGGACTGTAGCCTACCAGGCTCCTCCATCCATGGGATTCTCCAGGCAAGAATACTTGAGTGGGCTGCCATTTCCTTCTCCAGAGGATCTTCCCAACCCAGGGATCAAACCCGGGTCTCCCGCATTGCAGGCAGACACTTTAACCTCTGAGCCACCAAGTACCTTTATAATATTCTAAATTTTGTCTATTGGCCTATAAAGTCTAAAATGTTTACTATCCCTGCCTCTTTAAGGAAAAGTTTGACAGTGTTGGTCTTAAACAATTTCTCCATCCATTCCTCCATGCCATCTATTTAACAAATATTTATTCTATGTCTTTTGTTGTGCAAGGTACTTCGCTAAGATTAAAAACTTGAATTATGCAGAGAACCTTCTTTAAAGGAGTTCATAATTTATCAAGAAAGCTGGGACATGAACACAGCTTACAAACAGAGTTGAGTAAAAGAGGAATCATGGGAGAGGTAACAGGTTAAGGACTGTCATATTTCAGAAAAGAATAGCTAACACAGAGCTGGGGAAATTCAAGGTTTCTCAATTCGGGGAGGAGGTGAGATTGGATCTGGGGTAGGAAAGATGGATACCATTCTAGAAGGTCAACTTGATTAAAACTCAGCCATAGTTACAATTCACAGAAGGATCTACCAGTTCATTCTTTGAATCTGAATCCCACCCTCAGAAGGGCCCTGGTGGCTCAGAGGTTAAAGCACCTGCCTCCAATGCGGGAGACCCGGGTTTGATCCCTGAGTCGGGAAGATACCCTGGAGAAGGAAATGGTAACCCACTCCAGTATTCTTGCCTGGAAAGTCCCATGGACAGAGAAGCCTGGTAGGCTACAGTCCATGGGGTCCCAAAGAGTCGGACACGACTGAGAGACTTCATGTCACTTCTGGGTTTTTGAGAAAAACATTCTTTCCCTTTGACACAGATTTTCTTCTCGACATTCTACCCCTTTCTTTTCCTCTGGTCAATAATAAGCCTGAGTTTCCTTACTAAAATTCTGAGAGATTAAGTAATGGACTTAGAGAGGTGATTTCCTAGCTGATTTTTCAGATCTGGGATTCCAGTATTTTTAGGAGGAGGTTAGTATCCTTTACTCTCATCCCAGATTAGAAAAGTTTTATCCAAGTGACTCCACATATCATTCTCCATGTATATCAGTGGTTAGCAGGGAGAGCTCTGCCAAGATATCCTTCCATAATTGCCCTCTTTCTCTTTATGGAGATCCAGGACCAGCAGTGGCATTTCTCTCTCTGTACCTTCACCAGCCTAGTATTTCTGCTGAGGGTAGGGAAGGGAAGAAAGTCAGATTCAGTGTTTAGAAATTACTTTATGTCATGTAAATAAGCCTCTTAGTGGTAGAACCAAAGAAAATGATCTGAGCAAAAAGAAAATCTTGACTCCCATGTTTAATAGACATCTGAATACAGAATGAGGAACTGAAATAAATATTGTCATTCATCCTAAGTGAAATAAACACAACCTGAAAATAATTTTCTTTTAAAGTAGAGTTGGAATATAAAAAGATTATTCAAAGAACTGAAATTCATGAGCTTTCCTATAAAAATAATCTTTTAATATAATTTGGGATGACAGCATTGTTCCTGACTGATGAGTTAAAGGTGAAAAAATACCTTTTGTGGGGAATAAGAATACAATCATTTCAGAAAAAGAGCTTTTAAATAATAATACTCTTATTCTTTGAGGTAAAAGTATTTTTTGTTATTAAAGACTAGTCATCCTTGAACTTGAACTCTAATTCACACAAGTGCCTAAAATCAAATTCTATTCATGGACATACACAGCAGTACTTATTAGTCAAAATCACCAAATAATTTTCAAAAATGAGTTTAATGCTTTTGCATTTGGCAGTCAAAATAATGTTCTTCCTGGGGCTTCTGGTGGCTCAGACAGTAAAGAATCTGTCTGCAATGCAGGAGACCCAGATTTGATCCTTGAGTTGGGAAGATCCCCTGAAGAAGGAAATGGCAACCCACTCCAGTATTCTTGACTGGAGAATCCCCATAGACAGAGGAGCCTGGAGGGCTATAGCTCATGGAGTTGCAGAGTTGGACACGACTCAGCAACTAACACACACACACATGTTACAAGTACACGGCTTTCATAATACCTTTTCATTTCTTCCATGGACTCTGCAGTGAACTGTGGATAATTCTGTTTATTTCATTTCAAATTTGTATAATAGTCATATTCGTTTATCCAACATAAGGACAGTGAGAATTGAGTTGAAAGTTGCATTAAAGAATGATGGAATCACTAGACTCAGATCAAATGGAATATTTTGAGGAAAGTTCTTACATTTGTTTGGCAACAATAAAAATGCCTTATATTTGTGTACCACATTAACATTTTATCATTGCTTTACCATAATCTCTTAGTCTACCTTTGGTTGCAAATGGAAGAAATTTAACTCAAAAAAGTTTAATTTAAAAAAGAGAATGTATTGCTTCATTTTGCTGAAAAGTCTAGAGGCATCAGTTTTTAGGAACAACATGTTATGTGTTTTCAACTATATGATTAGATTTTCTTTGTCCATCCTCTGGCTCTGATTTCCTCTATGTTAACTTCATTCTTAGAGTCTGTTTCTATGATGTAACCATTGATAAGTCTAGGCTTGTGTGGTCTTTATAGCTTAATATACAAAAGGGACAAGGAGCATCTTTACCCACAGATCCAACAATCTTCCCAGAGTGGACTCTGGCATGGGTCATGCATCTTGAATATGGTTAGGGAATACAATATTGACTGAACCATGCTGCCCAGTTTGCACACATCTGAGGCAAGGTACATTAATGTACTTTGGGAGCAGGAGCTTCTAGATCAATTCATTAAAAGTCAGATAGCCAATGAAAAATTTATTGAATTCATTTTCTTTTAAGGATTTATTTATTTACTTATTTGCTTCTTTTTTACATTCACATGAATCAGCCATGGGTGTACATGTGTTCCCCATCCTGAACCTCCCCCCAACCCCCCTCCCCATCCCATTCTTCAGAGTCATTCCACTGCACCAGCCCTGAGTACCCTGTCTCATGCATTGAACCTGGACTGGTGATCTATTTCACATATGATAATATACATGTTTCAAAGCTATTCTCTCAAATCATCCCACCCTCACCTTCTCCAATAGAGTCCAAAAGTCTGTTTTTTACATCTGTGTCTCTGTTGCTGTCTCACATATAGGGTCATCTTTATCATCTTTCTAAATTCCATATGTATGAGTTAATATACTGTATTGGTGTTTTTCTTTCTGACTTACTTCACTCTGTATAATAGGCTCCAGTTTCATTCACCTCACTAGAACTGGTTCAAATGCATTCTTTTCAATAGCTGAGTAATATTCCATTGTGTATATGTACCACAGCTTTCTTATCCACTTGTCTGCTGATGGACATCTAGGTTGCTTCCATGTCCTGGCTATTGTAAACAGTGCTGCGATAAACATTGGGGTATACGTGTCTCTTTCAGTTCTGGTTTCCTTGGTGTATATGCCCAGGATTGCTGGGTCATAAGGCAGCTCTATTTCCAGTTTTTTAAGGAATCTCCACACTGTTCTCCATAGTGGCTGTACTAGTTTGCATTCCCACTAACAGTGTAAGAGGGTTCCCTTTTCTCTGCACACTCTCCAGCATTTATTGTGTGTAGACTTTTGAATAGCAGCCATTTTGACTGGTGTGAGATGGTACCTCATTATGGTTTTGATTTGTACTTTCTGATAATGAGTGATGTTGAGCATCTTTTCATGTGTCTGCTAGCCATTTGTATGTCTTCTTTGGAGAAATGTCTGTTTAGTTCTTTGGCCCATTTTTTGGTTGGGTAGCTTATTTTTCTGGGATTGAACTGCAGGCGTTGCTTGTATATTTTTGAGATTAATTATTTGTCAGTTGCTTCATTAGCTACTATTTTCTGCCATTCTGAAGGCTGTCTTTTCACCTTGCTTATAGTTTTCTTCGTTGTGCAAAAGCTTTTAAGTTTAATTAGGTCCTATTTGTTTATTTTTGCTTTTATTTCCATTATTCTGGGAGGTGGGGCATAGAGGATGCTGCTATGATTTAGGTCAGAGAGTGTTTTGCCTATGTTTTCCTCTAGAGTTTTATAGTTTCTGGTTTTACACTTAGATCTTTAATCCATTTTGAGTTTATTTTTGTGTATGGTGTAAGAAAGTGTTCTAGTTTGATTCTTTTACAAGTGGTTGACCAGTTTTCCCAGCACCACTTGTTAAAGAGATTGTGTTTTCTCCATTGTATATTCTTGCCTTCTTTGTTGAAGATAAGGTGTCCATAGGTGTATGGATTTATCTTTGGGCTTTCTATTTTGTCCCATTCATCTATGTTTCTGTCTTTGTGCCAGTAGCATACTGTCTTGATGACTGTTGCTTTGTTGTAGAGCCTGAAGACAGGCAGGTTGATTCCTCCAGTTCCATTCTTCTTTCTCAAGATTGCTTTGGCTATTCGAGGTTTTTTTGTATTTCCATACAAATTGTGAAATTATTTGTTCAAGTTCTGTGAAAAATACCGTTAGTAGCTTGATAGGGATTGCATTGAATCTATAGATTGCTTTGGATAGTGTACTCATTTTCACTATATTGATTCTTCCAATCCATGGACATGGTATATTTTCTACATCTATTTGTGTCCTCTTTGATTTCTTTCATCAGTGTTTTATAGTTTCCCATATATAGGTCTTTTGTTTCTTTAGGCAGATTTATTCCTAAGTATTTTATTCTTTTCATTGCAATGGTGAATGGAATTGTTTCTTTAATTTCTCTGTTTTCTCATTGTTAGTGTATAGGAACGCAAGGGATTTTTGCATGTTAGTTTTATATCCTGCAGCTTTACTATATTCATTGATTAGCTCTAGTAATTTTCTGGTGGAGTCTTTAGGATTTTCTATGTAGAGGATCGTGTCATCTGCAAACAGTGAGAGTTTTACGTCTCTGTTTCCAATTTGGATGCCTTTTATTCCTTTTTCTTCTCTGATTGCTGTGGTGAAAACTTCCAAATCTACATTGAATAGTAGTGGTGAGAGTGGCATCTTTGTCTTGTTCCTGATTTTAGGGGAAATGCTTTCAATTTTTGACCATTGAGGATAATGTTTGCTGTGGGTTTGTTATATACAGCTTTTACTATGTTGAGGTATGTTCCTTCTATGCCTGCTTTCTGGAGGGTTTTTATTATCAATGGATGTTGAATTTTGTCAAAGGCTTTCTTTACATTTATTGAGATAATCATATGGCTTTTATCTTTCAACTTGTTAATGTGGTGTGTCACACTGATTGATTTGTGAATATTGAAGAATCCTTGCATCCCTGGGATAATGCCCACTTGGTCATGATGTATGATCTTTTTAATATGTTGTTGGATTCTGTTTGCTAAGGTTTTTTAAGGATTTTTGCATCTATGTTCATCAGTGATATTGGCCTATAGTTTTCTTTTTTTAATGGCATCTTTGTCTGGTTTTGGTATTAGGGTGACGGTGGCCTCATAGAATGATTTGGAAGTTTACCTTCGTCTGTAATTTTCTGGAAGAGTTTGAGTAAGATAGGTGTTAGCTCTTTAAATTTTTGGTAGATTTCAGCTGTGAAACCATCTTGTCCTGGGCTTTTGTTTGTTGGAAGATTCTTGATTACAGTTTCAATTTCTGTGCTTGTGATGGGTCTGTTAAGATTTTCTATTTCTTCCTGGCTCAGTTTTGGAAAGTTATAGTTTTCTAAGAATTTGTCCATTTCTTCCAAGTTGTCCATTTTACTGGCATATAGTTGCTGATAGTAGTCTCTTATGATCCTTCATATTTCTGTGTTGTCTGTTGTGATTTCTCCATTTTCATTTCTAATTTTGTTGATTTGATTCTTCTCCCTTTTTTTCTTGATGAGTCTGGCTAATGGTTTGTCTATTTTATTTATCTTCTCAAAGAACCAGCTTTTAGCTTTGTTGATTTTGGCTATGGTCTCCTTTGTTTCTTTTGCATTTATTTGTGCCCTAATTTTTTATGAGTTCTTTCCTTCTACTAATCCTGGTGTACTTCATTTCTTCTTTCCTAGTTGCTTTATGAGTAGAGTTAGGTTATTTATTTGATATTGCTCCTGTTTCTTGAGGTAGGCTTATATTGCTATGAACCTTCCCCTTAGTACTGCTTTTACTGAATCCCATAGGTTTTGGGTTGTTGTGTTTTCATTTTAATTCATTTCTATGCATATTTTTATTTTGTTTTGATTTCTTCTGTGATTTGTTGGTTATTTAGAAGTGTGTTGTTTAACCTCCAACTGTTTGTATTTTTAGTAGTTTTTTTTTTCCTGTAGTTGACATCTAATCTTACTGCATTGTGATCAGAAAAGATTCTTGAGATTATTTCAGTTTTTTTTTTTTTTTTAATTTACCAAGGCTATATTTATGGCCCTGGATGTGGTCTATCCTGCGGAATGCTCCGTGGGCAGTTGAGAAAAAGTTGAAATTCATTGTTTTGAGGTGAAATGTCCTATAGATATCAATTAGGTCTAACTGGTCCATTGTATCATTTAATGTTTGTGTTTCCTTGCTAGTTTTCTGTTTAGTTGATTTCTCCATAGGTGTGAGTGGGGTATTAAAGTCCCCCACTATTATTGTGTTACTGTTAATTTCCCCTTTCATACTTGTTAGCATTTGCCTTACATATTGCGGTGCTCCTATGTGAGGTGCATATGTATTTATAATCTTTTAAGGATTTATTTTTAAACCAGATTTCATTTTGCACTCATGACAACACTTTAAGGGATAGTCACTTCACTTCACTACTTTCTGAAGCTAGAGATAGAGGCCAGAAAGGTGGGGAATCAGGAGCAGAGGGAGGAAAGACATCTGGCTTTACTCTACCTTTGCTTTACGGGGTGTGGGGGTGTAAACTGTGAAGAAAGCTGAGCGCCGAAGAATTGATGCTTTTGAACTGTTGGAGAAGACTCTAGAGAGTCCCTTGGACTTCAAGGAGATCCAACCAGTCCATTCTGAAGGAGATCAGTCCTGGGATTTCTTTGGAAGGAATGATGCTAAAGCTGAAACTCCAGTACTTTGGCCACCTCATGAGAAGAGTTGACTCATTGGAAAAGACTCTGATGCTGGGAGGGATTGGGGGCAGGAGGAGAAGAGGACGACCCAGGATGAGATGGCTGGATGGCATCACTGACTCGATGGACATGAGTTTGAGTGAACTCCGGGAGATGGTGATGGACAGGGAGGCCTGGCATGCTGCGATTCATGAGGTCGCTAAGAGACGGACGCAACTGAGTGACTGAACTGAACTGAATCACTTCATCAGGGCTACTGTCAAATCTAAGATCTACCATTAAAATGACTTTCTTTGTGTTAGCATTGAAGAGTTCTTTGTAAGTGAAGTGCTTCCCAGGTGGCGGTAGTGATAAAGAAGCTGCCTGCAAATGGAGGAGATAAAAGAGACACAGGTTTGATCCCTGGGTCTGGATGATCCCCTGGTGGGATGACAACCCACTCCTAGAGAATCCCATGGACAGAGGAGCCTGAAGGATTTCCACTTACATAGGACTGCAAAGAGTCGGACATGGCTGAAGTGACTTAGTGCACACACGTGCATGCATATAAGTGAGACTGGATTCATCAGTGGATAGATTCCATTGACAGCTTTTTTGGAACTGAATTACCCAGTCCAAGGACCACGAAGTACTGACAGGGGAGAAGTTGGGTCTTGGCCACCAGCGTGGTATGAATGCATTGTTCACCTGTCATACACTATCATGGACTTTTGAGATATGCCATTAAACAATTTATATGAAATGAGAACAAAGTATTTCATCAAGCATTATCAGAAGGTCAAAAAAGAAATTGCAATAATTCCCTGTACCCTCAGCCATGAACTCATGCAACACTCTGCAAGGGTTTCAGATTTTGAGAACGGAGAGAAAGGCATAGTTTTGAGAGAGGAGGATAACATTTTAGGATACTTTGTACTTACAGTAAAGAGTTGCTAGGGTGTTTGCCGACAAAGGTCCATCTAGTCAAAGCTATGGTTTTTCCAGCAGTCATGTATGGATGTGAGAGTTGGATAATAAAGAAAGTTGAGTGACAAAGAATTGATGTGTTTAAACTGTGGTGTTGGAGAAAACTCTTGTGAGTCCCTTGGACTGCAAGGAGATCGAACCAGTCCATCCTAAAAGAAATCAGTCCTGAATATTCATTGGAAGGACTGATGGGGAAGCTCCAATACTTTGGCCACATGATGAGAACTGACACACTGGAAAAGACCCTGATGCTGGGAAAGATTGAAGGTAGGAAGAGAAGAGGACGACAGAGGATGAAATGGTTGCATGGTATCACCAATTTGATGGATATGAGTTTGAGCAAGCTCTGGGAGTTGGTGATGGACAGGGAAGCCTGGTGTGCTGCAGTCCATGGGGTCGCAAAGAGTTGGACACGACAGAATGACTGAACTGAACTGAATTGAACTGAGGGTGCAGTGTAAAGAACATCTAATTAGGGGTCAATATCAGGATTTAAATCCCATTTTTGCCCTGTTCTAACCTTTCAACGTTAGTTAAATTTAACATTCTAATCTTTGAGTCCCCCAGTAATAGAGCAGATTGATAAAGATCTTTTTAAAGTGGATACCCATAATAGCATTGTGAGTGTTGAAATGGCAGAGCAAGATTAGATGAAGCAATTGATTTACTATTCAGAAGAAATGAGTACAATTTTCTCAATATTTCCAGTGTTCTTTTCAAGTGCTTGGAATAAAAGGACTTGCTTTTTACTCCTTTACAAGGACATTTCAAATAAAATACACTTTAGAAGGACAGGAGAATATCTCTTTGTCATTGGTTGTTTAGTAGTGATAGTGGAACGTGTAGCTGTTTCCAAAAGCTATTCCTTTATATTGTAGAGTACTTTAAGCTTGCATTATACCAAATAGCCATCACTATCTGTTGCAGAAATAGCATTGCAGTACATAGTCACAGTTTGAAATATCAGTGGCTATCAGTTGAAACACCTGGGATGTCTTGAAACATTATTGCTGTGTGGGGGCAAAAACCCATTTTGATCAGGAAATTACACCTCGAGGAACTGGCTTTTATTATAGACATTTCTTAAAACCAAATTACACTTTATGGTGCACGCTGAGTGAAAAAATTCTAACTATCAATATGATTCTAATATGTGATGCTCTAGGATTTATCTTTCCTGAGTTTTCAAAATTATATTTCTATGCTTGGCATCCATTCTTTACTCTGTGCTCTGGGGCATCACATTATGTCTGTGTGTTTCACAGATATTCTTTGTGGAAATGCAGTGACTAATGAGAACAATAATCAATTAAGAACTCATTTATTACACTCCATTAAACCAGTGATCCATTGACACTCACAAAACATGAACATAAAGTACAATTTAATGATTAAAATAGTACAGTGAATTAAATTTATCATGGAATGTTAGCTCATTGGAAGAGTTGACAAAGATGATTATTTTTGTGCAATATGAGAGGGCTGTCTTTATGTGAACTTCAGCTAAGGAAAAATGTGAATTAAAAACAGTGGAATGCCAAGAACTTAATAAAGGAAGCCACGTTATAGAACCAATATCTGCTTAGAAAAACTGAAAAACAGGAGAGAAAGAAAACCTATTACAGGGAAGGTTGATAGATAACAGTAATATCATTCATTCAATTAATATTTGTGACACATTTTCTATATGCACTGTACTAAATGCTGAAGATCCAAGATGGTCAAATCCCTGAAGAGATTAAAAAAAAAAATCTTTGTTTTCTCTCTTGATTACTGAAGAGTATTCTACTTTATTTTTATATTATTATAAAACACATTTGTTTAGCTAAGTTGGACCCAAAGCTGTTAGCACAAACAGTACCTTCCCTCCTTTTTAAAAAGCATCTATTTAATATCATTGCTAATTTTGGTAGTTTTGTTTGTAAACATTTGAAGAGGGAGTTTGGGTTTGAGTTTGGTGGAGACAGTGATGAAGAAATGGTGATGTTGATTAGTCATTTCCAAAGTATGTGATACCACCCCTGATGGAGTGTTTAGAAATTTATGAGACATTTTTATATTCTTACAGTGATGGAAGAGGGGGAATACCACTGGTGGCTATCACAATGCTAGATTATCTGAACAGAGGAGACATTCCCAGAGAATGAAGACTTATCATGTGACTCATAAATATGGAATGTCCAACCAGACATTAATGTATATATTTAAAAATTCTATTTATAATAATCTGAGTATAAATGCAAAAAAACATACATTCAATCATATTTTTTTGCATACAGTCATGTTTTTACATAGTCATTTTTTTTGTAAGTTGTTATATAAGCTGAATTTTCTCAAAATGAAATCACTAAGTAAATCATCAGAAAATTCAGTTTTTTCACCTTACTAAAAATTTCTTGTTATTCTGAAAAATCCCATCATTGAAGGAAATGTTACTGCAAAGTACCAGTGTCAGACTTCTTTGGAGTTTCACTATGGTTGTAGACATACAGATAAGTATCAGATTTCTTCATCAAACTTTTTAGTGTAATTTTCTGCAAGCATTTCACACTGAAATACATAACTTTTTATTATAAATTTATTTCCATTAATTCTTCTTTTAAAATATAAAGTTTTTATATATTATAATTTGAATTTAAGATATATAATTTGAAATTCTATATTTAGGTAGCTTACCTATGAATTTAATTTCATATATAAGAAGGCATTGAGAACCACAGATGGCAATAGTATGGTATCTGTCCCTCTTTGGAAAAACCTTTGAACTTTTATTCATAAAGAAATAAAGGACAGAATTTATCAAACCATTTTGATCAGGACTCCGTGAGATTCTGTGCTGGCAAGAAAGATTCAAGAAAGACTATGAAAGATTGAGAAACAAGCAGATTTGACTCAGTATCCAAATGTCAAAGTTTGACACTAAAGTCACGGAGGAGGACATTCTTATGTCTCTACTGATCACAGAATTGGCCAAATTTGGAATAATCTGGAGAGAAGACACTTAACACTCCTATGATGTAGCATATAGTGATAAAATTTTAAAAAGTGACCTAGAGGGGCATTGGCCTAGGCACAAGACTGTAAGAGCAAGAAAGAAAAACTGGGTGGTCTTTGTAAGATAACAGCAGCAAAGTCTTGGCTTATTGTTTGGCTTGTAAGGATTGTTTTGGTGACTTCCATAAGTAGTAATGGGACACACAATGAGGGTGTCAAATTTCCATCAGTCATACTGATCGGGGCTATCATAATTTGGTCATTGAAACTAAATATAGATATTCATTTGGAAGTTGGATTTTTTCTCATGCCATGTACTAAAATACATATTAGATTAACCATTTAAATGTTTAAAATACCTATAAAATATTAGGAAATCCAGGGGGCTATTTGTACTATTCTGATATGAGGAATGTCTTCAACCCCATTAATAAAATATGCAACTTTAAAACAGTTATTAAATACAAATTTTTCACAAATCTAATTGTCAAAATTTAAAGATTGATAACATGAATTTTGGTTATCAGATGGGGAAAAATCACTTTTAGATACTGGCAATGTACAGGTGTTTGGAGGGGTAAATTGGCAATATTTTTAAACATTAGAAATACATAAATTTACATTCAGAAATCCTTCTTTTAGGAGTTAAATCCAGAAACCACAATCCAAATGAATAAACAAGTGTATACATACACACACAAATAAATACATACAAGTGTCTAGCAGTGGGGAATGGTTAAATAAATTAGAGTACAGGAAAATACTATTTATCCATTAAAATGAAAATTAATGTTTCCTTTACATATATACATATATAATAAATGTCCATATATATGTATTCATTTTTCTATATGAATCTAGATATATTTTTTGGAATATAAGCATGATCTATTAAATGATAACAACAAATTTCAGAATAATGTGTTTATGGTCACCCAATATTAGTAAAAAAAAAAAGTGTTTACTGTGAGATTGGACTGGATTGTAATGGTCTCTGGTAGAATTGTGTCTATGGAGTCAGAAATTCCCTAATCATGCTCTACTCTATCAATCAACTGTCTTCCCAGGGCTGCCGTACTGCACACCTCAACAAGGCAGCATAAACATTTGAATTCTTCATTGCATGATACAACCTTTCCTTCCACGGAGCTCTGGAGGCTGCTGAATATTAAAGGAACAATTGCAGAAATGACCAAGTAATCAATAACCTTTAATAAAGATTTCTTATAAATCTGGGTTCGCTTCTATAGCTTAGACCAGAAGTCCAAGTGATATTTTTATCTCCTTTAAAATTTTATAATAAATCCAAACCCTAAAGTTTTGTCATTCCCTGGCTGGCAGCATGGAAGAATAAAGTCTAGGATTACTAACGGGGAAAAGGTTAAAGAGTGAGACAGAGAGAAAGTGAATGAGAACCAGACAGAAGGAAATTAGAAGAAGGAAATGATTTAGAAGTTGACCTACTTTAGAGACCTGGCTGCACTTAGTTGGATGGAAATAATGATGTGGAATTGAGAATAGAATATCCATGGACATGTACAAGCCTTTAAAATACAGTAGCCCAGCCCACTAGAAAAAGTGGCTCAATCAGTATCTGAAGACCTTGTCAATCATATTCACATTCATTGTCTTTAGAAGTAGCAGGACGGGGATATATGGAGAGGTAAATAAATAGATAAAATCTGGAAGGATATTCAACATTTATTAACTCTGATTACCTCTGAGGAGGATGGTAGATGATGGAAATGGAATTGGGGAGAGAAAAAGGGTGAGAGATTTTGTTTCCTAGGGGAAAAAAGTAATTGTGATGTATTTTGTGGTTATATTTGGCAGTTTGTTGTGATAGCAACTGTCTAGATGCTAACCCATTCTAGTTCCTTTTTCAGGACATATACTAATATTTCCCAACTTTCCTTGTAGTTATGCTTTGGCCAATCAACTAGTTCCAAAAGTGACATTTCCCAGTTCAGTTCAGTCGCTCAGTCGTGTCCGACTCTTCGCAACTCCATGAATCGCAGCACGCCAGGCCTCCCTGCCCATCACCATCTCCTGGAGTTCACTCAGACCCATGTCCCTCGAGTCCGTGATGCCATCCAGCCACCTCATCCTCGGTCGTCCCCTTCTCCTCCTGCCCCCGATCCCTCCCAGCATCAGAGTCTTTTCCAATGAGTCAACTCTTCTCATGAGGTGGCCAAAGTACTGGAGTTTCAGCTTTAGCATCATTCCTTCCAAAGAAATCCCAGGGTTGATCTCCTTCAGAATGGACTGGTTGGATCTCCTTGAAGTCCAAGGGACTCTCAAGAGTCTTCTCCAACACCACAGTTCAAAAGCCTGCACATTTCTAGGCCTGCACTTAAAATCTCCAGTGAGATTCTTGATTCACTTTCTGTCTCTAATCTGGGCAACTGGAAGTGATACTCTGCTGAGCAAATATATGCCACAAGATTGAAGTAATCTGGGTTCCTGAATCACTGGTCAGAGAACAGTCTAGGAGAACTGTCCAACTGCAGAAATTAAAAGATGCTTGCTCCTTGGAAGAAAAGCCATGACAAAGCTAAACAGCATATTGAAAAGCAGAGACATTACTTTGCCGACAAAGGTCCATATAGTCAAAACTATGATTTTTCTAGTAGCCATGTATGGATGTGAGAGTTGGACCATAAATAAGACTGAATGCTGAAGAATTTTTGAACTGTAGAAGACTTTTGAACTGTAGAAGACTCTTGAATACCTTTGACAGCAAGGAGATCCAACCAGTCCATCCTAAAGGAAATCAGTCCTGAATATTCATTGGAAGGACTGATGCTGAAGCTGAAACTCCAATATTTTGGCCACCTGATGTGAAGAGCTGACTCATTTGAAAAGACCCTGGTTCTGGGAAAGATTGAAGGCAGGAGGAGAAGGGTATGACAGAGGATGAGATGGTTGGATGGCATCACTGACTCAGTGGACTCAATGGAGTTTGAGCAAACTCCAGGAGACAGTAATGGACAGGGAAGCCTGCCATGCTGCTGTCTGTGGGGTCACAAAGAATCAGACACAACTTAGAAACTGAACAACAACAAAGATGGGAGAGGCACAAACTTTTGTTCTGTTAAGCTGCTGAGATTTCAGTGTTTATTTGATACCAAAGCATAACTTGGCGTATCGTGTGTGCATGCTAAGTCCAACTTTTTTCCACCCCATGGACTGCAGCCCACTAGACTCCTCTGTCCATGAGATTCTCCAGGCAAGAATATTATAGTGGGATGTCATGCCTTCCTCCAGGGGATCTTCCTGACACAGCAATCGAGCCCATGTCTCCTGCAGCTTCTGCTGCAGATTCTTTACCACTGAGCCACGAGGGAAGCCCATGGCATATCCTGACAACTAAAAAATTTTTTCTAGAATTGGGGTACTGTCCTGTGACAAAAGTATAAAACATATAGTTAAAATTTTTTATTTTGAAGTGGACCATTTTAAAAGTCTTTATTGCATTTTTACAATATCGCTTCAGTTTTTTTATGTTTTGATTTTTTGACCACAGTCATGTGAGATCTTAGCTCCCCAACCAGGTATCAAACCTACACCCCCTGCATTGGAACACAAAGCCTTAACTGCTGGACCACCAGCGAAGTCCCTAAAACATGTAATTTGACTTAGTATTTGGTCTGTGAATGACAAAGAAAGATACAGCAGGCTGGGAAAAATGTTTGTGTGCTGATGAAATGTTTGTGTGCTGATAAAATGCTTAATCAAGCTATTATCAACTTCGAAGTCATACCATATGCTAACTGAGCAGGCAGCTACTGGGATAAGGTGGGCAATCTAAATTTGAGGAGTTTGTATTGGTTACTGATATCTATTTTTAAGAAATTTAATAAGGCAATATTCTAAAAAAGGCCCTCCCCTGTAGCTCAGTGGTAAATAATCCACTTTGCAGTGCAGGAGATACAGGAAATGGGAATTTGATTCCAGGGTCAGGATGATTCCCTTGGAGAAGGGAATGGCTACCCACTCCAGTATTCTTGTGGGTAGCCATTCCCTTCTCCAGGGGAATCATCCTGACCCAGGGATCGAATTCCATGGACAGAGGAGCCTGGCAGGTTACGGTCCATGGGGTAACAGAGTTGGACACGACTGAGTGACTAACACTACTATACTATTGTGTATCAGGAAGATCCCCTGGAGAAGGGATAGGCTACCCACGCTGGTATTTTTGCCTGGAGAATCCCCATGGACGTAGGAGCCTAGTGGGCTATAGTCCATAGGGTTGCAAAGAGTCAGATACAACTGAAGTGACCGAGCACACAAGCATGTGCACATTGTAAGAAAGGACCTGGAAACAATCGGCTGTTTTAAGCAGAAGTGAAAGGATATAGGATTCAGATATCTGAGGCCTAGAAAGGCTGAAAAAAATAACCACAGTTTCTATTCTTAAACTGTAAGAGTTCATATGAAAAAAATGAAAGTTTTGTTAAAGGTGCTAAAAAATTCACAGATGAATAAAGAAGGTCAGGAAAAGATTTCATTAAGAGGGAAACTTCTCACCTGCTGTTCCAGAGAGCCTCAACATAGCCAGTATTAAATTGAGAATAATGTGAGGCACTGGGGCAAAGAGGCAAAGGACTTGAGATTTGTGTCCAAAAATAACTTTGGATATGGCACATAGAATGAACTATTGGCAGCAAAAATACTAAGTTCTTGCTATGTTTCTGAGGAGACTATATGGCCAAAGCCACACACCCAGGATAAAATCACTTTGATTATTTGAGATATAGAATATTCTTATCTTTTAACTTTTCATAAGCAGGAGGCAGCTTAGAGAGCTTGGTATAGATTTCAAGAAGAATCTTCTCCCTAACACTCACTTCAGGTGTGGCCAAATTTGATTAATGAACAGGAGGAAATTCCCTAAAGATGGGGTTATTTATTTGAGAAAGCAAAAAACTATGCAGATTTTCTCAAAGAGCAGAATCAGGCTCTACTTAAGGACCTACACCTAGATGGAGGGGCTCCTAAAATGTTTGCCTAATAGGATTTCAGGATTGCTATTGGACCTATGTCTGCTGTGTCCCTCCATTTGCCCCTCTTTCCAAATGGGAAGTGTTCACTGAGTAGTCACTGTGCAACCATAGTGTCCTTGTTCAACCACTGAACATGAGATGTAGAGAAACAGGTATCTTTTTAGTGTAATAGGATGCTGGGCCATAAGGAACCATATTTAGATCTGATGGAGAAGACTACATCTCATCAGGATCACAAGTGATCCTGGACTTGAATTGCAAGAAGTGGCTGAATAAAACTTGGAGCTGCCACTCCCTTATGGAGAGCAGGTGTGTTCTACATGTGTGAGAAAGAGTGAAATAGATTTAATGACAAGAATGGAGAAGATCCAGCTATGGAAGAGAATGGCTAGCTGCTCACTAATACTATCATATAAATATGGTCCTACATCTGGAACACTCTAATATAAAACTATATTCACAGTTAGTGATGAAGTGATTTAGAATAAACAAACCAGAGAATATGGGAAAAGATTACAGAAGTATCTTTTCACTAAGGAGTGTTGATAGGGCATGCCTATCATAAAAATAAGCTAACTGATAATAATAATGAGCCATTTAAATCACAGAAATGATCACAATGAGATCAGGAAAGGATCTGTTGGTCATGCTGCTGCTGCTGCTAAGTTGCTTCAGTTGTGTCCGACTCTGTGTGATCCCATAGACGGCAGCCTACCAGGCTCCTCCATCCATGGGATTTTCCAGGCAAGAGTACTGGAGTGAGGTGCCGTTGCCTTCTCCACTGTTGGTCATAGGAGGTAGTAAACAGAGCATAAGTAGTGGTACAAACTGCCAGTCAAAGGAAAGCAGAAATAAGTATGCAATTAGAGAAAAAGAGCTAGATTTTTTGGGGGGTGTGTTATTGCTAGAATACTTTTGGAAAAGCATTCAATCTGGTTGTACAAAGTAAGGAATATGAAGAAACTGAAGATAGTGAAATTATTTTTACCGCTTTCAGTAAAGGAAGGATAATTATTTATTTTGTTCTTTTTTTGACTCCTTTCCTTACATGAGCTGTTTGCAACAAGTGGTATTTTTGTCTGTTCTTTCTCTCTTTAAAGCTGATTCTTTTCTAGTCCTATGACACCACTGGCTTTTAAACACTGTTGTATGTGGATCTCAGGTGCTGAATATTGAATTAATCATATTCTCTCTACAGGGAATATTTTAATCGTTTGGTCCTTTTCTGTTTATGATTTATTCTTTCTTTACCATACTCATTCACTTTTCCCCACCCAATATACATTCACCTTCTCTACTGTATTTAATATTCAGCCTCCTAATATACAAACTGTATGTTTACTTAGGTATGTATCTGACTTAGAAATATACATTGTTCTTTTGCTTTGTGTTTTTGATTTACATAAATGATATGGCCATGTAATTCTCATCTTACTTTTTTTTGAGAACTACTGTATTCTTTTGTATGTACGCATGTTGTTACATGTATATCTGGCTCACTATTTATGACTACTCCATGCCATCATTTGTGTATGCCATATTGTACTTATCCTTTCTTCTACTGATGAATGTCTGGGATCCCTCCAAATACTTGCTACCAAAAGTCATGCTGTGATGAACATGCTGTTTCTCCAAGGTTAGTTGTCAATAAACTATGTATTGAAGAAGTGAAGTGAAGTCACTCAGTCGTGTCCGACTCTTTGTGACCCCATGGACTGTAGCCTACCAGGCTCCTCCCTCCATGGGATTCTCTAGGCAAGAGTACTGGAGTGGGTTGCCATTTCCTTCTCCAAACTATGTATTAATAGTACACAATTTCATGCTTTCCAGAATGTCTGCCCCAGTTCACATTTGTAATACTAACAATGGATGTTAACATTTTCTTATATCTTTGCTAACATTTGATATTGCTCATGCTCCAATTTTTACCATTCTAATGACCATATAATACTATTTCAAATTAGTTTTATTTGCTCTCACTGATCCTTAGGGAGGTTAAACATCTTTCCATATTCTTATTAATATTTTGGGTTGCCCCATTAGTGAATTTCCCATTCATACGCTTAGGCCATTTTTTCTATTGTGTTTTCTGAGTTTTGTTTAAAAATATGATTTATAGTGTGTGTGAGCTAAGTTGCTTCAGTTGTGTCCAACTCTTTGTGACCCTATGCACTGTAGCCCACCAGGCTCCTCTGTCCATGAGATTCTCCAGATAAGAATATAGGAGTGAGTTGCCATTGCCTCCTCCAGGGGATCTTTCCAACCCAAGGACTGAACCCACATCTCTTACATCTCCTGCATTGGCAGTCAAGTTCTTTACTGCTAATGCCACCTAGGAATCCCATGATTTATAGCACTTCTTTGAATACCATATAAATCCTTTGTCCAATTTAGATATTTCAAATATTTTCTTCTAATCTGGAACCATTTTGCTAACTTTGTGGTGTCTTTTGCTGGAAGACATCAAGTGTATTTTTCCCCATAGACTCAGTGGGAAATGGACTAATAATTTAGTAGATAGCATTGAGAAAAATACATTTGGATACTTCCTATACCATACATGTAGATGAACTCCAGTTTGATAAAAGACCTAAATATGAAAGCAGATGTAGAGAGCTAAGTAGAAGATGGAGATGAAGGCTTCCTTTATATAAATCATAAGACAAAAAATGTGTTTCTGGGTTTTCTGTTATATTTTGCTAGTCTCCTCTGTTTGTATAGCAATATCAAGATGATTTCATGGGTTTAAAGTATGTCTTAAGATCTGGAAAGGTAAATACTCTAGATTTGTTCTTTTAAAAAATTTCATAGCTATTCACAAATCTTTATTCATCAAATCTTTGATGTAAATTTAATAATCACTGCCATATTCTAACATTATTCTTTCTAAGATTTTAATTTGACTTCTATTGAATATATAGATTGATTTAGGGAAAATTGGCATCTTTAAAACATTCATCATCTTATCCTCAAGCATGTTATTTTAATCCATCCTTCAGGTCTTTTTCTAGTGGTCTTATGTTGTTAAAATTTTCTCCCAGAACATTTCATGAATATTTTGCTGAATAATCCCTATATATCCTATAGTGTTTCTTGAGTTTTATAGATTCTTGTTTCTGTAACATCTTCTATTGAGTTACTACTGCTTTAAAGGAATAATATTGTTTTTAAATGCAATAAACTTTACTTTCTTATCTATTTAATAGTTTGTTGATTTTCTTTGTTGTTATCTGCTGACAAATGTATCCTTTCTTTTAAATTCTTACATGTATTTTGTTTTAATAAATTGATTTGTTTATTGACAAGGAAGTTCTGTACTATATTGAATAAGAGCTGTAATAGTGGGTGTCCCTGCCTTGTTTCAGAACATGAGCAGCATATATCTAAAATTTTCTCCAGTAAGTGTGATGCATGTTTATTTTATCATGCTTGGGAAGTTTTATTTTATTCTTGATACTTGATAGTATGTTTTAAAATAATAAATTGCTATTGGAGTTTATCAAGGCATTTTGGCACTAGTAACAGTATCTCTGAAGCACCTTTCGAGGCTTTTGGGTATAAATTGTGTGGGATTCTATAGTAAGGCAACAAAGGCAGTGTTTGTTTATGAGTTTGGCCACTTAATTAAGGTTAATAGAGACTGTTGATCTAACTTTCTACCCTCTGTTGTTCTCAAGCATGTTTGTTTAGACTCTAATTTTTCATATGGTTATGTAGCTGTGTCATTGTGAATCAGATGAGGCTAATATGAAAATTTAACTGACTCTTTGCAACCCCATGGACTGCAGCATGCCAGGCTTCCCTGTTCTTCACTATCTTCTGGAGTTTGCTCAAATTCATGTCCATTGAGTCAGTGATGCCATCAATCATTTCATCCTCTTTCATCCCCTTCTCCTCCTGCCTTCAATCTTTCCCAGCCTCAGGGTCTTCTCTAATGAGTTGGCTCTTTGCATCAGGTGACCAAAGTATTGGAGGTTCATTTTTAGCATCAGTCCTTCCAGTGAATATTCAGGGTTGATTTCCTTTAGGACTGACTTGTTTGATCTCCTTGCAGTCCAAGGGACTCTCAAGAGTCTTCACTACCAACTTCTTTGTTATAGTTTGGCAGAAAAAAGTGACACTTTCAGGTTGGATTCATACTTAATAAATAAAAAACTGAATATCAAGAATATAAAGTGTACACAAGGTTGAGTGACAGAAAGACAAACTCATCTTTAAATTACGGTATCCCATTGCTGTTTTAGTTTGATTTGCTATGATTTTATAATTATAAATGTTTCATCAGTTGTAATTATGGCTTAAGAGGATGTTGTGTGTTAATAGAATCATGGAGAATTTTTCAAATTTTTACTTGAAGAAGAAGAAACAAAAGAATTCCATGTATAATTTGATTTATAATCTAGAGTCTATTAATGATTTTGTGGATGACAATAAAGACTATAAATCATAAGACAAAAGACTTAAAACTTTGAAACATGTAGAGTACTATAGTTTTTGAAATAACATGTAAGAGTGGGCATTATGTGTATCTCAGAAAAAGAGAATCTTTTTTTTCCTTTTCTTTTCTCTCAAGGTCATTGGTTGTCTGATAGCTGAAGCACAAAAAACAGAAATCCTTTGTAAAACTCTGATGGCATTTTTTTAAACTACAAAAATCAAATATGTAACTCTGGACCCAACTATAAATAACTTCCTTGGGGAATTCAATGTTACTTGTGGGGAATTTTTTGTTCAATTGCCTTTTCCTTATTTTTTTCTGTTAAGGGCGACTACACTTAAAAAAAAATCCTTAAAAATATCTGGTTTTCTTTTCTGTTTGGCATTATTATGTTAAAATCAAGAGTGGTTTAGATGTGAAAAATTGGGAATATTTAGTGAGTTCAAAACAAGACCAGTGCACTCCTTTTTCTTTTTTGATATTGGTATGGCTCAGTTGTCTGGTACTCCACAAAATTAAGGAGTTTTGTATTCCTACTCTCCATTATCTGCTTCTCCTAATAATGATCCACCATGATAAAAATACATATCATATATGAAAGATTATGCAGGGATTCAAAGGCCATAAATATTACACTAACTTCTCAAATTTCTTGCTTAACTTTGCATTTCCCACTGGGTTTAAATTGGCATTTTAGTCAGAAAAGTAATGGTAAATAAAAAAAAAAATTATTATAAAGGTACATTGGAGAGCCTGTAAGCAAAGTAAGTGTTTAAAGAGAAAATAACTGTGAGGGCGCATAGGGTTTCATAAATTTTTCAATGTTTCTGCTTTAAAGTGAAGTAAAAGCAAAAATCATTTCCTTTCTTTAGTCATTCAGGCTACTTCAAGTGAGACAGTGTTATTCTGTAATAAGAATAGAGGCTCAGTATTAAGATACACAACTTGGTAAAGGAAGGCCTGGTGCAGAAAGGAACTGGTAAGTCTTTCTCAGCAAGTGACATGTAAAGTTTTGCTTTAGGGCTCCCCAGTGATATCACTCAACCTTTCTCTGTCACTACTACTCTTTCAACCAAAACCTGCTGCTTTTACAGTGGTCCTTCTTAATATTCTTCCCCCACTTCTGTTTTCTTCTTCATAACTTGATCTGGCCCATCATGTCCTCTCTTTCACCCCATAGCTTCCATTTGAGCCATCTTTTACTTTAATTTCCAAATGCTAGCACCAATTCTCACTGTATTTCCCAGCTCCCAAAGTGAGATTTTTAATGAACTCTGTTAAGCTTTTCACAGTAAGCCAACTTGCAGGCCACCAGACAGCTGAAAGGCGGCCTCACCTTTGGTCAGATATCCCCCACTTTCCAATCAGTTGTGGCCCTAGGGAGACAGAGGAGGTGGGTTATGTGATTCATAATATGGCCTTCCCTGCACTAGCAGAAGCTGGTGGCTAATTTCTTCAGCAGGAACTGTGGAAAGGCAGTTTCTTTGTAAGGGGTGGTAGGCATAATGATTGATGTGTCTGGCCTGGTAGCAAACCACAGACTCTCATGGTTTGTAGGGAGGAGCTGAACCATCACTCTGAATGTTACTGGAGGCAGTAGTCTCAGGAGAATCTCACACAGAAATAGAAACATCCCCAGAGCTCTGCTGCCAAATGTGATACCCAAAGAAGACAAAAGCTTTCAAGCAACCTGTAGCTGTTAACAATTAGTGGATGTTCTTAGGTAGTGATGCACACAGAAGGACTGGTTTCACTGTATCACGAGTTTATCTATTTTGGGAGACTATGTGAGAATACTGATTAGTTTTACCACATAAACAAAGGAATACAAGATGCCTCGTAACTTCTCCGGTGCTCCTTGGTTACCATCCTGTGTGATTTTCTTTCTCATCATAAGGCATTTGAAGGCTGATCTATGATAATTAAATGGAGATTAAAATGTGATGAGATTTAATATAAACCTCTATGCTTCCAAGGAAACTACAATTAGTGAAGTTTAGATTCCAGACTATTTTAAAAATGCTAAATCAACTGTCATTTTTCTCATCAATTAGCTCTCAGCTTTGGATTTCTTCATGGTCTAAGAAATAAAGAGGATTTTTCTGAGTCCAGGGGAATATTGTCATGTTTGTGTGTGGAACAAATAATAAAAATTGTGAAAGAAAATCTGTTATAATGAACATTATACTTTTATAAAATGTGAAAGTATTAAATAATTTATTTCCTTTCACACATCACACAGTTGACTTAGAGTTTTGTAAAATATGGAAATCATTAGATAAGTCAGCAGGCTTAATTCAATTTGGGATTTTAAAAATATTGGAAAGAGTAACCTGAAAACTTACATTACCATATGTAAAATAGATAGCCAATGGGATTGCTGTATGGCTCCAGAAACTCAAACAGGGGCTCTGTATCAACCTAGAGGGGTGGGATGGGGAGGGAGATGGGAGGGAGTTTCAAATGGGAGGGGATATATGTATACCTATGGCTGATTCATGCTGAAGTTTGGCAGAAAACAGCAAATTCTATAAAGCAATTATAGTTCAATAAAAATTAGATTAATTAAAAAATATTTGAAAGACTTAGGAAATTATTTGTGAAAGGTAGGGGATAATCAAATCAAATATTTGGTTCACTAAACTTCCATCATCTTTAAAAATAATGTGTTTTCTAATGACTTATTGCTTAAACTTCTTAAGTAGTAAGAACTTGAAATCATCTGAAGTGTTTTCTTTTTCTTTAATTAATTAATTTTATTATTGAAGGATAGTTGCTTTACAGAATTTTGTTGTTTTCTGCCAAACCTCAACATGAATCAGCCATAGGTATATATATATCCCTACCCTTTTGAACCTCCCTCCCATCTCCCTCTCCACCCCACCCCTCTACTTTGATGCAGAGCCCCTGTTTGAGTTTCCTGAGCCATACAGCAAATTCCCACTGGCTATCTATTTAACATACAGCATATTCAAAAGCAGAGACATTACTTTGCCAACAAAGGCTATGGTTTTTCCAGTGGTCATATATGGATGTGAGAGTTGGACTGTGAAGAAAGCTGACTGCCAAGAATTGATGCTTTTGAACTGTGGTGTTGGAGAAGACTCTTGAAAGTCCCTTGAACTGCAAAGAGATCCAACCAGTCCATTCTGAAGGGGATCAGCCCTGGTATTTCTTTGGAAGGAATGATGCTGAAGCTGAAACTCCAGTACTTTGGCCACCTCATGTGAAGAGTTGACTCATTGGAAAAGACTCTGATGCTGGGAGGAATTGGGGGCAGGAAGAGAAGGGGATGACAGAGGGTGAGATGGCTGGATGGCATCACTGACTCGATGGACATGAGGCTGGGTGAACTCCAGGAGTTGGTGATGGACAGGGAGGCCTGGCATGCTGTGATTCACGGGGTTGCAAAGAGTCGGACACGACAGAGTGACTGAACTGAACTGAACTGAATGTAAGTTTCCATGTTGCTCTCTCCATACATCTCAACTTCTCCTCCCCTCTCCCCATGTCCATAAGTCTATTCTCTATGTCTGTTTCTCCATTGCTGCCCTGTAAATAAATTCTTCAGTACCATTTTTCTAGATTCCGTATATAGGTGTTAGAATATGATATTTATCTTTCTCTTTCTGACTTACTTCACTCTTTCTGGTTTACTTCACTTACTTCACTGTATAATAGGTTCTAGGTTCACTTACTTCATCAGAATTGATTCAACTGTATTCCTCTTTATCAGTTCAGTTCAGTTCAGTCGCTCAGTTGTGTCCGACTGTTTGCGACCCCATGTATCCAAGCACGCCAGGCCTCCCTGTCCATCACCATCTCCCGGAGTTCACTCAGACTCACATCCATCGTGTCCGTGATGCCATCCAGCCATCTCATCCTGGGTCGTCCCCTTCTCCTCCTGCCCCCAATCTCTCCCAGCAACAGAGTCTTTTCCAATGAGTCAACTCTTCGCATGAGGTGGCAAAGTACTGGAGTTTCAGCTTCAGCATCATTCCTTCCAAAGAAATCCCAGGATTGATCTCCTTCAGAATGGACTGGTTGGATCTCCTTGCAGTCCAAGGGACCCTCAAGAGTCTTCTCCAACACCACAGTTCAAACGCATCAATTCTTCGGTGCTCAGCCTTCTTCACAGTCCAACTCTCACATCCATAC
>SJYQ01003631.1:595688-625665 GCA_006410935.1 Redunca redunca
GGCATGGCTTAGTTTCATTGAGTTAGACAAGGCTGTGGTCCTAGTGTGATTAGATTGACTAGTTTTCTGTGAGTATGGTTTCAGTGTGTCTACCCTCTGATGCCCTCTTGCAACACCTACCACCTTACTTGGGTTTCTCTTACCTTGGGCGTGGGGTATCTCTTCACGGCTGCTCCAGCAAAGTGCAGCTGCTGCTCCTTACCTTGGAGGAAGGGTATCTCCTCACCACTGCCCTTCCTGACCTTCAACGTAGGATAGCTCCTCTAGGCCCTCCCCGTGCAGCCACTGCTCCTTGGACGTGGGGCTGCTCTTCCCGGCCTCTGCCCCTGGCCCCAGACATGGGGTAGCTCCTCTCGGCTGCCTCCCCGGCCTCGGATGTGGGGTAACTCCTCTTGGCCGCTGCCCTTCCGGCATGGGGTCCTCCTGGCTTCTGCTCCTGACTTCGGACATGGGGCAGCTCCTCTCGGCCACGCCTAGTTCGCCGGTTTGCAGCCGCCCACGCTTAGTGCCACTAAAAACTCTTTTTAGTTCTGTCTAATTAGTATTTGGGCTTCCCTGGTGGCTCAGTGGTAAAGAGGCCCCCTGCCAATACAAGAGATGTGGGTTCGATCCCTGGGTTGGGAAATCTCCTGAAGTAGGAAATGGCAACCCACTCCAGTATTCTTTCCTGGGAAATTCCATGTTTAAATTTAGTGGCTAAACAACAACAATTATGATTTTTCATGGTGTATTATTTCTTTTTATGCTTTAAATTTTTTTCTTATAAGCTTTCTGTGGGAATTCCCTGTACACTCGATATAGACAGTGTTTCTACAAAAGATTTATGAGTTTGTTTCTGCCAAAGTTTTAGGATTTCACTAATTTCTATGTTAAATTCTAGGCTTTAGATTTCAGCACCATGTGAATAGTATAAATCTAGACTCCTTACTCAGGTACAGATGTAACCTTAGTGTTTCAAATTTAATGAGATTCTTTTAATTTCCACTGAATTCTAGGCACACAGTGTTTTCTTGGTTCTTTCTGAGTTGCTTGGTGAATCCATTCCATTCTCATTTTTATGGAGTGGTGTCAGTTCAAAGCATTCTACTTTTCAAGAAACTTGACTCCAGCCTTATATAGGCTCGAGGCATATCTGATCTTGCTTGATATTTGAAGCCCCAGCTCTGAAGTCCTCAAGGCTTATATTCAGGAATTACATGGTTAGGCACCTGATATATTGGCTTTTGTGTGTAGCAGTTCATTTTTATGTATGAAAAGTGAGTTATACTTTATCAATCCTTTCCCTGTTTTTATAGCGAGACTGGTTTATATTAGTTCAGTCTTCTATATTATTGGAAAGGTATTATTTTTCCCTGGATTTTCTAGATATTAAACTGGAGAAAAGCACAACTGTGCTTATGCAGTGTTAATTAGGCTAAGGGTGGCTATTCTGTTCATCAGTACTGTACTTGGGAAAAAGTAACCAAATTCCTAGTATTTATCAAATATTTAAGTTTCTTTTAAAAATAGAATGTGTGTGTGTTAGGTTGCTTCAGTCCTGACCAACTGTTTGTGACCCGATCTGCCAGGCTCCTCTGTCCATGGGATTCTCCAGGCAAGATACGGGAGTGGGTTGCCATGCCATCCTTCAGGGGATCTTCCCAACCCAGGGACTGAACCTTTGTCTTCTGTGGCTCTTGTGTTGCAGGCAGATTCTTTACCTCTGAGCCACTGGGGAAGCCCCCAAAATAGAATATTACAGCTGATCTTGGGGAAGTGAAGAAGGAATGAAAAGATTACCAGAAATTGGAGTGGAGAGAATACTTTAAAAAAAGACATATGTTATGTCAATCAAACTTTAAATGGGCTTCTTAAAAGGTGAGTTAATTGAATATTTTGACATAAGTTGCTATTTTTAAAGGAATTTATCTTCTAAGAGAGATGTAGTTTTATGAGGAGCAAAATAACTTTAAGAAGTAATGCAATCACATTGAATATATCTATATGCCACCTCATGCGAAGAGTTGACTCATTGGAAAGGACCCTGATGTTGGAAGGGATTGGGGGCAGGAGGAGAAGGGGACAACAGAGGATGAGATTGCTGGACAGCATCACCGACTTGATGGACATGAGTTTGGGTGAACTCTGTGAGTTGGTGATGGACAGAGAGGCCTGGTGTGCTGCGATTCATGGAGTTGCAAAGAGTCGGACATGACTGAGCAACTGAACTGAACTGAACTGATATCTATCTATAAAGCATGTATATGTCTATATTTGGAGTTTTAGTTGAGGAAAATCGTTCTAAATGTATTTTCTATTGGCACTATCCTCTTTTTTCAATTGACTTAAAACTAAGAAACCAGCATAAAAATGAAAATCTTTGCCTATCTTACTTGGATTCTCCTAAAGAGCAGAACCCAAGTTGAAAACTTCTGTATAAGTACTTTGCATGCATGTTCAGTCACTAAAAAATGTCCAGTTCTTTGCGACCCAGTGGACTGTAGCTCACCAGGCTTCTCAGTCCATGGGATTTCCCAGGCAAGAATACTAGAATGGGTTTCCATTTTCTTCTCCAGTGAATCTTCCAGACCCAGGGATTAAACTCATGTCTCTTGCATCTCCTAAATTTTCAGGAAGATTCTTTACCATTGAGCCACTTGGGAAGCCTATATAAGTACTTTATTGGGTAATAGACCTAGGGATTAGGAGAGGGAAAAAGAGAACCAACACAAGAAAATGAGTTGATTACCACAAAGGGAGCCTGAGTACTTATCTGAGAAGCCATGTAAAATGTATCCCGGGACTCTCTGTGAGTGGGAGGAAGAAAGGAGAAGCATTGATTCACTGAATTCTGTTCCCTGTTGGTCAACTTTTCCCCATGGAGAATTACCTTTAAGGTTATATATGTTTCAGTATATCTATACTGAAGATTGAGACTGGAGCAAAGAGGCACACAGAGTGGGGTGGAGGTACTATGTGAAGCTAGTCAGACTCTATAATGAACTTGCTGCAGTGGTGACTAGATATAAGATAGGTGAAACAAAGAGGATCGGTAAGCATGCCTAAGAAGACCAAGTAAATACAAAAACTTTTTGTGTGTGTGTAAAGTAAGTAAATTTTCTTAATAAACAATATCATCATTTGATAATCAATTAGTTTTTCTTTGAATACTTCAGACAAGGTTCTGAATGAAAAATATAGACTGTGGATCATTTTGACACTGGAAAACATGACAAAGACAAATCATTTAAAAGTGTGTGATAGAATAAGAATGCCAGGCCAGGTAAACATACTGTATTTGGAGAACCTCATCCTTTTATTACAGAATCGTATTAGAAAATGCAGAGTTGGAGATAAACATAGGAACTGGATTCTGCTGTTAAACTGTGGAGGACCTCCAAATGCTTATCAATCATGCATGAACTTGTAATACTGGAATCACAACAGAGAGGACAAATATTCCACTTATAAGAGGGATTGCCTGTCCAGGTTCGATGCATGAGACAGGATGCTCAGGGCTGGTGCACTGGGATGACCATGGGGGACGGGATGGGGAGGGGGTTGGGAGCAGGGCTCTGGATGGGGAACACATGTGTGCCCCCTGGCTGATTCATGTCAATATTATAAAGTAATTAGCCTCCAATTAAAATAAATAAATAAATAAAAGAGCATAACTCAAAAGCTGGAAGAATGGCCACTACTTCCTCCATTCTATCCATAAAGCCTTTTCTCCAAAAATTCAGTCTTCTAGGAAGTACAGATAGTGATTATTCATTTTGTAATTTATATCCCACCTATTATTTTCTCCCATCTGAGTAAGGTGTTGAGGAGGCCCCCTAGAAGTTTGAATGCTTTCCTCTGCTCTAATGATATGCATGTCATTTCTAATGGAATATAAATACATGCCAATAACATCTACAGATTATAGATTTGTGAATATCACTGGCCTGTCCAGTATCAACAAGTTAAATGTTCAGAGGTTGCAATTGAAGCAAGTATTCAAGAATTCTTGAGCAGTACACTTTAAGTTTCCATCAATGTTTATACTGTGATTTGGGGTTTATAGACGGTTGGATATTGAAAGGAGAAAGGGTAGTGCAGACCAACAGTTAAAATTCATAGTTTTGCGTAGTGTCTGCCTTGGTGGAATAGCTCTTGATTTTAGGTATCTAAAATATCTTGTGTTTAGCTAAATCTCTCAGGTTTTGGATGGAGGTTTTGGCAATAATGTCTCTTGTACATAGTGTTGCAGTCAAATAATCTACTGCTAAGCTCTAGCCCCATGCCACACGTGTAGTTTGGAGAAGGTAATTTAGAGGACATGACCACTGTTTGACCTGTGAGCTGTTTGACTCCAGAGCCACTGGAGGCTCCTCACTTGCCTCCCTTGTGCTGGGAATATACATGGTTCCCATATGGGAGGCATTTTTAAGAATGTTGCCTTGAGAGAACAATGTGTTGTTGAAATCATCTGGATGGTGTATGTGCCTGAACATGTTTTTAAATTCTGTTAGGTGAGTATGGAGATTTATTAGTCTTTCATCAGCCCAAGACAAGTTGTGTAAATCCCTTTGCTTATTAAACCTACCGCCTATCAATCTGGAGTGATCTGCCTCTTTCTTTGGTCTCTCTCTGCCCTCTGTTTATGGGGACCAATTTGTAAATCAACGCTTACTGGGTCTTAATATTTTGGATGAAATCAACTGGTGCATTGCTTATTGAAGAGATAAATAAGGGATTTATAAAACTTCTTCCTCTGCAGGCATTCAAACTGAGACAGACTATTTATTAATCTTAGGTGATTTAGTGGTAGGACTCAACTGAAGGCAGGCAATGATTCAGTGAATGTCCACAGTCCCTTCCGGTCCATGCTTCTGAACACCATCTACTAGACTGTAATATTCAATTATAGTTCAGGGCTAACTTAGTTTCACTTGAATATTTTTCCTAAGGAAATCCAACACTTCTTATTTTACTGTCCTCCCTAGATTTAATAAATGTGTGATGTGATTGCTTTTTTAAAAGAAAAAATCTTTTTATACTAGTGGATTGTTCAACCTGCTCCCACAATGACATTTCTGGGATATTTTCCAATCTTTTTTTTTCTTTTTCTCTTAAAATAGACTAAGACCTTATGTTCCATCTTGGAAAGCATATCATTTATCTTCTATTTGGTATCTGAAATATGTATTTGCAGTGCTTCTGAAAGGCAATCCTCTGAAAGACATATAGTTGTTTTCCAAGTTTTGTCTGGCTTGAATTCTACATAAACTTGCAAGTTTGTGTTTGTAATGTTTGTTACTATGTGTAAAGAATATGACTTCTTATAGGAGCAGTTGAATGGATTAGACAAGATGTAGTTAGTAAATATCCTTGAGGGAAACTCCTAAGAAAATGTTAGGAAATCTTTCTTTTTGCATGGAAAGATCCTAAAGGTAGGAGAGTTTTGGTAATTTTGGGGGCTTCAGGATAAATATTTTCATGGACAAAGGAAAATGTAAACATAGTACTCTTACATTAGCAAATGATAATTTAAACAGTTGTCAAAGCCTCTTTATATATGAAACAAATAAATGAATCATATGGGGCCTTTATCATGAAAAATACTGTAGAATGAACATTTTAAACTCAATGCCTAATGTATTCATAAAGTTGTTCTTGTTGTTTAGTTGCTGTCGTGTCTGATTCTTTGCAACCCCATGAACTGCAGCACACTAGGCTTCCTTGTCCTTCATTGAGCCAGTGATGCCATCCAACCGTCTCACCCTCTATCACTCCCTTTTCCTCCTGCCCTCAGTCTAGCACTGGGGTCTTTTCCAACAAGTTCGTTCTTCACATCAGATAACAAAATTATTAGAGGTTCAGTGCTGGGGGCCAGCGTGAGGAATCCCACCCGTGACAAGGTCATGTGGAAGGAAGCCTGACAAACGCAAGGACGTGACAGCTTCAGGGGTTCCCCCTGGAATCTCCTGAGCATCTATCCCCCAAGACCAGAATCTGCCTGCTTTACTGTGTTATGCTTTCCACCTACTCTTCTGTCATTAACAGGGGGCTGTCCCCCCACCACCTTTTTCTGGAAAAATTAGAGCTTTTAGATAATAAATCTCCTGGGCATAATATGAGTGTTTCAATCCAAAAACCCCTTTGATGGCAGGCTTTTGAGCCTGCCTGCAGGACTCGTACAGCTGCACATGTGATTGTTTGAGGCCTCCTGACTGCAGGAGGCACAGGAAGCTTAAAACATCCCAGGAATGTAGGGGCTTCCGAGGAGTCAAAATCATTAGAATAGGACTGATTAAAGGTTTCATTTGTTGAGCCAATACTTGCTGCCAAATTTTCATATCCTTTATTTTTAGATATAGTTGGTATATAGAAAAACAAGTAGTAGACCTGGTATTAGCAACATTAGATCTTTGAGTTAAGTACCTTCTTTGTTATAACCCACTGTGCCTTTGTTCTACAGAGATGTAACTTTAGTGCTTTAAGGAGATGCAGATTAAAGAAAAACTTCAGGGGAAACAAAATTAACATTCATTAAGGAAGAGAGCCAAAAAGTGTTAGCAAGCCTCTTGGCCAGAAGATAATGTAAATCACCTGAGACATTTTGTATACAAAAAGATATACAGAAAGGGTCAGGACTGCTGCCCCTGCGTGACTCTGTATCTTCCATTATGTAAAATTTAGGGTATATAAACACCTTTTGAACAATAAAGTTGGAGGGGGTCTTTGCACAAGCCTGGCCTCCCCCGTGTCGATTCTTTCTCTTGCTCCCTCCCTCTCCTTTCCAGGCTGATCCCTTGGAACGTGGAGGCTCACTGTGTCTACTTACTTGTCCTGGCTTCTAAGATCCGTAAGAGAGAGAGCCCAAGGCGGGGCACTCTCCGATATTCAAATGGGCGCCGGCGGCCTAACGTAGAAGGTTGCAAGCTCCTTATCTGGAATTTTATTGGCTTTCCCAAGTTATTCAGCCTCTTTCCTCCGCCTAATTTTCCTACTATACTATTTCTTCTAATCTCTTTTATATCTCTATATAAGTAAGTTTTTTCCCCACCGACGCCGTCCACGCTTCGAATTCCCTGGATCCACCGGGGCTGGACCCCGGCAGTTCAGCTTTAGCATCTGTCCTTCCAATGGATATTCAGGGCTGATTTCCTTTAAGAATGACTGGTTTGATCTCCGTGCTAGTCAAGGAACTCTCAAGAGTCTTTGCCAGCACCAGAATTCATAAGGTATAACACTCAAAATGAAAAAAATTCAAATTACAGGAGGACTTTTTCTTTTGTTCCAGAAGTGAATTGAGTGTGATATATATATATGAAAGTTAATATGAATTTCTTTAGATTTTTCACATGATAAAAACAATTTTTCCAATGCAAATGTGCATTTTGCCTAGGCTCTAAGTGTTCCTCAAAATGGGCATTAAAGACCATCTGAAGTATTACCTGAGATGTTAGTAAAAAAAGCATATTCCTTGGCATCACTCAAACCTGAAGAATCAGATATTCTGGGGTTAAGGTCTTGGAACTTGAATTTTAAAATGCATCCAAACTGATTCTGATGTACATGAAAGTATTAGAACTCGGTGCAGCATGGTGGAATTTCAAATAACCCAGAAAATAAATACAAAACCCCACTGGAAATCTAAAGCTCCTTCTTTTGTTTCTTTGTTTACTTCAAATAAAAACATTCTTGCAAAATTGCATTTCCATGAGTAGTTTACTAATGGCATATTAAAAACATAAGAATAACATGTAGATATGGATTTTTAAAATATATATATTTTAGTGATGTATAGTTGACTTATGTTTCAGGTGCACATCAAGGTTATACAAGTACACATATATTATATCCAGTATTGTGAATATTCTTGATTTATCTTTAGCATAGTGAGGAGCAATGTATGGAATCACAAGAGACAGTATTTTAGGTACAGTATTCCATTTCTGTTCTGTTTAATGGTCCTAGTATCTTTTTNNCATATGCATCTGGATTTTAAAAAGTGATTATAGGTTTTTCTATTAGATCCTAGTTTTTGGGATATAGAGTTCTATTATTTTTCTGTTGACCAATCATTATACAATGGTGTTACATGAGTAATAGTTACATAGCCACATTAGTAAAAAATGTTCATCAGTTTTCATAATCAATAGCTAGACAAAAAAAGAGATAATTACAATTGTAAGCCATAATGGGAGCATGATTAATTTAATATAAAATAATTGCATGCAATTTGGGGAGGTCAAGCACAGTGAAGTGGTAAGTGGAACTATATACATGCACGTGTTTTCATCCACCCAGCCAGTCTGTGTCTTTGGTTGGCACTTTTAATCCTTTACATTTAATGTAATTATATACATATATGATTCTATGACTGTTTTCTTAATTGTTTTGGGTGTATTTTCTGTAGGTCTTTTCCTTCTCTTGTGTTTCCTGCCTAGAGAAGTTCCTTTTGCATTTGTTATAAAGCTGGTTTTGTGGTGCTGAACTCTCTTAACTTTTGCTTGTCTGGAAAGCTTTTGGTTTCTCCATCAAATCTTAAGGAGAGTGTTGCTGGGTAGAGTATTCTTGGTTGTAGGTTCTTTCTTTTCATCTCAAAATACATCATGCCATTCCCTCTGGCTTGTAGAGTTTCTGTTGAGAAATCAGCTGATAGCCTGATGGGAGTTACCTTCCATGTTGTCATTTTTCCCTTGTTGCTTTTAATTATTTATCTCTCTTTTTAATTTTTGTCAGTTTGATTACTATGTGTTTCAGTGTGTTTCTTCTTGGGTTTATCCTTCCTGGGACTCTCTGTGCTTCATGGACTTGGTTGACTATTTCCTTTCCCATGCTCAGAAAGTTTTCAGATATTATCTCTTTAAATATTTTCTCAAGTCCTTTTTCTCTCTCTTCTCCTTCTAGGACCCCTATAATGCAGAGGTTGGTGTGTTTACTGTTGTCTCTGAGGTCTCCTAGTCTGTCTTTATTTCTTTTCATTCTTTTTTCTATATTCTGTTCTGTGGCAGTGATTTCCACCATTTGTCTTCCAGGTCATTTATCCATTCTTCTGCCTCAGTTATTCTGCTATGGATTCCTTCTAGTGTATTATTCATCTGTTTGTTTGTTCTTTAGTTCTTGTAGGCCTTTGGTAAACATTTCTTGCATTTTCTCAATCTTTGCCTCCATTCTTTCCCCGAGATTCTGGCTCATCTTCACTATCATTATTCTAAATTCTTTTTCTGGAAAGTTGCCTATCTCCACTTCATTTAGTTGTTTTTCTGGAATTTTATCTTGTCCCTTCATCTGGGATATAACTTTTGGCTTTTTCATCATGATTAATTTTCTGTAATATGCTTTTTGTTTTAGCCACTGTGAGATTGTGCTTCTTCTTGCTTCTTCTTTAGACTCTGATGGCTGTGCCTATAAGGCTTGTGTAAGCTTCTTGATGGGGACTGGCAATGGGAAAAACTGGGTCTTGCTCTAGTGGGCAGGGCCTTGCTCAGTAAAGCTTTAATTCAATTATCTGCTGATGGGTGGGGTTGCACTCCCTCCTTGGTAGTTTGGCCTGAGGCGATCTAGCCCTGGGGTCTAAGGGCATTATGGTATGGTTAATGGTGAACTCCAAGAGTGTTTAGTCCAAGGGGGACCTTCCAGTTCCTGTGTCCCTGTGTTGAGCCCCTGCCAACCCACACTTCCACAGGAGGCCCTCCAACACTAGCAGCTGGTTTTGATTTAGTCTCCTGTGGGGTCATTGCTCCTCTCCTCTAGGTCTTGGTGTGTGCAAAATTTTGTTTGTGCCCTCCAAGACTGGAGTTTCTATTTCCCCCAGGCCTCTGGAAGGCCTATAATCAAATCCTGCTGGCCCTCAAGTCTAGATTCCCTGGGGATCCTAGTCCCTTTGCCAGATCCCCTGCCTGGGAAGCCTGACGTGGAGCTTAGAATCTTCACATAGTACGAGAACTTCTTTGGTATTTTTATTCTCCAGTCTGTGGGTCATCCACCTGGCAGGTATAGAATTTGATTTTATTGTGATTATGCCCCTCCTACCATCTCACTGTGGCTTCTTCTTTGTCTTTGGACGTGGGGTGTCTTTTTTTGGTGTGCTCTCATGTCTTCTTATCCATGGTTGTTCAACAACTAGTTGCAATTTTGGTTCTCTTACAGGAGGAGATGACTCTCTACTTCTACTCTGCCATCTTGAACTGGAAGCCAGATAGGAATATTTTAAATGACATTTTTTTGTTATACTGGAAAGACTGTCTTCTAGGTAGAAATAAATCTCAATGAATTGGTTTGATACCTTATAATTTTAGAGGTCCTAAGACCAACTTGAATACTTGAATAAAAAGCATAATCTGCTTGTTGTGGTTAGTTCACTGATGCAAGAATTGTATATACCCTGAACAGTTTTCAATGTTCAAAATGCCTAAAGGAATTTAGGAAGTAGTTGTCCAAATGTTAACATTTTCCTCCTCATTCCTTTTATTTCCTCTCAGTTTTACTGGAATATAATTGACATATAACACTATATAAGTTTAGGATGTGCAGCATGATGGCTTGTCTTATACTTATTGTGAAATGATTACTGTAGTAACTCTAATTATCATTCATCATCTCACAGATATACAAAAAATATTTTTCCCTTGTGATGAGAGTTTTAATTTATTTTTATTTTTCAGACATTTTAAATGAAACCTTTTTAATCCTCACAGATATGTAAGAAAGTAGAGTTTTTAGAATTTACTCTCTTGGCAACTTTCAAATAATCCATATAGTAGTGTTAACTGCAGTCGTCATGTTGTGCCTCACATCCCCAGGATCTACCTGTCTTATAAATCTTGTCTTTGTACCTTCTGACCATCTTCATCCAGTTGCACCACCTCCATGCCCTGCTTCTCATCTGAACCACATCCTGAACCACAGATGTGATCCCTTTTTTCTATGAGTTGGATTTTTAAAAATTTCACATAAGTGAGAACACACAGTGTTTGTCTTTCTCTAACTTATTTCACAAGGTCCACTCACATTGTCCCAAATGGAAGACTTCCTTCTTTTTAAAATAACTGAGTGGTATTTCATTGATATCTATTTACCACATTTTCTTTATCCATTCATCTGTTGATGAACACTTAGGTTGTTTCCATGTTTAAGTGATTGTAAATAATGCTGCTGTGAACATGGGGGATAGCTCTTTCACTTACTGATTTTATTTCTTTTGGATATATACTCAGAAGTGAAGTTGCTAGATCATATAATAAATCTACTTTTAATTTTTTGAGCCACCTCTATACTGTTTTCCATAGTGATTGCACAAACTTATAATCCCACCACCAGTGCATGAGAGTTCCTTTTTCTCCAAATCCTCACTAGCCTTTATCTCTCATCTTTTTGATGATAGTCACTCTAACAGGAATGAGGTGATATCTCATTGTGATTTTGATCTGCATTTCTCTAATGATTAGTGATGTTGAGCACTTTTTAATGTACCTGTTGGCCATTTACTTATCGTTTTTAGAAAAATGTCCTTTGCCCTTTAGGTCTTTTATCCATTTAAAAATTGGACTATTTGTTAATTTGTTATTGAGTTGTAGGAGTTCTTTATATATGTTGATGAGATATATGCTTTGCAAATATTTTCTCCTATTTGGTAGGTTGCCATTTTTTTTTTTTTGTCAGTCATTTATTTTATTGTGTAGAAGCTTTTTAGTTTGATGTAGTCCCATTTCTTATTTTTGATTTTATTCCTTGTGCTTTTGTTGTCATGTACAAAATATTATTGCTCAGGGAAACATAGCCATTATTTTGTAACAATTTTAAGTGAAGTATAATCTATAAAAATATTAAATCACTATGTTGTATATTTGAAACTAATGAAATAGTATAAATCAACTATGAAAGTGAAGTGAAAGTTGCTCAGTCACGTCTGACTCTTTGCGACCCCCTGGACTGTATAGCTTGCCAGGTTCCTCTGACCATGGAATTCTCCAGACCAGAATACTGGAGTATGTTGCCATTCCCTTCTCCATAGTCTCCTTCTCCAGCCCTATATCCCAACTCAGGAATCTAACTCAGGTCTCCCAAATTGCAGGCTGATTCTTTACTTTCTGAGCTATCAGAGAAGCTCTAAATAAACTACACTTCAATAAAAAAATATTGCCAAGACCCATGTGAAGGAGACTTTCTTTCCTGTTTTCTTCTAGGAGTTTTATGGTTTTAGGTCTTACATATAAGTCTTTAATCCATTTCAAGTTAATTTTTGTAAGTGGTATGAGATAGAGGTTTAGTTTCATTCTTTAACTTGTGAATATCCAATTTTCCCAGCACCATTTACTAAAGAGACCATCTTTCCTCTATTGAGGATTCTTGGTTCTCTTGTCAAACATTGTTTAACCATATTTGCATGGATTTATTTATGGACTCTCAAAGACTATATAAGAGCTTTATAATATACAAGAGCTTCATAATATAATATGAAATCAGGAAGTAAAATACCTCCAACTTTACTCTTCTTTCTCAAGATTATTTTTGCTATTTGGAAGTCTTTTGTGGTTTCATATGAATTTTAGAATTTTTTTTCTGTTTCTGTAGAAAATGCCATTGGAATCTTGATAGGGATTTCAACAAATCCATGAGTTTCCCTGATGGCTCAGTGGTAAAGAATTTGCTTGCAATCAATGCAGGAGGTGCAGGTTCAATCCCTGGGTTGGAAAGATCCCCTGGAGAAGGAAATGGCAACCCACTCCAACATTCCTGCCTGAGAAATCCCATAGACAGAGAAACCTACAGTTTATAGCCTATGGAGTTGCAAAAAAAAAAGGACATGATTTAGTGCCTATATAACAACAACAGATAGATTTTGGTAATATAGACATTTAAGAAATATTAATTCTTCCAGCCCATGAAAATGGGATACTTTTACATTAATTTATGTCTTCTCTGATTTTTTAGCAATGTAGTTTTCAATATAAAGATCTTTCATCTACTTGGTTAAATTTATTCCTGAGTATTTTATTGTTTTTGATACTTTTGTAAATGGGATCCTTTTTTAAAACTTCTTTTTCATGTAATTTATTGTTAGTGTATAGAAATACTACTGATTTTTGTTATGTTAATTTTGTATTCCACCTAAAATTATCACTTTACCCAGGAAAAAACTCTCAGATTAGTACTGACCTGAAAATAAAAGCTCCTACAGGTTAGTAAAGCTTAAGAATTCTTAAAGCTATGAGAGCAGAAAAGAAACAAATATTTTTAAAAGGATTTAATGTGTATAAAGAGCTTTACTTATGTAATCTCATTTAATCCTTTGTGCAGCCTTATATTATTGGGTTTACTATCCCTATTTTACCATCAGAGGAACTCAGGTTCAGAGGGGGTAAGCGTATTGTAAAACATATACAGCTAATAAATGGCAGAAGCAAGGCTCAAAATAGAACTTTTCTTTCTTCAATGTATTTTTAATGCTTTCCAGCAACCTATATTATACTGCAGTGTCATACTGATATTTGTCATGACAATGGTTTCATATCTTCTCCTTTTAAAATTCTCACCAAACAAGTTGCCTCATATTTTTGTGATCCAGTTGTGACAAAGTTTTTCTCAGTCATCCTTTTTTTGACTGCATCATCGGTGGTTTTCTCTGCCCAAGCTCATGTCCATTGAGTCAGTGATGTCATCCAATCATCTCATCCTCTGTTGTCCCCTTCTCCTCCTGCCTTCAATCTTTCCCAGCCTCAGTGTCTTTAGAAATGAGTCAGTTCTTTGCATCAGATGGCCAAAGTATTGGAGTATTGGAGTTTCAGCTTCAACATCAGTCCTTCCAATGAACACTCAGGATGGACTGCTCTCCTTTAGGGTGGACTGCTCTCCTTCAGGATGGACTGGTTGGAGCTCCTTGCAGTCCAAGGGACTCTCAAGAGTCTTCTCCAGCACCACAGTTAAAAAGCATCAATTCTTCAGTGCTCAGCTTTATTTATAGTTCAACTTGCACATCCATACATGACTACTAGAAAAACCATAGCCTTGATTAGATGGACCTTTGTTGGCAAAGTAATGTCTCTGGTTTTTAATACGCTGTCTAGGTTGACCATAACTTTCCTTCCAAGGAATAAGCGTCTTTTAACTTCATGGCTGCAGTCACCATTTACTGTGATTTTGGAGCCCAGAAAACCAAAGTCTGACACTGTTTCCACTGTTTCCCTATCTATTTACCATGAAGTTATGGGACTGGATGCCATGAATGTTGAGCTTTAAGCCAACTTTTTCACTCTCCTCTTTCACTTTCATCAAGAGGCTCTTTAGTTCTTCATTTTCTGCCATAAGGGCATCTGCATATCTGAGGTTATTGATATTTCTCCTGGCAATCTTGATTCCAGCTTGTGCTTCCTCCAGCCCAGCGTTTTTCATGATGTACTCTGCATATAAGTTAAATAAGCAGGGTGACAACATGCAGCCTTGACATAGTCCTTTTCCTATTTGGAACCAGTCTGTTGTTCCATGTCCAGTTCTAGCTGTTGCTTCCTGACCTGCATACAGATTTCTCAAGAGGCAGGTAAGTGGTCTGGTATTCCCCATCTCCTTCAGAATTTTCCACAGTTCATTGTGGTCCACACAATCAAAAGCTTTGGCATAGTCAATAAAGTGGAAATAGATGTCCCCCCCCACCCCCGGAACTCTCTTGCTTTTTCGATGATCCAGCAGATGTTGGCAATTTGATCTCTGGTTCCTCTGCCTTTGTTAAAACCAGCTTGAACATCTGGAATTTCACAGTTCATGTATTGCTAAAGCCTGGCTTGGAGAATTTTTAATATTACTTTACTAGTGTGTGAGATGAGTGAAATTGTGTGGTAGTTTGAGCATTCTTTGACATTGCCTTTCTTTGTGATTAGAATGAAAACTGACATTTTCCAGTCCTGTGGCCACTGCTGAGTTTTCCAAATTTGCTGGCATATTGAGTGTAGCACTTTCACAGCATCATCTTTTAAGATTTATCCCCTGTTTACTCCCGATCAAACATGCACTGGAAGAATCTCAGAAAAGTTGTATCAAGTTTGTTGCTGTTCAGTCACTCAGTCATGTCTGACTTTTTGTGCTCCCATGAGCTGCAGGGTGCCAGGCTTCCATGTCCTTCACTGTCTCCTGGAGTTTGCTCAAAGTCATGCACATTGAATCAGTGATTCCATCCAACCATCTCATCCTCTATTGCCCCCTTCCTCTTTTTGTCCTCAATCTTTCCTAGCATCAGGGTCTTTTCTAATGAGTCAGCTCTTTGTAGCAGGTGGCCAAATATTGGAGCTTCATCTTTAGCTTCCATCTTTCCAATGAATATTCTGGTTTGATTTCTTTTAGGATCAACTGATTTGATTTCCTTGCTGTCCAGGGGACTCTAAAGAGTCTTCTTTAGCACCACTATTTGAAAGCATCTGTTCTTTGGTGCTCACCCTTCTTTATGGTCCAACTCTCACACCTGTACATGACTACTGGAAAAACCATAGCTTTTCCTCAATGGACCTTTGTCAGCAAAGTTATGTCTCTACTTTTTAATACACTAAGTTTGTCATAGCTTTTCTTTCAAAGAGCAGTCATCTTGTAATTTTGTGGCTGAAGTCACTGTCTGCAGTGATTTTGGAGCCCAAGAAAATAAAGTCTGCCACTGTTTACGTTTTTCCCCATCTATTTGCAGTGACATGATGGGACCAAATGCGACAATCTTCGTTTTTTGAATGTTAAATTTAAAAATTTAAATATAATGATATAATAAATTTGATCAAATTTAAAATTAGATTTCAAAAGTTATTTTGATTTTTTTCTATTTTTGCTACCCACAACACATACCACTAAAGGAGATTTCTCTTCACCTGATGGGAATAGGGTGCCTACAAATATTCTTCTCTTTATACATCTCTTCTGCTATAATAGAGAAATTCCCCTCCTATCAAAGAGCAGAGGTCCCATCTATGTTCTGGATTCCATCCTTTCATACCATCCTGGTGTCCTTAATTTACCATCTCTCTTTCTCTTGCAGTTTAGATTAAAAAAAAAAAAACCAAACTGGAGATGCCTCACCAATTTATAAATATTATCTAGTGCTCCCTTATTATAATCCTGTAATTGTATATTTATTTCTTTGTTGTATTACTTCTTTCTTATAGACTATGAGCTGCATGTGGAAAATGAGTATTTGTATTTTATTTTCCAAGGTACCAAGCACAGAACTAGACACATAGTAGGTTTTCAATAAATATTTGTTATTTGAATAGTAGTCCCTAAATCCTATGTTGAAGAGTAATGGGGATAATGTAATTGTGATGTGTACCATTTGTTGACTCTTGGTGATCATCTGTTTCACTGATTTTACTTAAACAAATTAGAATTCACTTTTAGAGTATTTTTTAGCTTCACAGCAAATTGGGCAGAAAGTACAGAGTTTCTATATCACCCCTCTCTATACATGCAAATTCTTTCCTACCATTAAACATCCCATACCAGTGCACCAGTGTGGCAGATTTGGTATAATGAATGAAACACCAATGACAAATCACTATTGAGGAAAGTCCATGGTTAACATTACGGTTTACTTTTTGTGCCATATTTTCTATGAGCTTTGACAAATGTGTGATGACAGATGTATCATATTGACCTTTATAGTATATAACAGAATAGTCTCACTGCCCTAAGTATTCTCTGTGCTCCACCTATTTCTCCCTCTCTCCCCACAAACCCTTGGCAGTCAGTAGTCTTTTTACTGTCTTCATAGTTTTGCCTCTTCATGTGCTTGAATTTATATAGTATTTAGCTTCTTGAAACTGGCTTCTTTGACTTAGCAATATGCTACTTATTGTTCCTTTCTGTTTTTTGTGGCTTGGTAGTTTATTTCTTTTTAGCACTGAGTAATATTTCATTGTCTGGGTGTATCACAGTTATATCCATTTACCTATTGAAGGACATTTTGGTTGCTTCCAAATTCTGGCAGTTATGAAGAAAGCTGCCAGAAACATTCCTGTGCAGATTTTTGCATGTACATAAGTTTTCAGTCTGTTGGAGTGAAGGTCAGGGAGTGGATTTGATGGTTTGTATGCTTAATTTTGTAAGAAAATTGCCAAACTGTCTTCCAAAGCGGCTGTACCATTTTATATTTCCACCACCTGTGAATGAGAACTCCTGTTGCTCCACTTCCTTGCCAGCATTTGGGTGTTGTCAGTGTTTTTAAATTTGGCTATTTTAATAGATGTGTAGTGATATCTCATTTAATTTGCAAGTCACTAGTATTCTTGCCTGGAGAATCCCAGGGACAGAGGAGCCTGGTGGGCTGCTGTCTATGGGGTTGCACAGAGTTGGACACGACTGAAGTGACTTAGCAGTAGCAGTAATGACATATGATGGACCTCCCAGGTGGTGTTAGTGGTAAAGAACTTGCCTGCCAGTGTAGGAGACATAGGAGATGTGTTTTTGATACCTGAGTTGGGAGGATCCCCTAGAGGAAGGCATGGCAACCCACTCCAGTATTTTTACCTGGAAAATTACATGAGCAGAAGAGCCTGGTGGGCTGCAGTCCATAGGGTCACAAAGAGTTGGACATGACTGAAGCGACTTAACACACAACAATGACATATGACATTGAGCTTCTTTGCATTTGCTTAGTTATGTCCGACTCTTTGCGATCATGGACTGTAGCCTACCGGGCTTCTCTGTCCATGGGATTTTCCAGGCAAAAGTACTGGAGTGGGTTGACATTTCATTCTCCAGGGGGTCCTCCTGACCAAGGGATTGAACCCAGGTCTCTCGCATTGCAGGCAGACGCTTCACCCTCTGAGCCACCAGGGAAGCCCATATCTTCTTTGGTGAGGTGTTTGTCCCAATTTTTTGTCCATATTTTAATCAGGTTGTTTGCTTTTTTTAGCCATCAAATTTTAAGATTTCTTTGTGTATTTTGGATAATAGTCTTTTATCAGATATGTGTTTTGCAAATAGTTTCCTTCAGTGGCCTTTCTTCTGATTCTCTTAATCCTTTTACTTTTTAACCTTCTTTTTGAGACTTTTTGGCACCTACTCTTTTCCTGTAATGCAGAAAAATTGTCTCAGTAATTCACACTAAGATGTAAGTGCCTCAATGTTATTTATTTCTCTAAGAGAACTGGAGAGAAATGGCAAGGCTTAACATTAGGAAATAAACCTCCAGTGATGGAATTTATTTAGGGCTTGTGATAGTGAAATGAGGTATTTTGGGGAAGAGGTTTTTTTTTTTTTTTCATTATCATTCTCCCCAATTGTTATTGCCTATAGAGTATAGATCGGAGAAGGCAATGGCAAGCCACTCCAGTACTCTTGCCTGGAAAATCCCATGGACGGGGAGCCTGGTAGGCTGCAGCCCATGGGGTCTCAAAGAGTCGGACATGACCGAACGACTTCACTTTCACTTTTCACTCTCATGCATTGGAGAAGGAAATGGCAGCCCACTCCAATGTTCTTGCCTGGAGAATCCCAGGGATGGCAGAGCCTGGTGGGCTGCCATCTATGGGGTTCCACAGAGTCGGACACGACTGAAGCGACTTAGCAGCAGCAGCATAGAGTATAGATACAACCATGGGTGTGTTTATTCACAGAATTCCAAGATACTATCACTACTGAAAACTTAAGATATTTTAAAGCCAAATAAAAAGATATATAACTTCTCATAACTTGTAGTAATCTTGAACAACTCATCTTTATTCTTTTTTAAACTTTTAATTTTGTATTGGAATAAAGATTAGCTCAAATGGTAAAGAATCTGCCTGTGATGCAGGAGACCAGGGTTTGATCCCTGGGTTGGGAAGAACCTGTGGGGAAGGGAATGGCAATCCACTCCAGTATTCTTGCCTGGAGAATTCCATGAACAGAGAATACTGGTAGGCTAAGGTCCATGGCATCACAAAGAGGTGGACACAACTGAGCAACTGAAACACACACACAAAGCTGATTAACAATGTTGTGATAGTTTTAGGTGGACAGCAAAGGAATCAGCCATGTATATACGTGTATCTCTTCTCCCCAAAATCCCTCCCATCCAGGATTTCACATAACACTGAGCTGAGTTCCCAGTGCTATATGAGTGCATGCTAAGCCGTTTTATTGGTGTCTGACTCTTTACGACTGTACGGACTGTAGCCTGGCCAGGCTCCTCTGTCCATGGGATTCTCCAGGCAAGAACACCAGAGTGGGTTGCCATGCCCTCCTCCAGGGGATCTTCCTTATGCAGGGATTGAACCCATGTCTCCTGCGGCTCCTGCATTCCAGGTAGATTTTTTATGACTGAGCCACCAGGGAAACCCTCCCCGTGCTATACAATAGGTCTTTGTTGTTGTCTATTTTAAATATAGTAGTGTGTACATGTCCATCCCAAACTCTGTAATTATCCCTACCCCTCCCCTTCCCCCCAGCAATCATAAGTTTGTTCTCCAAGTCTGTGCATCTGTTTCTGTTTTGTGTTCTTGCCTGGAGAATCTCAGGGACAGGGGAGCCTGGTGGCCTGCTGTCTATGGGGTTGCACAGAGTTGGACATGACTGAAGGGACTTAGCAGCAGCTGTTTGTATCATGTCTTTTTAGATTCCACATGAGGTATGTTGCATGATGTTTCTGCTTCTCTGTTTGACTTACTTCACTCAGTATGACAATCTCTGGGTCCATCTATGTTGCTGCAAATTACATTATCTCATTCTTTTAATTGGATAATACTCCATTGTATGTATGTACCACATCTTTTATATCCATTCCTCTATCTATGGCCATTTAAGTTGCTCCCGTGTCTTGGCTGTTGTAAATAGTGCTGCAGTGAACACTGGCGTACGTGTATCCTTTTGGGGCATGTTTTTCTCCAGATATATGCCCAGGACTGGGATTGCAGGTCATATGATAGCTCTATTTTTAGTGTTTCAAGGAGCCTCCATATTGTTCTCCATAGGGACTGTACCAATTTACATTCTCACCAAGAGTGTAGGAGGGTTTCCTTCTTTCCACACTGTCTCCAGCATTTGTTGTTTGTGGATTTTTTGATGGTAGTCATTTTGATTGGTGTGAGGGGGTACCTCATTGTAGTTTTGGTTTGCATTTCTCTAATAATTAGTGATTTTGAACATCTTTTCGTGTGCCTCTTAGCCATCTGTAGGTCTCCTTGAGAGAAATGTCTATTTAGGTCTTCTGTGCATTTTTGGATTAAGTTGTTTGTTTTGTTGATGTTGAGCTGTTTATAGATTTTGGAGACTAATCCCTTGTTAGTCACATCTTTTCCAAATATTTTCTCCCAATCTGTGGGTTGTCCTTTCATTTTGTTTATTGTTTTCTTTGCTGTGCAAAAGCTTTTAAGTAGGTCACATTTGTTTATTTTTGTTTTTATTTCCATTTTCTGGGAGATGGCTCCAAAAAGTTATTGGTGTGATTTATGTCAGAGAGTATTCTGCCTATGTTTTCCTCAAGGAGTTTTTTTTTATCATGTCTGGTCTCATATTTAGGTCTTTAATACACTTCAAGCTTATTTTTCTGTAGAAGAGCTCATCTTTAAATCTTAGATTCCTAAATGTAACTATATTCCAGAGGAAATTAAGTAACTCCATGGTTGACAGAATTGTATCTGTCAATTTTTTTTTCTTGCAAGTGAAACTCAATTCAAATTGGCTTAGGAAAAAAGGAATTTTGTTGGCTCATGTGACTGTAAAGGAAAAGAAAGAGTTGGCTCTGCATGATGCCACTTTATCACTCATCTCTGCTTCTTCTGTTTATTGATTTTATTATTAGATAAGATCTCCCCAAATGGTGGGAAATATAGCTACTGCAAACCCAAGCTTATATCCTTATAGATCACAGTCCACAGGAGAGACTCCAAAGTTCTTTCTTACTGTATGTATAGTAAACATCACTGAAAAGTATGATTAGAATTCTTGGCTAATGTCCCCAGTTGCTGTGCCAAGGAGATGAAGAACTTTCTTCAGGTAGGAGTCCTGTGCCCACCTCTATGGTCTGGGGTGTATCAAGTTCAACTCTACCTGAATGACAAGAAATGGATTCCCCCAGATAGTAGGGGTTTTGTTGCTAGAAAAAATGTAAGGGGCTTCAGACAGCAAAAACAACAGGTGTTCAATTTATATGTTCCTTATCTTGACTGTACATTACTCATTTCATTTCTTATCTCCACGGTGATAATCAGAAACAGGTGAGCAATAGAACAGAACAGTTTGGGTGCTATAAGGTATTTTTCTCACTGAAACTAAATATATATTTATCACTTTTATGCTGAGAAGGTTAAAAAACAGCAAAGAATGAAGAAAGCATTANTTGATATGTTGCTGTAGAATCCATTATAGATTTATCTTTCTTCAATAGTTTTAACTTATTCTGTTTCCTTTTTTTATATATGAATTAGTTTATATTTTATACCATCTGATCATGGAAAGAATATATCAGTTCTTATTTTAGTCTATAACTTTGATTGTTCAGTGGAGAGATTCTGCCCATTAATTTGTTGATGCATATACAACACAAAGTGGATCAGAAAATATAAATTTAGAAAATTTTGCAATCCATTTTAAGTTTTGTTGACCCTTAATTTTGTATCACAGTCTAAGACAATTAATAGTGTAAATAGTATTGAAACATGTATACTTATTTTGAATAAGAGAGTATATTGTTTTTAGATATTTCAGGGCACATATATTTTATCCAAATCAGTATATAATTTAACAAGTGTAATTCATATTATCTTCAAAAATGCAAACATTTATTAAGTACATTTTGTGTATAATTAATTGGGTAGCACCTTGTGATACTAAGAACTAAAGAACAAAATATTTGATTTTGAGTAACATAATGGGAAATGGCCTCTAATATTTTTACATTTTAAAGGCAGGTTATACATTGGTAGAGTTTAATGACCCTTGATAAAAATAAAACTCATAGTATTCAGGAACAATTCAATGATGATGAGGATGCGAGGGACCAAACTTCTGTTTTAAAGAAGATGATTTTCCTAAGGTCTACCTTGAATCTAAACTTTTAAGCAGTCTTCCCACCATATGATATCTTTTGTCTGGGGTTTATTCTCCAATTGAGCTTTGCTGGAAACAAACTGAATTTAAAATCTAGTAAATGCAAGAACATTGACACTTTATATTTTGAATTTCTTTCAAATTTGAATACATTATAAGTTTACTCTCCTAATTTTTAGCTGGTTTGGACCAGACTTCTGCATGATTAAAATAAAATTGTAAAATTTTATGATACAGATTAAATTTTTTTAGGTAGCTTTGTGGGAAGTAATTATATATATATCTTCTCTTNAATTTTATGATACAGATTAATTTTTTTTAGGTAGCTTTGTGGGAAGTAATTATATATATATCTTCTCTTTGAAAATATGAGCTGTAATATCAAGACATGAAATCTGACATTTACCAATAACTGCTTCTAACATAGTTTTCATCATTGGTTTTCCTTCTTCTCTTCCACTTGCTCTAGTTGTACTTTCTTCATTACAGAGGCACAGAAGATAAATATTCTGCTTATCTCTTATAACATGTTATGAATAATGGTGCTGCCAAAAATGAGCATAGAATCTAGGTAAAAGTATGCTTAAATTTCCATGTCCTGGCTATTATAAACAGTGCTGCGATGAACACTGGGGTACACGTGTCTCTTTCAATTCTGGTTTCCTCAGTGTGTATGCCCAGCAGTGGGATTGCTGGGTCATAAGGCAGTTCTATTTGCAATTTTTTAAGGAATCTCCACACTGTTCTCCATAGTGGCTGTACTAGTTTGCATTCCCACCAACAGTGTAAGAGGGTTCCCTTTTCTCCACACCCTCTCTAGCATTTATTGCTTGTAGACTTCTGGATCACAGCCATTCTGACTGGTGTGAAATGGTACCTCATTGTGGTCTTGATTTTGCATTTCTCTGATAATGAGTGATGTTGAACATCTTTTCATGTGTTTGTTAGCCATCCATATGTCTTCTTTGGAGAAATGTCTAATTAGTTCTTTGGCCCAAAAGCTGTTGTACATATACACAATGGAGTATTACTCAGCCATTAAAAAGAATACATTTGAATCAGTTCTAATGAGTTGGATGAAACTGAAGCCGATTATACAGAGTGAAGTAAGCCAGAAAGAAAAACACCAATACAGTATACTAACACATACATATGGAATTTAGAAAGATGGTAATGATAATCCTGTATGCGAGACAGCAAAAGAGATACAGATGCATGGAATGGACTTTTGGACTCTGAGGGAGAGGGAGAGGGTGGGATGATTTGGGAGAATGGCATTGAAACATGTATACTATCATGTAAGAAATGAACCACCAGTCTATGTTCAATACAGGATACAGGATGCTTGGGGCTGGTGCATGGGGATGATCCAGAGAGATGATATGGAGTGGGAGGTGGGAGGGAGGTTCAGGATTGGGAACTCATGTACACCCATGGCGGATTCATGTCAATGTATGGCAAAACCAATACAGTATTGTAAAGTAAAATAAAGTAAAAATAAAAATTAAAAAAAATTAAAAAACACAATTACAACTGTTGAAAATAAAAGTATGCTTAAATTGATAACCAATTCTTGATTTGAAATTAGAAATCCTACCTTAAATAAAAGGGTTGAGTCTTTGTTCTGATGTTATAGAGGGTAATTCTCTATTTTTCCTGGGGAAACTTAACTAATTAACTTATATGGAGATATAATTGACAGATAACTTTGTGAAAGTTTAAGGTGCACAGTGTGGTGATTTAATATATTTATATACTGCAATATGTTTAACACAGTAGTGTTAGCTAATACCTCTATCATGTTACATAATTTCTTTTTTGAGATGGGAAAAATTAAGATTTGGTCTCAGCAACTTTGAAATTTATAATATAGTATTGTCTATAATTATTATGCAGTGCAGTAGAGCCCCAGGACTTATCTACTAGTTGTGAGTTTGTACCCTTAAAAAATACCTCCCCAATTCACCCATTACTCAGCCCCTAGAGTATGATATATATACACAATAGAATATTATTCAGTAATAAGAGAAAAGGAAATCTGTCCATTTGCAACAAAATGGATGAACTCTGAGAGCATTATGCTGAGTGAGATAAGTTGCATGGAGAAGGATAAATACTTGTATGGTGGTAGTGGTTGAGTCAGTAAGTCTTGTCCAGTTCTTGCAACCCCGTGGACTGCAGCCCACCAGGGTCCTCTGTGAATGGGATTTCCCAAGCAAGAATACTGAAGTGGGTTGGCATTTTCTTCTCCAGGATCTTTCTGACCCAGGGATTGAACCTGTGTCTCTGGCATTGCAGGCAGATTCTTTACTGCTGAGCCATCAGGGAAGCCCATAACTACTGCATAGTATTACTTACATGTGGAATCTAAAAGAGCCTTGCTTGTAAAAACAGAGACTAAAATGATAGCAATTCTCTTCTTTATATTCTTCCCCACAAAAAGTTTCTTAATGCTGCAGAATGCTACAAGGAAATGCTGTTGACTTGACCCAGTTTGGCATTTCTGTGATCCAGAATGCTTTAGGGGACAGAATTCTCACTTACAAAACCACAAACAAATAAACAAACACCATTTAACCATAATGGGTATTACCAGTTAAATTACTATAGAATTGTTAATTTCTCTTCTTTGATGAAATATTTCCAAAATTTTCACTTATGTGATTTAGTCACGCTGTCATATTATCTGAAGGCCTTCTGAAGGATTCCCAAACCTTTGTTGCCCCACAGCCATTTGTGCTCCTTTAAAATTTTTTAAAATTCTAAAGTTAATACCTTTTATTTGTAAAAAATTTGAAAAGCTCTAAATTATATAAAGCAGTTCTTTGTGTTCTGAAGTTTGTGTAAGAATTCATTTTCTTCATACTTGCTTTCTTAGTGAATCTCTATTCATTTGTGTTAGCAAAAATTCATTTGCTATGCAATGTCTCTCCTAGTTATAATTTGCAGTAAGCAATTACCAGTTTGGATTTTGTTATTCTCACCATCTAGAAGGATGTATGCCTTCTTGAGGGAAATTAAGATGTTTTTCACTAAAAGTGGAAACACTGCATACAGAATGGTAGTTACGTGCTCAGAGTAAAGGTTTAAAGTTTTTACACAAATTCTCAAATCCCTCTAGAACTAAGAGTGACATACACAGCAGGGGTGGATGTGCAGGGGAATATCTGCTGTATCTTTGGTTAGATTGCCATATTATAAAGGCTCATAGTATGTCTTGTGAGTGGTTGTTTTCTAGAAATATATTAATCAGTTTAATCATCTTCTAGTGGAAAGAGAGCAGATATTAGCCCTGGGAAGAAGAGGTTCACTTTCCAACTCTGGATTGTCTGGGTGATCCTTTATATCTACTTCACCACAAAATTCTTTTAAGTATAGTATTATGGTATTAACCAAAATTTGAAATATGATGCTGTGCTATTCGGAGAAGGCAATGGCACCCCACTCCAGTACTCTTGCCTGGAAAATCCCATGGATGGAGGAGCCTGGTGGGCTGTAGTCCATGGGGTCGCTAAGAGTCGGACACGACTGAGTGACTTCACTTTCACTTTTCACTTTCGTGCAATGGAGAAGGAAATGGCAACCCACTCCAGTGTTCTTGCCTGGAGAATCCCAGGGATGGGGGAGCCTGGTGGGCTGTCGTCTATGGGGTCGCACAGAGCGACTTAGCAGCAGCAGCAGCAGCAGCACCTGTGCTATTATTATTATGAAAAAAAGACTTTTTGCACTGATTTAAGCTTTTTCCCCCTTAAGATACTCTTAAAAAAAAAGTAACCTCAATCTTTCAATATTTTGCTCACCATCACCTAAGTATCAAAGTTAAAAAAAGAGATACTCATTAATTATTCATTCATAGTTGAGCCCCTTGGGCTACCTGATTCTTTTTTCTTTGAGGAAATTTTCAATTTTACTTTAAAAAGTTTTAAAGTGTATAAATACCCAATTTCTGCCACAAACCCAGAAAGTTTAAATAAGTTTGTCTTTCTACAATGAAATAAAGATATCTAGGGAAGGTGAAACATTCCCTTTATTCAGTCANTGTATAAATACACAATTTCTGCCACAAACCCAGAAAGTTTAAATAAGTTTGTCTTTCTACAATGAAATAAAGATATCTAGGGAAGGTGAAACATTCCCTTTATTCAGTCAATATATGTTAGAATATCCCAGAGAAACAATTGCTTCAGCCCTCTTCTCTCTCAGAGTCTGGGAAATTCCTTCCTGTAGCCAAACTGAAAAAGGTCACAGGTTATTAACCTGGACACAGGGGCTGGGCACAGGGCGCACTGGATGATCACCCACCGTCACTTCTTTCTGCTTAGTTTTTGGGCTTGTTATAGAATTAGATTTGCCATTATTTCATGGCAAATAGATAGGGAAAAAAATGGAAGCACTAACAGAGTTTATTTTCTTGGGCTCCAAAATCACTGCAGATGGTGACTACAGCAATGAAATTAAAAGACACTTGCTCTTTGGAAGGGAACCTATGACAAGCCTAGACAGCATATTATAAAGCAAAGACATCACTTTGCCTACAAAGGTCCGTATAGTGAAAGCTATGGTTTTTTCAGTAGTCATTTATGGATGTCAGAGTTGGATCCTAAAAAAGGCTGAGCACTGAAGAATCGATGCCTTCAAACTGTGGTGCTGGAGAAGAGTCTTGAGAGCCCCTTGGACTGCAAGGAGATCAAACCAGTTAATCCTAAAGGAAATCAACCCTGAATATTCATTGGAAGGACTGCTGCTAAAGATGAAGCTCCAGTACTTTGGTCACCTGATGCAAAGAGCTGGCTCATTGGAAAATACCCTGGAGATGGGAAAGAGTGAGGGCAGGAGAAGAAGTGGCTAACAGAGGATGAGATGGTTAGATGGCATCACTGACTCAATGGACATGAGTTTGAGCAAGCTCTGGGAGATGGTGAAGGACAGGGAAGGTGGCGTGCTGCTGTCCACAGGGTCACAAAGAGTCAGACATGACTTGACATGACAACAACAGCAAGAAGAATTAGATAATTTGTTTTTTTTCTCTACACCTGGATTTAGGCTGCCCTATGGTCCCATCACTTCATGGGAAGTAGATGGGGAAACAGTGTCAGACTTTATTTTTTGGGCTCCAAAATCACTGCAATGGTGACTGCAGCTATGAGATTAAAAGACGTTATTCCTTGGAAGAAAAGTTGTGACCAACCTAGATAGCATATTCAAGAGCAGAGACATTACTTTGCCAACAAAGGTCCGTCTAGTCAAGGCTATGGTTTTTTCAGTGGTCATGTATGGATGTGAGAGTTGGACTGTGAAGAAAGCTGAGCACCCAAAATTGGTGCTTTTGAACTGTGGTGTTGGAGAAGACTCTTGAGAGTCCCTTGGACTGCAAGGAGATCCAACCAGTCCATTCTGAAGGAGATCAACCCTGGGAATTCTTTGGAAGGAATGATGCTGAAGCTGAAACTCCAGTACTTTGGCCACCTCATGTGAAGAGTTGACTCATTGGAAAAGACTCTGATGCTGGGAGGGATTGGGGGCAGGAGGAGAAGGGGACGACAGAGGATGAGATGGCTGGATGGCATCACGGACTCGATGGATGTGAGTCTGAGTGAACTCCGGGAGTTGGTAATGGACAGGGAGGCCTGGCGTGCTGCGATTCATGGGGTCGCAAAGAGTCGGACACAACTGAGCGACTGAAGTGCACTGAACTGATGGCTAAAAATACTTCTTGTTCTCAGGAGCTTTCTCTGAAGGAGATCATGAGGCTTCACCAACTCTGGAGGGAAGATTGTGCAATGAGTTGAGTCCAGACTAGTGGTATTTCATCTAGAAAAGTATTTAAGCCTGAACAATCTACACTTTGATAAAGTGCTATATATATGTATATATATGTGTGTGTGTGTGTGTGTGTGTGTGTATATATATATATATATATACACATATACATACATATATATATATATATATATATATATGCTTTGAGAAGGATATACTATGCTGTGCTTTGAGAAAGAAAATATTGTCCTGGCTCCTCTGGACCTTGGAGTTCAGGCCACACCTTAAGGATAGAGGTTTTCACTTTTCTCTAAATGATTGCTGTGTCTGTCAAGCAAACCTGATCTGGAGTGAGTGGAGACATTTTCTTTTCTCTAGGGTGAAAGACAATTAGGGCTTGAGGTGGGATGAGTGAGTATTGTGAATTGTGTGGGTTATTCTGATCACTCACTTCCACCAGGAGGGATCCTGAATTATACTGACTCAGTTCAGTTCAGTTGCTCAGTAGTGTCCAACTCTTTGCGACCCCACGGAATACAGCATGCCAGGCTTCCCTGTCCATCACCAACTCCCAGAGTTTGCTCAAACTCATGTCCATTGAGTTGGTGATGCCATCCAACCATTTCATCCTCTGTCGTCCCCTTCTCCTCCTGCCTTCAATCTTTTCCAGCATCAGGGTCTTTTCAAATGAGTCAGTTCTTCTCATCAGGTGGCCAAAGTATTGGAGTTTCAGCTTCAGTATCAGTCCTTCCAATGAATATTCAGGACTGATTTCCTTTAGGATGGACTGGTTGGATCTACTTGCAGTCCAAGGGACTCTCAAGAGTCTTGTCCAACACCACAGTTCAAAAGCATCAATTCTTCATCACTCTGTCTTCTTTGTGGTACAACTCTCACATCAATACATGGCTACTGGAAAAATCAGAGCTTTGATTATATCAGACCTTTGTTGGGAAAGTAATGTCTCTGCTTTATAATATACTGTCTAGGTTGGTCATAGCTTTTCTTCCAAGGAGCAAGCATCTTAATTTCATGGCTGCAGTCACCATCCACAGTGATTTTGGAGCCCAAGAAAATAAAGTCTGTCACTGTTTCCATTGTTTCCCCATTTGTTTGCCATGAAGTGATGGGACTGGATGCCATGATCTTCATTTTTAAATGTTGAGTTTTAAGCCAGTTTTTTTTTGCTCTCTTCTTTCATTTTCACCAAGAAGCTCTAGTTCCTTTTCACTTTCTGCCATAAGGGTGGTGTCATATCTCCATATCTGATCTTGATTCTAGCTTGTGCTTCATCCAGTCTGACATTTCGCATGATGCACTCTGCATATAATTTGAATAAGCAGGGCAACAATATATAACCTTGATGTACTCATTTCCCACTTTTGAATCAGTCCATTGTTCCATGTCTGGTTCTAACTATTGCTTCTTGACCTGAATACAGGTTTCTGAGGAGGCAGGTAAGGTGGTCTGGTATTCCCATCTCTTGAAGAATTTTCCGCCGTTTGTTGTGATCCACACAGTCAAAGCATTTAGCGTAGTCAAGAAAGCAGAAATAGATATTTTTCTGGAATTCTCTTGCTTTTTCGCTGATCCAGTGGATGTTGGCAATTTGATCTCTGGTTCCTCTACCTTTCCTAAACCCAGCTTATACATTTGGAAGTCCTCAATTCACATGTTGTTAAAGCCTAGCTTGAAGGATTTTGAACATTACCTTGCTAGCATGTGAAAAGAGTGTGACTGTGTGGTAGTTTGAACATTTTTTGGCATTGCCCTTCTTTGGGATTGGAAGGAAAACTGACCTTTTTCAGTCCTGTGGCCACTGCTGAGTTTTCCAAATTTGCTGGCATATTGAGTACAGCACTTTCACAGGCTCATCTTTTAGAATTTGAAATAGCTCAGCTGGAATTCTATCACCTCCACTAGCTTTGTTGTTAGAAATGCTTCCTAAGGCCCACTTGACTTCACACTGCAAGATGTCTGGCTCTATGTAATCCACGATGATCACACCATCGTGGTTATTTAGGTCATTAAGATTTTTTGTGTATAGTTCTTCTGTGTATTTTTGCCACCTCTTCTTAATATCTTCTGCTTCTGTTAGGTCCATAACATTTCTGTCCCTTGTTTTACCCATGTTTGCATGAAATGTTCCCTTGATATCTCTGATTTGCCTGAAGAGATCTCTAGTCTTTTCCATTCTATTGTTCTACTCTATTTCTTTGCACTGTTCACTAAGGAAGGCTTTCTT
>SJYQ01003631.1:626434-667987 GCA_006410935.1 Redunca redunca
ATAATTTATGGCTTACCAGTGGGTATTTGTATTATTTCTAAGTTTTTATTGTTATAATAACTTTAAAAAATTGTTATGTTGTACTTGAATACAGTTGTATTGTTGGATATATGCTGGAGATGTTCTTGAAATCAATGATTCTGGCAATGGGAGAGGAGGAATCCTGAGAATATGTGTTTTCTATATAATGGCATGCTTTCACCTTGTTTTTCTTACCCATTTGATCTCTCATCTGTATTGTAAGAGGTCTTGCCAACAGTGAATAGTAGTATTCTTTTCTTTTTTGCCCATTTGATAAGTACAATTTGGATCTCATTTTAATTAGTGTGCAATTAAATAAAAAAAAGTTTAATCTGGAAGAAACCCTACAGCATGTCTAACTTAACCAACTCATTTGACAAAGCTCTCAGAGGCTATATGTTGGCTTGTGCCTAAGACCTCACAGTGAGTGAGTTGCAGAACAGGCATTATGATTTTCTCCTCCTGGACCTCAACCCAGGGCTCTTTCCACTGAAACAAGTTCAGCAGGGGTCCTTGTCACAGTGCTCTTTCTGGAGGCATTGGTGTGTAAAACTGTGGGGAGAGAGTTGGTTTTTGTCCAGCGAAAAGCTATTAGCAGCTGATTGTAACGTACAGAAGCAATCAGTAGGCCCAGGTTCCTAGGGATGCTTCTGCCCAAGGGAAAGAATGTGAGGAGGCCATAACCTCAGGAGGTCTGGTTTTCCTTGCACCAGAACCTTTTCAGGAGAGGACACTGAACTAAGGAAAACTTAACTTGGATAAAATTGTGCTCTGGCCAACCTCAGCATGAATCTTACTGGGGTTAGCCTATCTTGCCTATGGGTCTTCAAGTGTAGACAGAAGATTCTTTAACTTTTCTGGGAAGAAGGATTAACAGTGACTAATCAGGGTATTGACAGGAGGGCGTTCTTACGGGAAGAAATTTGAGTTATAGCCAAAGACTGCAAGTTGTAGTCTAACGTCAAGTTTTGGTTTTTGAGGAATGCTGCTGGGAGAAACCACTTGTCTTCAGTTTCCTCTTGCCCCTTTCAGTCTCTTTTGCACATTGTCAGCAAGGTCCTCATCTTAAAGTCCTGTTTATATCTCACACCCCATTGGCCTTACAGCAAGTTCAAAACCAAGTCTTTTTCTATATAATAGAATAGTGGAAGGAGTTATGGGGGAAAAAGGACATTTAATAAAAAAGGCTACCTTTGAAATAAATGAAACTAAAGACTCAAAACAGCATGTATTTTGAAATTCATTCATTTATTTAACAGATATTTATTGAAGACCTACCTTATAGTGGACATGGGTTTTATGTTAGGTACAGAGTATATGGTGTGAAAGAAGTGAGCATAGCCCCTGCCCTCAAGTCGCTTTTAGTCTAGCACAGACAACAAGCATTAGAAAAAGGTGGGAATTATGACAGGAGATGAGGACAGAAATAAGAAATCATACAGGAGTAAACTTCAGTCTAGTCTGAAGGCCAGGCCAGCACTCCTCAGTGACGTGTGTTCTCACTTGAGACATGAAGGACAACTAAACTTAGCCAGAACAGACAGTACGGAGAGTGTTCCAAGATGAGGAATCAACATCCATGAAGGCCCAAGGACTAGGAAAGATATGGCATGAAAGGCACAGATAAGGATTTCGGGATGCCTGAAATATTAAAATTCAAAAAATTGGATCGCACAGATTGAAGCTGGGAAGATGGACACCAGAACTGGAAAGGCCCATAAGAAAGGTGAAAGTCTGGGTAGTATGTGAATGGTGAAGGCAAGATTCAACAGGTTTTCAGAACCAAAATGACACTAACAAATGTATGGCTTTCCTGGTGGCTCAGTGGTAAAGAATCTGACTGCAATGCAGGAGGCCCGGATTTAATCCCTGGGTCAGGAAGATCCCCTGAAGAAGGAAATGGCAACCCATTCCAGTATTCTTGCCTGGAGAATCCCATGGACAGAGGAGCCCAGCAGGCTACAGTCCACGGGGTCACAGAGTCAGACATGACTGAACAGCTGACACACAACAAATTTATGACTCAGAAGGATTACTTTGGCTACAAGGTGGACAATGGATTGCAGGAAAACAAGTACGAAGTAGAGAAATGAGCTAGGAGGCAGTTGTAATAACCAGGTATTAGATGAGGTAGTGGCAGGTGGGAAAATTTTGGTGTCATTTCTCCAGCCTTCTGAGAATATGATATTGAGAGGGGTCCAGAGCACAAAGAGAAGGACTAGCCTGAGACAATTGTTTTTAAACAGGCATGCATCAGAATCACCTGGAGGGCTTGCTAAACTACAGATCACTAGACCCAGAATTTCTAGTTCCATAGACCTGAATTTGCATTTCCAGTAGGTTCCCTGATGTTGCTTACTTGGAAACTAAACTTTGAAAACCACTTCTGTAAAACATGAGTACTAAAGGTGCATCATTATATTTAGCTTTTCTTATTCTCATGAAGTTGGAAGAGAGATCATCAGTTCGAGAGCAAATGGACAGGCAACAAAGCAACCTGTCTGCAGACAATATATGTTTAGTGATAAGCAAGGCAGAGGCTTGATTAAGAGACCATAGTGGTATTTTTGGATAATGCTGAACTTAAGATGAGATCAATGATCTTAAATTTATATGACACAAATCTACCAGTTTTTGTGACTTTATACTGAATAGCTCAATTTCCCATGTGCATCTGCAGAGAAGGTAGATATTTGAATAATCCAGAGTTGGTGTTTTCCTGGGCTATAATTTCAGGATGGTGAATTAAGGTTAATGATGAGCCATTGAAATGTTGAGCCTTGAATATAAGGAGTGGAAGGAAAGAAAAGAGAGAAAGATCCTGGCAAAGAAAAAGTTGAGAATCAGAGATTCTAAAGAATTGATAAAACTGGTGTATTAGGGCTAAATGAACCGGAAAACTAGAACAGCAAGATATTTTAGTTAGAGAACAAAAGCTCTAAAATTATGATGTCAAGGATAGAACAATTCTGGGTGATAATGAATGCTAAGGTTATCATGGGAGTAGATAGTTGAAGTGAATGAAGGAGAAGGTCATGGGAGATGATGAATTAGAGTACCGAGATCTCAGAAGAGAATTGTTCTCTCCATGGATGTGGTAGAGAACTAGGATGGTGAAAGAAGTTAACATGATGTGTCAAAGTCTTCAATAGATGAGGGAGACTAACTAGGCCCTGCTTGTCCCCACTGATAAACAGGAGTGTAGGATAATACAGCCAGTGACACAAGTGAGCCTCAAAGGGAGGCTTGCAGAAGAGAATTAGGAGTTGTATGGTGCTGGAGCAGCAGTGAGGAGATGGGGGCACCCTGATTTAGACCATATAATCAATGAGGTGTAGGAAAATGAACAGCCTTCCCTTGAAAGACCTACAGGGAGAGTGAGGTCCTCAGTATGGGAGCTGGTTTTCTCTTAGGGAAACAAAACAACATGTAGCAAACAGTTGAGGTTGTAGGGAAGTTTGTTAATAATTAGATATGAGCTTTAGAGGACACAGTGGAAACATTTTAATTTATGGAATAGAAGCAGCATATTAGAGAAAGTTGTTGGCAAGGAATCAATAAGCGTGTCAGAGCCTCACTTCTTAATTTATAGTTTGCTGAAGATTAGTGAAATTGATTTGTACATTTGCTGAGATTGTCAATTAGCTGCAGAAAATCATTCATATGCTCCTTGAATTCCAGCAGGCTTGGTCATGTTAATGACACAGAGGAAAGTCAGAAAATATATGTGTAATTAGAATATTGATAGTATAAAAGCAGGAACTGAGTTTGTACTATCTTATGCAGTTTAAGAATTACATTTGTAAACCACATAAAAATAAATCCAGACATCTGGAGACCAAAGTCACCTACATAAGACTGCCTAAAAGGTTAATGTGATTAAAATTTATGATGCTCATTTTTCCTGCTGCCATTTAATACCAAGTGGTATATGGTTTTTATTCAAAAGGAAGTAATTATACTGAATTTATTATATTGCTAGATAAGGTATTTTAAACTACATTTTAGAAGATAAGGTATTTTAAACTATATTTTAGAACAATTTAGGTCTGGGTCTTGCAGGATGAAATAACTTTGTATATGTGTAGAAAAAGATTTAAAATCCTGTTCACATTTCTAAGATTATATTCTGGTATAGATGAGATTTGCAACTCCAGGTCTTCCAGCAAAGAGTCTTCTGAGATTGTAAGTAATGATTCCTCATGGAAAGGACTGAATGCAAATTTTGTTTCATATACACATAGCTCAACCATTGACTAGAGTTGGAGTGGTTTCTCTGTCTGAAGAGAAGGGGGAGGTCATGCTGTGCTGGTTTTTAAGATTTATTTCTTCGTTCTTGTCCTTTTTCCCCAGTTTGGTGCTCTCTCTTCATTGACAGGGAAGACACTCAACCCTCCCAGGACCCTCTGCCCATGCTTTTTCTGGGCTTCCATCCTGGGGTAAGAATTGGCAGGAGATTGGAGCCCTGGAGGAAGGGAGATACCTGAGTACTTCCCTTCCTCTTTCTCTTCATTAGTCACATTTCTGGTATTGCTTGTTTCTTCTAGGACTCCATAACTCCTGGGCAGCCTCACCGTGAGTCCAGCTTCTGCCAGGATAGCTCAGACCATAGGTTTCACTAATCCATGAACATGTACATGCTTAGTCACTCAGTACTGTCTGCCTCTTTTTGACCCATGGATCATAACCTGCCAGGCTCATCTGTTCATGGAATTTTCAGGCAAGGATAGTGGAGTGGGTTGCTCTTTTCTCCTCCGGGGGATCTTCCTGACCCAGGGTTTGAACCCGCATCTCTTGAGTCTCCTGCATTGGCAGGTGGATTTTTACCACTAGCGCCACATGGGAAGCCCTTCAGTAATGCATAACTCTCCCTATGTCCCCTAGCTCTCGGGTGGTCACAGTTCCTGCTATTTGTGGTTACAACTTCTGGCTACCTCTCTGATCACTCTTGCCATCTTCATTCCAGTATCAAATTACCTTTGTTTTAAATTCTTAGAAAGGTTTCTGTTTTCCTGATCAGACCTTGACTGACATAAGTGTCTCATAAAGTTGTGGTAAGACTATATAAATATGCTGCTGCTAAGTCACTTCAGTTGTGTCCGACTCTGTGCGACTCCATAGACAGCAGCCCACCAGGCTCCCCTGTCTCTGGAATTCTCCAGGCAAGAACACTGGAGTGGGTTGCCATTTCCTTCTCCAATGCATGAAAATGAAAAGGGAAAGTAAAGTTGCTTAGTCGTGTCCCACTCTTAGAGATCCCATGGACTGCAGCCCACAAGGCTACTCCATCCATGGGAATTTCCAGGCAACAGTACTAGAGTGGGGTGCCATTGCCTTCTCCGTCTATAAGTATAAATCAAGAATATAGGACAGTGACTGATGTATTCTTAACAAATTTTTGAGTGGGAAAGCAACCTTAGAAAGCAGTTATGCATCATCTTTCTAAATGGTACAAAAAGTTACAGGCCTCTCATAAACACTGTGTAGTCACATTAAATAATTGCAATCACTTTCTCAATGCCTAATAAGTCATGTTGTCAGGAAAGAGTTTTGGAAAAAAAAATGGAGCCAAAGATATGGTGATTTGAATCATTTTGATACTAGCTTGAGGAAAATAACAGTCATCAGAATAATTCCCACCTCTGCCACAGCTGTAAGGAGCTCAAATACTAGGCATTTGCATTTTATGCAAAGGATGCTTTTCTGAAGGCCAGGTATAATTCAAAATGCATATGATTGAAGACTAAACTTTCCATATGCCTGAATAAGTCTACAACTTGTTTTATTAGTACACAGTATCATGGCTATTGATTGTCCTCCTTCATGGTCATTTATCACATCTTCTTTCCAGTTATTGATTTTGGCTTGTTCCTAAACTGTCAGTAGCCCTACTGCTTGATCAATAATATTCAGCATACTTTACATATGAGAAAAAATTCAAGTATGATAATAGTGAATGAAAAATTTCTTGTGCAATTTTGATGAAGTAAACAAAATAAGAGTGTGCTACAGAAGAAAGATTGGTTGGGTATATATAGTTTATATGAGAGTCTCATCTATTTGGCAATAGCCTATACACAATAGGCAATGAAGTTGGCTTGCCAGCTCTGAAGTCATAAAATTCTTGGTGAGCTTTTACAAAATGGGGAGATTAAATGATTTTTTTTTCAAATTTTATAACTGAAGTGAGAATTTAGTACTGTATTATTTTGCATCATACCAAATTTGCGTAGTTTAACATAAAATGAAAACCCAAGTCACAGCAAAAAGTTTCAAAACAACTAATCTGAAGTTAAGGGGCATACGTGTACTCAGAAGTTATTTTTTTTTTTAAATTATGTAATTTTCAAAGAAAGTTTAAAAGAATTCTATTCAAGCTTTGAATAAATATAGGATTTGATTAAACAGCATTTGGTAACTGTGATACTAGGGTAAGAGTATCATACAAATACACAGACACATCTTTGCATTTTGCATTAACTTATTATCCTTTTAAGTTTAATAATTAGGAATAGTGTTGAAGTATTAATTGCAGTGTTATTCCAGTCTGCAGTCTGAGCCTGTTTCCTATTAAAGCTTAAACAGAAGACTCAGGTATCCATTGCCTGAGGGAAAGAGGCATAGAAAAATCAGTCAATTTTTGGCTTTAATTGTTTTCTTTAAAAAGGTTATTTTTAATTGGAGAATAATTGCTTTACAATGTTGTGTTGGTTTCTGCTGTACAACAACGTGAATCAGCGATAAGTATACAATTATCCCCTCTATTTTGAGACTCCCGCCACTCCCCTATCCCACCCCTCTAGATCATCACAGAGTGCCAGGCTGAGCTCACTGTGTTATATAGCAACTTCCCATCAGTTATCTACTTTACACGTGATAATGTATATGTTTCAATGCTACGCTCTCAATTTGCACCACTCCTTCCCTCTCTGTGTTCATAAGTCTCTTCTTTACATCTGTGTCTTTATTCCTGCCCTATTTATAAGCCATCAATAGGCTTATAAATGCAAGAGAGAAACAACAGTTTTGAGAGAAAAAATGCTTTTGAGTTTGAAGAATCTGAACATTTGCATTGGCTTGAAAAAACAGAATTTTGAAGTACTTGGGAACACAGTTATGCCACGAACAACAGATATGAAAAGTACTGCCAAAGACAGTTTTCCATCTCCCTGACTACATAAAATCTCAGGAACTAAGAGGAGAGCCTAAAGGAAGGAAATGAGTTCTAAGTATGTCTTCCTGATAAGTGGGTGTGTACTCTGGTCCCTGAGGTTGGGACCAGAGAGGGAGTAGAAATTAAATCCCTGAGATAGTTTTTTGGTATTCAAGGCCACTGGCTATTGAAGCCTACTTCAGGGATGAAGCCCAGGGAGACAGCCAGCTATGAAGAGAGGCATTTCTGATTTCCTAAGAACTCAGGGCATGTGGAATAGAGATATCCAGGTGGCACATCAAGGCAGAGAGGACTTTAGACACCTTGGAAAGTTCTCTGCTATTCTCAAGTGGCATGGTGGGGGGAGTGACCACATCTTTTTGTGCATCCCACAATTAGGCCTGGAGTAAATGAAAAACATCTGGCACTACAGAGACCTTGAGGATAGTTTAAGGAAGATGTGGGCCATGTTTTAACCTCATGTCAAGAGAAGCAGTAGTCACCTTGATATCTTATGTGTTTTTCAAAAATTTTGACCCATGAACTGCAATAGGAAAGACATTTTACATTGTGTTCCAGGACCACAAAATATTCATAAAACAATATTTTTATTTATGATGTAGGTTTATGTTTTCTTTCCTATTCTTTTATTGTAAGGTTCTCTGGTGTGATCTACTAAATTGATGTCATAGATTAAAACCCACAGTTTGAAAACATTCTGTGGTGCATACCAGTGGATGATCTGCCTGGCAGTCTCTAACTTCTCCCCACCCATGAGATGTAAGAAAAGAGGAGGGAGTCCTCCAAATTGACTGAAATTGGGGCTAAATGAGATTAGGTAAAGTTATAAAAAATAATCATATTTCATATACTCTTGGGTACAGTGAAGAAAAATTTGCATTCATTATGGTACTCAGTGGTTATACTTAATAAAGAAGTACATTTGAAAAAAATGAATTTTAAAATTTATTTATTTTTATTCTCTTAAAAATAATTTATTTATATTTTATTGAAGGATAATTGCTTTACAGAATTTTGCTATTTTCTATCAAACCTCAACATGAATCAGCCATAGGTATACATATATCCCCTCCCTTTTGAACCTCTCTCCCATCTCCCTCCCCATCCCACCCCTCTAGGTTGATACAGAGCTCCTGTTTGAGTTTCCTGAGCCATACAGCAAATTCCCGTTGGCTATCTATTTTGCATATGGTAATGTAGGTTTCCATGTTACTCTTTCCATACATCTCACCCTCTCCTCCCCTCTCCCTGTGTCCATATGTCTATTTTCTATGTCTGTTTCTCCATTGTTGCCCTGTAAGTAAATTCTTCAGTTCCATTTTTCCAGATTCCATATTTATGCATTAGAATAAGGAATTTATCTTTCTCTTTCTGACTCACTTCACTCTCTATAATAGGTTTTAGGTTCATCCACCTCATTAGAACTGATTCAAACATCTTCCTCTTTATGGCTGAGTAATATTCCATTGTGTATATGTACCATAACTTCTTTATCCATTCATCTGTTGATGGACATCTAGGTTGCTTCTGGGTCTCTTTCAGTTTTGGTTTCCTCAGGATATATATGCCTAGGAGTGGGATTGCTGGGTCATATGGTGGTTTTATTCCTAGTTTTTAAAAAGAATCTCCATACAGTCATCCATAGTGGCTGTATCAATTTACCTTCCCACCAACAGTGTAAGAGTGTTCCTTTTCTCCACATTCTTTCCAGCATTTATTGTTTGCAGACTTTTTGATGATGGCTGTTCTGACTGATGGCCACTCTGATGATGGTGTGAGGTGATATATCATTGTCGTTTTGATTTGCATTTCTAAAATAATGAGTGATGTTGAGCATCTTTTCATGTGTTTCTTAGCCATCTGTATGTCTTTTTTGGAGAAATGTCTGTTTAGGTGTTTTTCTAACTTATTGATTGGGTTGTTTGTTTTTCTGGTATTGAGTTGGACAAACTGCTTGTATATTTTGAAAATTAATCCTTTGTCAGTTGTTTTATTTGCTATTATTTTCTCCCATTCTGAGGGTTGTCTTTTCACCTTGATTATAGTTTCCTTTTCTGTGCAAAAGCTTTTAAGTTCAACCAGGTCCCACTTATTTACTTTTGTTTTTATTTCCATTACTTAAAGACGTGGGTCATAGAGGATCTTGCTTTGATTTATGTCATTGAGTGTTCTGCCTATGTTTTCCTCTAAGAGTTTTATATTTTCTGGTCTTTCATTTAGGTCTTTAATCCATTTGAGTTTATCTTTGTGTATGGTGTTAAGAAGTGTTCTAATTTCATTCTTTTACATGTAGCTGTCCAGTTTTCCCAGCACCATTTATTGAAGGCCCAGCACCATTATTAAAGGCTATCTTGCCCCATTGTATATTCTTGCCCCCTTTGTTGAAATAAGGTACCCACAGGTGTATGGATTTATTTCCAGGTTTTCTATTTTATTCCATTGGTCTATATTTCTGTTTTTGTGCCAGTTCCATACTTTCTTGATGACTGTGGCTTTGTAGTATAATCTGAAGACAGGAAGTTTGATTCCTCCTGTTCCATTCTTCTTTCTCAAGACTGCTTTGGCTATTCAGGGTCTTTTGTGTTTCTGTATGAACTGTGAAATTTTTTGTTCTAGTTCTGTGAAAACTGCCATTGGTAATTTGATAGGGATTGCATTAATTCTGTAGACTGCATTTGGTAGTATAGTCATTTTCACAATATTGATTCTTCCTACCCAGGAACATGGAATATCTCTCCATCTGTTTATGTCATCTTTGATTTCTTTCATCAGTGTCTTATAATTTTCTGTGTATAGTTCTTTTGTCTCCTTAGGTAAGTTTGTACCTAGATATTTAATTCTTTTTGTTGAAATGGTGAATGGGGTTGATTCCTTAATTTCTTTCTGATTTTCATTGTTACTATATAGAAATGCAGGTGATTTCTGTGTATAGACTTTGTATGCTGCTGCTGCTGCTAAGTCACTTCAGTCATGTCTGACTCTGTGTGACCCCATAGACGGCAGCCCACCAGGCTCTTCCATCCCTGGGATTCTCCAGGCAAGAATACTGGAGTGGGTTGCCATTTACTTTTCCAATGCATGCATGCATGCTAAGTCGCTTCAGTTGTGTCTGACTCCTTGCTAAATTTACTGATTACCTCTGGTAATCTTCTGATACTATCTTTAGGGTTTCCTATGTATGGTATAGTCAAGGCTATGGTTTTCCCAGTGGTCAAGTATGGATGTGAGAGTTGGACTGTGAAGAAAGCTGAGCACTGAAGAATTGATGCTTTTGAACTGTGGTGTTGGAGGACTCTTGAGGGTCCCTTGGACTGCAAGGAGATCCAACCAGTGCATCCTAAAGGAAATCAGTCCTGGGTGTTCATTGGAAGGACTGATGCTGAAGCTGAAACTCCCAGTACTTTGGCCACTTCATGTGAAGAGTTGACTCATTGGAAAAGACCCTGATGCTGGGAGCGATTAGGGGCAGGAGGAGAAGGGGACGACAGAGGATGAGATGGCTGGATGGCATCACCAACTTGATGGACATGAGTTTGGGTAAACTCTGGGAGTTGGTGACAGACAGGAAGGCCTGGCGTGCTGCAATTCATGGGGTCTCAAAAAGTCAAACACGACTGAGCGACTGAACTGAACTGAACTGATATACGGTATCATGTCATTTGCAAACAGTGAGAGCTTTACTTTGTCCTTTCTGATCTGGATTCCTTTTATTTCTTTTTCTTCTCTGATTGCTGTCGATAGGACTTCCAGAACTATGTTGAATAATAGTGGTGAAAGTGAACACCCTTGTCTTGTTCCTGATCTTAGGGGGAATGCTTTCAGTTTTTCACCAATGAGAATAAAATTTGCTGTAGGCTTATCATGCATGGCCTTTACTATGTTGAGGTAGGTTCTTTCTGAGCCTATTTTTTGAAGAGTTTCAGTCATAAATGGGTACTGATTTTCTTAAAGGCTTTTTCTGCATCTATTGAGATTATCATATGGTGTTTATCTTTCAATTCGTTAATATGGTATATCACACTGATTGATTTGCATATATTGAAGAATCCTTGCATCCCTGGAATAAACCCAATTTGATCATGTTATATGAATTTTTTGATGTGTTGCTGAATTCTGTTAGCTAAAATTTTGTTGAGGATTTTTGCATCTATATTAATCAGTCATAATAGCCTGTAGTTTTCTTTTTTGTGTTGTCTTTGTCTGGTTTTGTTATCAAGGTGATGGTGGCCTTGTAGAATGAGTTTGGAAGTGTTCCTTCCTCTGCAATTTTTGGAAAGAGTTTCAGAAGGATAGCCATTAGCTCTTCTCTAAATGTTTGACAGAATTCTCCTGTGAAGCCATCTGGTCCTGGGCTTTTGTTTTTTGGGAGATTTTTTGAACACAGCTTCAGTTTCAGTAATTGTAATTGAATTGGGTGGTTGTAATTGGATGGTTCATAATTTCTTTTTTCCTGGTTCAGTCTTGGAAGACTGAACTTTTCTAAGAATCTGTCCATTTCTTCCAGGTTATCTATTTTATTACCATATAGTTGTTCATAATAGCATCTTATAATCATTTGTATTTTTGCATTGTCTGTTGTAATCTCTTTTTTCATTTCTAATTTTGTTAATTTGATTCTTCTCTCTTTTTTTCTTGACGAGTCTGGCTAAAGACTTGTCAATTTTATCTTCTCAAAGAACCTGTTTTTAGTTTTATTAATCTTTACTATTGTTTCTTTCATTTCTTTTTCATTTATTTCTGCTCGGATCTTTATGATATCTTTCTTCCTCCTAATTTTTTTTCTTCTTTTTCCTGTTGTTTTAGGTGTAAAGTTAGGTTGTCTATTCTTGTTTTTTGAGGTAGGATTGTACTGCTATAAACTTGCCTTTTAGCACTGCTTTTGCTGCATCCCATAGGTTTTGAGTTGTCATGTTTTCATTGTCATTTATTTCTAGAAATTTTTTGATTTCCCTTTTGATTTCTTCAGTAGCCTGTTGGTTATTTAGAAACGTGTTGTTTAAGCTCCATGTGTTTGTGTTTCTTACAGTTTTTTTTTTTCTTGTAATTGATATCCAGTCTCATAGCATTGTGATTGGAGAAGATGCTTGATACAATTTCAGTTTTCTTAAATTTAGTGAGGTTTGATTTGTGACCCAAGATGTGGTCTATCCTGGAGAATGTTCCATGTGCACTTGAGAAGAAGGTGTATTCTTCTGCATTTGGATGGAACGTCCTGAAGATATCAATGAGATCCATCCCATCTAATGTATCCTTTAAGACTTGTGTTTCTTTATTAGTGTTCTGTTTTGATGATCTTTCCATTGGTGTGAGTGTGGTGTTAAAGTCTCCTACTGTTATTGTGTCACCGTCAATTTCTCCTTTTATGTCTGTTAGTGTTTGTCTTATGTATTGAGGTGCTCCTATGTTGGGTGCATAGATATTTCCAATTGTTATGTCTTCCTCTTGGATTGATCCCTTGATCATTATGTAGTGTCCTTCCTTATCTCTTATAATCTTCTTTATTTTAAGGTCTATTTTGTCTGATATGAGGATTGCTACTCTAGCTTACTTTTGCTTCCCATTTGCATGAAATATATTTTTCCATCCTCTCACTTTCAGTCTATATGTGTCTTGAGGTCTGAAGTGGGTTTCTTGTAGACAGCATATATATGGGTCTTGTTTTTGTATCCATTCAGCCAGTTTGTGCCTTTTGGTTGGAGCATTTAATCCATTTACATTTAAAGTAATTATTGATATATATGTTCCTATTGCCATTTTTTAAAATTTTTTTGGTTGATTTTATAGATCTTTTTCTTCTCTTCTATTTCTTGATTATATAAGTCCCTTTAACATTTGTTATAAACCTGGTTTGGTGGTAATGAATTCTGTTAACTTTTGCTTGTCTGAAAAGCTTTTTATTTCTCCATCAATTTTGAATGAGATCTTCGCTGGGTACAGTAATCTTGGTTTAGATTTTTCCATTTCAGTACTCTAAATATATCCTGTCATTCCCTTCTGGCCTGCAGAGTTTCCACTGAAAAATTAGCTGTTAAGCATATGGGGTTTCCCTTGTGTGTTACTTGTTGCTCCTCACTTGCTGCTTTTCATATTCTTTCTTTTTGTTTAGTCTTTGTTAGTTTGATTAGTATGTGTCTTGGCATGTTTCTTCTTGGGTTTATCCTGTATGGGATTCATTGTGCCTCTTGGACTTCATTGACTATTCTCTTTTCAATGTTGGGGAATTTTCAACTATAATCTCTTCAAAAAATTTCTCATACCCTTTCTTTTTCTCTTCTGCTTCTGGGACCCCCTATAATTTGAATGTTGGTGCATTTGATATGGTCCCAAAGGTCTCTGATGCTGTCCTCAGCTCTTTTCATTCTTCTTACTTTATTCTGCTCTTCAGAAGTTGTTTCCATCATTTTGTCTTCCAGCTCACTGATTTGTTCTTTTAGCTTCAGATATTCTGCTATTAATTCCTTCTAGAGTATTTTTAATTTCAGTAATTGTATTGTTTGTCCCTGTATGTTTATTCATTAATTCTTCTTGTTTTGCTTTGTTAATTGTTAATTGCTTCTTTCATTGTCTCCATTTTGTTTTCAAGGTTTTTTGATTATTTTTACTCCCATTATTCTGAATTCTTTTTCAGGGAACTTACCTCTTGATTTATTTGTGTTTCTGTGTTTCTAGTTTGTTCCTTCATTTGTGCAGTTTTCCCTGCCTTTTCATTATTATTATTATTATTTAAGTTATTGTGTTTGAGGTCTCCTTTCCCAGGCTTTAAGGAAAGTTGAATTCTTTCCTTGATGAAGGTTGAATGTTTTCTTCTTTTTGGTTTCTTCCCTCCTAAGACTGATACAGTGGTTTGTGTGGGATTTGTGCTGAGTTTTTGCTTGTTTGTTTGTTTGTTTTTCCTCTGATGGGCATGACTGAGAGAGGTGGTAATCATGTCTGCTGATGATTGCGTTTGTATTTTTGTTTTGTTTGTTGTTTAGATGAGGCATCCTGCACAGGGTGCTGTTGGTGGTTGGGTGATGCAGGGTCTTGTATTCAAGTAGTATGCTTTGTGTGATACTCACTATTTGATACTATTTGATACCCCCTAGAGTTAGTTCTCTCTAGGGTCTTGGCTTCCCTGGTGGTTCAGAGGTTAAAGCATCTCCCTCCAATGCAGGAGACCTGGGTTCGATCTCTGGGTCAGGAAGATCCCCTAGAGAAGGAAATGGCAACCCACTCCAGTATTCTTGCCTGGAGAATCCCATGGACAGAGGAGCCTGGTGGGCTACAGTCCACGGGGTCGCAAAGAGTCAGACATGATTGAGTGACTTCACCTCACCTCACCTAGGGTCTTAGAGTCAGTGCTCCTACTCTAAAGGCTCAGGGCTTGATCTCTGGTCAGGAACAAAGGTTCCACAAGTAGTTTGTTATGGCATGAAGTGAGATTAAAATACATATCCAAAAACAAGAAACCAAAGATGAACCCCAGACAAATGGCAGTTACAAAATCAGGCAAATAATACTTAAAATAATGGAATATACACTTGTACATATACACCCGTGAGCAAAGTGAAAACATCAAAAATAAGGTATAGTAGATTGACCTGGCAAACAAAGGAAATAAAAATTATATTTGCCAGTTAAGAACAAAACTAACTTAAGCACAAACTGGAAAACAAAACTAAAGCAAAGTGCCAATTGAGGGATAAAGCAATGAAAACAAAACTAAGAAATATGCTGAGAGGAAAGGAAAGAAAAAAAAAAGAAAGAAAGAATAGACATGCAAAGTTAAATGTAGATGGATAAAGAAGATTTACATATGTTAAAGATTAACTGCAAGGGGGAAAGAACAGTAGGAAAGGCAAACAAAGAAGTAAATGTAGAAAAAATAATAATACATTTAAACAATTAAAATTAAAAAAAGAGAAAAGAAGAAAAAGAAGAAAACTCCACAGAACTTCAAAAGCCCAAGGTAGAGACAGAGGTTTATGACAACAATAAAAAATGTGACTGAGGGAAAATAAAAGCTGAAAAGCTTAATTGGATTTCTTAGTGCCAATAAAATCAACAACTACAACATAGCGGGGGAAAAAGAGAAGAAAAAAAAAAAGGAAAAAACCCCCAAAGAATCTACAGAACAAGTCAAAATGTAAGAATAATAGATATTTTTCTTGAGTCACTGCTGTCAGAGTCCTTTCCATCGCTCACCTCACCTCGCTAGCATGCCCTCCAACACTGTGCTATCTTTGGACCTGCTGTGGGGGCAACTCAGATTCTAATCTGGTCCTACTCCTGTGTGTTCTTGCCTCCAATGTCCACAGCTATCAGCACTAGTGAGTTTTATTTTGTGGAAGCCTTCAATGGACTTTTATATTTCCACTGACACAGAGTCCACTTAGTTTTGGATTTAATCTGTAGTTGTATAGCTGGTGGAAATATTTTGGGTCTTCTTCCTTAGCCACACTACCCCTGGGTTTCAGTGTGGTTTTTATTTCTACCTCTACACATGGGTCATCCACTGGGGTTTAGCTCCTGAGGCTGCCCTAGAGGGCTTTGGTTTGTCCCTGTGGGGGCCAGGTGTAGAGGTGGTGCAGCTGCTTGGGTTGCAGGGATTCTGGCAGGACCAGGTACTCAGGGGAGTTGGCAGCTAGGGCAGCAGGAAATATAATGTAGAAGGGTATGGCAACCAGTATTGGCCAATACACTTCAATATTCTTGCCTGGAGAACCCCCTCTCTGACAGAAAAGCTTGGTGGGCCGCAGTCTACAGGGTTGCAAAGCGTTGGACACAACCAAAAAGACCTTGTGTGCATAGATGCAAGACTTTTCTTTTGCCTGTGGCAGCTCTGCCCCAGTGAGAGTTGAGCATGAAGGTGGTGCAGCTGCTTGGCTTGTGGGGACCCTGGTGGCACCAAGTGTGCAGGGACATGGACTGCCTCCACTGCAGGAGTTATGGCCCTGTCAGAGTCTGTTTTCAAGCCTCTTGTAGCTGGAGATCAGAAGGCCTCTTTGGTCAGTCTTTCTCCAAAGCTCCCCTGTCCAGGCACTTAGAGTGCTCCCTTGCCTAGGGTCCTTCTCTGTTGTTTTGCATGTCAGGCACATCGAAGGGCCCCCCAGGCTGGGGTCCTACTCTGTAGATCGGTGGGTCAGTCACTGAAAGGAGCAACCTGGGTGTGGTTCGACTCTGTAGTCCAGTGCATCAGGCTTTTGATGGGCCAGCCTCTCTATTGTTCAGCTGCTGATGCTGGCATGTGGGAGAGAGAGGCTATGGTGATGGCTCCACCCCCTATGGATGACTCACCAGTGGCTGCCTGGTTTTCCTCCACTGGCATTTCCCAGCACGATCTCCTTCCTCATGTCCCCTCCATCCGTCTCTCCATAGTCAACAGTAGCCCTCGCCCTGGGATTTCTTTGCAATCCCTAAACTCCAGCTACCAGCCACTGCACCTTCCAGGAGACCAGTGTTCCTGTCGGAGGTATGTATGGCTGTGGCAAGGACTGTCTGATTCTCATTTCATTTAGGCTACCACAGATTATTTAGTCTTAAATTGACTCAGACAAGTGCCCCACTGTGGGGATTGGACCCCTGCTTCAGTTCCCCCACCGCTGAGGGCAGGTCCACTCCTACTAACAATTCTGTTTTTCCCCCTAGTTCTTCCATCCTACCGAGTTTTGCATGGTTCTATATATTCTATCCTTTTACCCTGGTCAGGTACTCCTGTCCACTCTCAGCTGGTGTTCTGCCTCCACTTCTGTGTCTGAGGTGTCCTGATGTATCCGTGGAAAGAGATGTACTCCACTGTCCACCTACTCCTATGCTATCTTGTTCTCCTCCAAATTTAATTATTTTAAATTGGAGCACGTTTTTTGATGAGAAGATGGTGAAATAGAAATAATAAACATGTCCTGAGAAAACTTCTACTCTGTCCCTGTATTCTTTGTCTTTTGGTTAGAAAGCCTTTGCTTTTTTTTTTTTTTAAATTAAAGATTTTTCTTTATTGGCACTCAATTAACCTTTGCTTTTTAAAGTATGTTACAACTTTATAAGCTAGCTTGTTCTAACCAAGAAGTCACAAACTAAATCCCCCTAGGGACCAAATAGGAAACAAATAAATGGAGAAACTTGATGTAAGAGAGAATAGAGGTAATTATGGAAAACTGGACAAAGCTATGCTCTATCTGAAGACAACCAAACACATTTAAAAAATCAATGTGTAGACCTACACTGACTGTCACTGAGTTCAGCTTTAATCTACTTGTTTGTCTTTAACTGAGAAAGAATTCAGTTCATCTCAGAGTACAATGAAATTATCAATATAGGTCAGAATGAATACAGATCTGACCATCCCAACTTATGGTGGACCTGACTTAAAATTGACATTAACTCAGAGCAAGGAAGTGGACAAATATTTATGGTAGGGGTGGAGGTGAATGGCATGGACGGAGGGGGCTGGAAAGTTGTATCTGCTTCACCTGGAAGCTTTTTCAAATAACACACATCTATTCATTTCTCCTCCCATCCCTAGATTGTAATATGAAGCACCCCAACCAAAGCCAGATCCTGCAAATAAGAATTCTTACTTTAATGAGCCTATTGTTACTGCTGATAATAGTATTTGGTATTAGTTTGACGTGAGGAGAGTGTAAATAAGATTGAAAGTAATTTCCATTGAAGGTCATCTATTCCAACAAGATTTTGATGCTTTACATTCATTCTTTTTCTAACTCCAAATCTAGTTCCAACAAAGAATCAGAAGGAAATCTGATCTCTTCTTGTAGAAACACTGTTTTCTTTCACTTGAGTCAATGTTTTCTCATTAGTTTATATACAATTCTTAAGAAAACCTTCAAAACATAAATCTGAAAATTTTCTCTATAGTGAGATCCCTCTGTGTGCCTCCCTGCCATCACCAGACAAAGAGAGAAAAAAAAAAAAAAAACACTTTTATTATTTCCTAAGGGTGCTACAGATGTATATTATACATATATGCAAATTAGGTAGATTTTTTTTAACTGTGTACTATTTCAAGGCCACAGAATTTGTCAGCAACTAAAGATTCAAAATAGGCTTTTGCCAGTTATACCCAGAGAATAGAAATACAAATGTATAAATAAGAATATAGAGAAAATATTATTCTCCAGAATTCCAGGGGCTGGAAAGAGCAGACTGGCTTGATTGGGCTGATTATCAAGAAACAAATACTTGAGATGCAGGAGGAAGCACTAGCATCTACATCCTGCAGACGTGTGTGTGGTGAGGGAGAAGCTTCTAGAGGTGCAGGAGGTGGACAGGCAGTGACTTAGAGACCTGCAACTCTTTATTTTAAAATTATTTTACTGTATTTTGCATTGAAGTATAGTTGATTTACAATGTTATATTAATTTCTGCTGTACACATTGTACAATGTGACTCGGTTGTATACATATATACTTTTAAAAAATATTTTTGTCATTATATTTTTTCACAAGACACTGAATATTGTTCCCTGTGCTATATAGTAGGACCTTGTTTATCCATTGTATGTATGATGGTTTGCCATCTACTAATCCAAAGCTCCCAGTCCCTCCCTCCTCAGTCTTCAACGCCCTTGGCAACCACGTGTCTGTTCTCTGTGTCTATGAGTCAGCTTCTGTTTTGCTGATAACTTCATTTGTGTCATAGTTTAGATCTCACACATAAGGGATATCATATAATATTTGTGTTTCTCTGACTTGGCTCACTTAGTATGATAATCTCTAAGTCCATCCATACTGCTGCAAGTGGCTACATACATTTGTATCCATTCATCTACTGATGGAGATTTAGGTTGTTTGTTTCCATGCCTGGGTTATTGTAAATAGTGTTGCTGTGAATATAAGGGTACATGTATCTTTTGAATTATAGCTTTGTCCAGATATATGCCCAGGAGTGGAGTTGGTGGATCATATGGTAACTCTATATTTAGTTTTTTGAGGAACCTCCATACTGTTTTTCATAGTGACTGTAACACTTTACATTGCCATCAACAGTGTAAGAGGCTTCCTTTTTTCTCCACACCCTTTCTGGCATTTGTTATTTGTAGACTTTTTAATGATGGCCCTTCTAACTGATAGGAGGTGGTACGTTGTTGTAGGTTTTTTTTTTTTTTTTTTGCATTTCTCTAATAATTAGTGAGGTTGAGCATCTTCTTTTAGCCATCTGTATGTCTTCCTTGGAGAATGTCTGTTAGGTCTTCTGCTCATTATTCAATTGGAAACTTATATGTCTTTAAAGTTTGGTAAAACTACAGAGCTCTTACATTATCACAAGTACGTCTGGACTTTTAAAATGGAAAACAGAAGTGTTTATGTTTTGATTATTTTATTTTTTAAATTAGAATATAATTGCTTTACAGTGTTGTGTTAGTTTTTGGTGTGTGGATGGACCTAGGGTTTGTCATAGACAGTGAAGTAAGTTAGAAAGAGAAAAAGAAGTATCATATATTAGTGTGTATATGTGGAATCTAGAAAAATGCTACAGATGAGCCTATTTCCAAGGCAGGATTAAAGACACAGAGAGCAGATATGTGGGCACAGTGGGGGAAGGAGAGGATGGTTCAAATTGAGAGACTAAGATAGACATATATGTTATGATTCTGAAGTCTACTTCACCATGCAAGCTCTTTCTGTTTCTCATTTAGATAATTGAAGTTCAATTGTGTCTTCAGAAGTTGGTATCCTCAACTCAGACAAATTTTTCTCTCTAAAACATTTTTGCTCAGCTGCCAAACTGATGCCTCTACTGTATTAAAAAAAAAAATGCCCTATTTAAAGAATAACATTTGATGACTCTTGGTTGCCTTTCAAGAGAATGCCAAACTTCTCACCACAACACATTCATGACCCTTTATTATGTCGTCCCAGTAAAAAAGGCTTTCTGACATTTCCTGAAGGAGTCATGCTCAGTCACTCTTTCATTTCTCTGTTCAAAACTGACAAATCCAGGGTTTAGTAATTTAGGATCAGAAATGATCAGTAGTGAAAACTTGAACTACATTAATAAGGAGAAAGGAACACTGTTAGGGAATGAAGATAGAGTCAAATGCAGGTGACATTGTTATCTCTAATTTGCTTAACAGTTTAGTTATGAATGTTCATATACTCCTTATTAAAAAATTATCAAAAGGAGTATTTGCCCCTAGTTCTTTGGGTAAAAGTTGGATAATGCATTGGCTTCATTAATGATATGATAAAAAATCTAGTGTCATCAATCTAGTTGTCTCACTCTTCCTGTATAGCCATGGCAACCAGTTTACTGCAAGTTATTTGGATATAGTTCACATAGGGTTCTTTTGTAGAAAAGCTGGAAGCGATTCATTTTTCTTAAAAACTGAACAGAGTGAAATGAGATTATACAGTATGAGACTATCAAATTGTATTATGTAAATGCAAATAAAATAAAATATATTCTCGCTAAAGTGCCATAGGGTATTAAGAAGAGCCTAATGGGATTTACATGAATTCTCATAAATAAACCTCCTCAGATTACCCTAGTCCTCAGATAGGAGGCAGAGGACAGTGAACTTCAGTCTTTGACATTTTATAAAATCATTAAAAAAACAATTTTATACAGAAATCACTTAATATCACTCTTTGTGAAGTGATAGAAATTTTTAAAAGATTGGTGCTTCAGCCATCAGTGTTCAGCATACAATTTTTTTTGATCCAGTTGGATTTCACTGCTTTGTAGAAAAGGGGGTCATTCAGAGGGCAGCATTATATAGTCAAATTCATGCCAAGTTATTGTCAGTGAAAAATGATAGTAATATTGTCTCTCATTTATTGGGAAACTTTGGGTAAATTGGAATCCCCCTCAAATTAGAGGTTCCTTATGGTAAAAAATTGCAATATGTAATATGCTGCATTTTATTAAGAAGTCAAGGTAAGAAAGTCACTCAGACATTTGAATATTGAAATTTTAACACTGAAAACTGAAATAACCTTTTTTCCCCTTAGTAATTCAGATAATACAAATCATATATATTATATATATCACACATGCTCAGTCGCTAATGGTGCATGTGATTTGTTACTCAGTCATGTCTCACTCTTTGCGACCCCATGTAACGTAGCCTGCGAGGCTCCTCGGTCCACTGGGTTTTCAAGCAAGTATACTGGAGTGGGTTGCCATTTTTTCCTCCAGGGGATCTTCCTGACCCAGGGATCAAAGCTGTGTGCCTGTGTCTCCTGCATTGGCAGGCTAATTCTTTACCACTGAGCCACCTGGGAAGCCCATATATATTATATGTGTATATTTGAATGTTTTTTCTAATGTGTTTTAAGGTCAGTGTTTAGTTTTTTTAATTTTTCTCTTTAACTTTCTTGTCTCTAATTCTTTCTATGATCCACTGCTGTCATTAAAAAAATTATTTTATAATATAGTTGATTTACAATGATGTGTTAGTTTCAGGTGTACAGAAAAGTGGTTTAGTTATACATATATCTATTATTTTTAAGATTATTTTCACATATAAGTTATTACAGAGTATTGAGTAGAGTTCCCTGTTATACAATAGGTCCTTGATTATCTGTTTTGTATATAGTAGTGTGTATTTGTTAATCCTGATCTAATTTATCTCCCTCTACCTTTCCTCTTTGGTAGCCATAAGTTTGTCTTCTGAGTCTGTTACTGTTTTGTAAGTAAATTCATCTGTACTATTTTTTTTTTTAGATTCCACATAAAGTGATATCATATAGTATTTGCACTGTCTGATTTACTTCACTTAATATGATAAACTCCATGTCCATTCATGTTGCTGCAAATGGCATGCATTATTTTGTTCTTTTCTATGGCTGAGCAGCATTCCATTGGACATATGCATCATATTTTCTTTATCTATTCCTGTGTCAATGAACATGTAGGTAACTTAAGATTGCCAGGAGAAACATCAATAACCTCACACACGGAGATGACACTGCCCTTATGGCAGAAAGCAAAAAGGAACTAAAGAGCCTTTTGATGAACATGAAAGGGGAGAGTGAAAAAGCCGCCTTAAAATGCAACATTCAGAAAACAAAGATCATGGCCTCTGGTCCCATTACTTCATGGGAAATAGATGGAGAAACAATCAAAACAGTGACAGACTTTATTTTCTTGGGCTCCAAAATCATTGTGGACAGTGACTGCAGCCATGAAATTGAAAGACACTTGCTTCTTGGAAGAAAAGCTCTAACAAACCTAGACAGAATATTAAAAAGCAAAGGCATTAATTTTCTGACAAAGATCTGTATAATCAAAGCCATGGATTTTCCAGTAGTTGTGCATGGATGTGAGAGTTGGACTATAAAGAAAGCTGAGTGCCGAAGAATTGATGCTTTTGAACTGTGGTGTTGAAGACTCTTGAGAGTCCCTTGGACAACAAGGAGATCCAACCTGTCCATCCTAAAGGAAATCAGTCCTGAATATTCATTGGAAGGACTGATGTTGAAGCTGAAACTCCAATCCTTTGGCTACCTGATGCAAAGAACTGACTCATTTTAAAAGACCCTGATGGCTGGGAAAGATTAAAGATAGGAGACGAAGAGGATGACAGAGGATGAGATGGTTGGATGGGATCACTGACTCAATGGACATGAGTTTCAGTAAACTCTGGGAGTTGGTGATGGACAGGGAGGCCTGGCATGCTGTAGTCCATGGGGTTGCAAAGAGTCAGACATGACTAAGCGACTGAACTGAACTGAATATGTAGCTAGTATATACACTTTTATAACCAAATTTTTTATTATTTTTTTGTTATCGTAAGCAGTGATATGCTAGTACATGCTTAATAATGGACTTTCTAGGGGTAGGGAATGCTTGATTTGTAATATTTGCTGATTTCCATGGTGCAAATACTCCCACCTGGCTTATTTCAAGCTATCAAGAACCTCACTAAATGCAGAATTGGAAAGAGATGTGCAATGGCTGACCACTGTTTAGTGTTTCTGCTGTACAGATACATTATACATAAATAATCTTCAGGGAAGAGATATAGTAAAATGTAGTAAAATAATTAGGAGGTGATACTTTTCTGGGATTTACTACCATGATTTTAATATAGTGTATTTCATTTCAAGTTAATATAATTTAATTTTTAATAGTTGGCTATAACAACTGGCTCAGAAGAGTCTTGACAATTTAACAATCTGCTTATTTATCCTGCTCTGAGTCTGGCTCTAGCACAGCCCTGTTTAGGCAATACACCTTATGTAGGGAGTGTAAATCTCACTTTCTACAGCCAGTTTTTGAATAGTTAAGCTTTGAATGTGTTTATAAACTTGTCAGACCCCTTCAGAAATCAGAATACAGAAAAGTAACTAGATGAATGAGCCCCGTCTCCAGGCTGTAGTTGAAACACTTGAACCCTGCTTAGTTTGATTCTCAAATGCACTCACCTCCCCAACTCCTCTCTTTGAACACCTCTGAAATTGGTGTGCATCTTATAATTAAGATATGCACTTTCTCATCATTTACTTTGGGGCATTTTTCTATGGTACCTAAATAATTGTGCATCTTAAGTTATGGCATCTTCAAGTTGATGAAATATGGCACTTTAAAGTATGAGAAATTACTGATTTGTCTAGGACACTGTAAGGTTATTTTTCTCTTCTTAGAAAATGCAAGGAAGCCCCTTCATATTTCAGGAACTGAGTATCTTAACATTAATTCAAAGTATCTAAGTACTGTGTTAGTAAGAATGAAAAAATACCAATCTATCAAATGAAGGGAGTTGACATTAAAATGGTCTAGTTCTTAACATCAAAACTATCATGTTCTGAGAAGAAAACATCATTATTTTTCTCCTCATTATAGTTTCAATGTTAAAATTCATTATGTGAAAAATGACGCATGTGCTAATCTATTTCTTGTAGTAATTGGCTCTATCCATTATATGTTTTGGCGATGGTAAATAAGCAGTTGTTAATGCAGAAAGAGTCTGCAGGTGACATCTGAAATGTAACTGAATATTAAAACCCAGAGAGAGAGAGAGTTGCCTTCAGTTTAGTTCAGTTCAGTTCAGTCGCTCAGTCGTGTCCGACTCTTTGCGACCCCATGAATCGCAGCACACCAGGCCTCCCTCTCCATCACCAGCTCCCGGAGTTCACTCAGACTCATGTCCATTGAGTCAGTCATGCTATCCAGCTATCTCATCCTGGGTCGTCCCCTTCTCCTCCTGCCCCCAATCTCTCCCAGCATCAGAGTCTTTTCCAAAGAGTCAACTCTTTGCATGAGGTGGCCAAAGTACTGGAGTTTCAGCTTTAGAATCATTCCTTCCAAAGAAATCCCAGGGCTGATCTCCTTTAGAATGGACTGGTTGGATCTCCTTGCAGTCCAAGAGACTCTCAAGAGTCTTCTCCAACACCACAGGTTCAAAAGCATCAATTCTTTGGTGCTCAGCTTTCTTCACAGTCCAACTCTCACATCCATATATGACTACTGGAAAAATTATAGCCTTGACTAGACAGACCTTTGTTGGCAAAGTGATGTCTCTGCTTTTTAATACGCTATCTATTGCCAAGTCATTCCTCTTCTGATTTTATAAAAAATAAAACAAAACAGGTTGATTTCATGTCAGAGCAGAGAAACAAATAGGGAGTTCTATTCTCTCTCTGCCCCTGCCTTGCTGTGGCAAATTAGTTCACTCATATGTATCATCCTTGTACACATTAGTAGAATGAAAGTAGGAAAAGCAAAGAGTGGTGCTTTTTTGGTGGAGTTTAATTGCTGGTTCATGTCTTATCTTTTAAAATATAAAATAACTTTTACTTTGTTTTTCTGCTTATAATGGCTGTACCTATTTAGTGAAAATGTTTGAAAACTACAGAAAAATGTAATGATTAAAATAAAAATTATGCATAATAATCTTATCACTCAGAAACAAGACTGTTGTGCAGAACTTTTTGTGAATATCTCTGATTTTTTCAGAGGAAAATTTCTTTTGCATAATGTCCCCATGTTAAGAAAATGAACATTTGGAAAATACTTCCAGGGATTTGGAATTACACACCTAACAATAGTATATGAGAGTGTGTATTCCACTGTAACCATGCTAACATTGGATATGATCATTTAATTTACCAATTTAATAAACAATTTATCTCATTTAAAATTTTTGTCTATTTGATTAATGATAGTTTGATTAAGGTTGAACATCCACGTGCATGTTCATTAGCATCTGCATTACTTTAGTGCTTAGCTCGTTCAGGTCCTTTGTCCACTTTATTTTAGAATGTTTACAATTTACATGGTGATGTATGAAAACATCACATTTTAAGAGATAAAAACTTGACAAATATATTTCAAATATTCTTCCCAATTTTTAAAAAAATAGTATTTTTTCATTATTAAAGCAATAATGTTCATGATGTAAAGTTTAGAAACTATGAAAAGTGGAGAGACAAAAATAAAAGTCATAATAATCCTTCTTCCTAGCTATAATTATTGTTTACATTTTGGTAAATTTTTTCCTTTTGGCCTTTCTTTGTTTTACACATTTATATACACTATTTACAAGTTCAAATCCATATGCTATATTTGTATTCAGATTTTTAAAAATTGTTTTGTGACCAATTATAAAAGTGCTGTTTGTTTATCTTGATTTCAGTTCTTCCAAATGTAGACCCTGAGACAAGAACTTGGATGTGGGTGTCAAGCTCACATATAGAACAGACAGCAAAGCCAAGGACTAAGTCAAATGGTAGAGACACGATGAGCTACTTTTATATCAGAGTTACTTACAGACTCAACAAATTGAAGAATAAAACAGAGGAGTCCACTCCCCTTGGTCTTTGTCCCTCACACTGAAGCAGAAGAACCTAGAAGACTGTAACATGAGTGGAGACCTACGCCTAGACTGCTGCTAGTGGATTTATATTCTGCAGCTGCATTCTGATGGGGACAGAACAGAGCAGAAGGTCCCATGCCTCATGAGAATGTGGGAAGTGGTGGGAAATCATCCTTACCATAGTCAATAGGGAGATGAGTCCCAGATAGCCTCACACCAGCTCCTTATAAGACCTCTCAAGCACACACATGCTAGTGTGCTAGGTGGCATACAAAGTTCTCTATTGAGATGGGTGTGTTGCAGTTCAAGACTTTACCTATAAGGATACCTGTAAGATTGCCAGGTGCCACAGCTGAGCTGTTTTTCTACAGCTATAGAAAGTGACTCTAGGTAGAAAAAGTAATAAAATGGGGAAAAGGAAACATGGAAGAGTGAAGAACCAATGAAGTGTGTTTATGAACAAATGGGTTACTGCTGCTGGCAACTGTGGCTCACTCCCTGTGGAAGGGAGGCCTCTGGGGAACTGTGTAGATGTGCTATGGGACAGAGAAGCTGAAGTCTTCATCACTCATTCTTATCTCACTTTGCTTGTGGGCTGCCCAATACCGATGCCCTGGCCTTTCTAGAAAGTTTTGCATGTGGTTAAGAAAGTTGTAAGGAAGCCAGAGAAAGCCTTGGGCAGTTTGGGAATTATCCACTGTAGCTGCATGTGAACTCAGAAGTGGGCAGAAAGGCTATGAGCCTCACTTGCCACAATGCAGAACACTGAGAACACTACGAATTATAAAAAAGAGATATTAAAAGTACCTTACTTCCATTTCTATGAGGTTCAGTTCAGTTCAGTCACTGAGTCATGTCTGACTCTTTGTGACCCCATGACCCTCAGCACGCCAGGCCTCCCTGTCCATTACCAGTTCCCGGAGTGGACCCAAACCCATGTCCATCGAGTCGGTGATGCCATCCAACCATCTCACCCTCAGTCATCCCCCTCTCCTCCTGCCCTCAATCTTTCCCAGCATCAGGGTCTTTTCAAACGAGTCAGCTCTTCACATCAGGTGGCCAAAGTATTGGAGTTTCAGCTTCAACATCAGTCCTTCCAATGAACACTCAGGACTGATCTCCTTTAGGATGGACTGGTTGGATCTCCTTGCCATCCAAGGGACTCTCAAGAGTCTTCTCTATGAGGTAGTTTTGTTCACATTACAATCATATTTCTCTGAGTTTTCATCAATGATTATATGATATTGCATATTCAATTTTGCTCTTTTGTAAAAAAAAAAAACTTAAACCATTTTATAATAATTTACTCATATTACTACAAGCATACCTCGAAGATATTTCAGGTTCAGTTCCAGATGACAAAAATAAAGTGACTATCACAGTAAAGCAAGTCATATGAATTTTTTTGTTCCTTAGTGCATAAAAAAGTTATCTTTACATTATATTGTAGTCTACTAAGTATGCAATAGTGTTATATCCAAACAAATAACATATATACTTTAAGTAAAAAATACTTTATCAATAAAAATTGCTAACATCATCTGATCCTTCAGTGAATCATAACCTTTTTGCTGATGGAAGTTCTTGATGGCTGCTGACTGGTCAGGTTGCTAATGGTTGGGGTGTGACAGTTTCTTAAAATAAGACAACAGTGAAATTTGCCACATTGATTGACGGTCTTTCATGAAGGATTTCTCTGAAGCATGCAATACTGTTGGATAGCATTTTATCCACAATAGAATGTCTTTTAAAATCAGAATCAATCCTCTCAAAACTTGCTGCTTTGTCAACTAAGTTTATGTAATATTCTAAATCCTTTGTTGTCATTGCAACAATCTTCACTGCCTTCACCTGGAATAGAATTCAAAAAACCACTTTCTTTGCTCAACTATTAGAAGCGACTCTTCATGCAGTTTTATCATGCATGGTGTAGGCTAAGTTGCTTCAGTTGTGTCTGACTCTATGAAACCCTATGGACCATAGCTCACCAGGCTGCTCTGTGGGATTATGGAGTGGGTTGCCATGCCCTCCTCCAGGGGATCTTCTTGACCTAGGGCTCAAACCCAAATCTCTTACATCTCCTGCATTATCAGGCAGGTTCTTTGCCACCAGAGTCAATTCAGTAATGTCTTCAGGCTACACTGCTATTGCTGGTTCTCTTGCTCTCTCTACCACATCTAAAGTTACCTCCTCCACTGAAGTCTTAAATCCTCCAAGTCATTCATGAAGGTTGGAATCAGCTACTTCCAAATTCCTGTTAATGTTAACTTTTTGATGTCTTCCTATGAATCACAAATGTTCTTAATGACATTTAGAGTGATAAATACTTTTAGAAGATTTTGAAGACCTTGTCAAGGTCCATCAGAGGATCTGAGGATCTGCCATTATTTATGGCAGCCATATAAAAAGTAGTGGAAGTGTTAGTTGCTCAGTTGTGTCCAACTGTTTGCAACTCTGTGGACTATAACCCACTAGGCTCCTCTGTCCATGGAATTCTCTAGGCAAGATTACTGGAGTGGTTAGCCATTCTCTTCTCCAGGGGACTTCCTGATCCAGGAATTGAACCCAGGTCTCCTGCATTGTAGGTGGATTTCTTACTGTTTGAGCCACAGGGAAGCCCTAGACTTATGAAATATGTTTCTTAAGAATAAGACTTGAAATTGAATTACTTTTTAATCCATGGGCTGCAGCATGGATGTGATGTTAGCATGCATTTCTCCCTCAGAGCTCTTGGGTAACTAAGTGCATTGTCAGCAGTGGTATTTTTAAAGGAACCATTTTTTTTTTTTTTTTCCTGAGCAGTAGGTCTCAGCAGTGGTCTGAAAATATTCTGTAATCATATATGTGTTGTTATCTAGACCTTGTGTTCCACAGACAGAGTAGACTCGTCATAATTCTTAAGGGTCCTAGGATTTTCAGAATGGTAAAAAAGCATTGGTTTCAACTTAAAGTCACCAGTTGCATTGGTTTCTAACAAGAGAGTCAGCTGGTTCTTTGAAGCTTTGAAGCCAGGCATTGACTTTACCTCTCTTGACTATGAAAATCCTAGATGGTATCTTCTACCATTAATGTAAAACTGTTTGTCTATGTTGAAAATCTGTTTTGTGTAGCCACCTTCATTAATTATCTTACTTAGATCTTCTGGAAAATTTCTGCCACTTCCACATCAGCATTTGCTGCTTCACCTTGGTCTTTGAAGTTACAGAGATAGCATTTATCCTTAAACCTCATGAGCCAACCTCTGCCAGCTTCAAACTCTCCTGTGGGTTCTTCATTTCTGTCAACCTTCATACAATAGAGAGAGTTAGGTCTTTGCTGTGGATTAGGCTTTGGTTAAAGGGCATATTTTGGTTGGTTTGACTTTCATTCTAGACCACTAATGCAGTCCATGGGGTTGCAAAGGGTTGGAAATGACTGAGTGACTGAACTGAACTGAACTGAATACTTTCTCCATATCAGCAAAAACACTATTTTGCTTTCTTGTCATCCAAGTGTTCATTGGAATAGCACTTTTACTTTCAAGTATGCTTTCTTTGCATTCATAACTTGGCTCCTGTTTGCAACAAGAGGCCTAGCTTTCAGCCTATCTTGGCCTTTGACATACCTCCTCACTAAGCTTAATTATTTCTAGCTTTTGATTGAAAGTGAGAAGTTTGAAACTTTTTCTAGTTAAACACTTAGAGGCCATTGTAGGGAAATTAATTGGCCTAATTTCAATGTTGTTGTGTCTCAGGGAGTGGAGAGGCTAGGGGAGAGGAAGAGAGATAGGGAATAGCTTGTTGATAGAGCGATCAGAACTCACATATAAATCTTATATATTGTTTGCTGTGTTATAAGAATGTGGCTCATAGTGCCCCCAAACAATTACAGCAGTCACATCAAAGATCACTGATCACAGATCACCATAATAAATATAATAATGAGAAAGTTTGAAGTAGTATTAAATTACCAAAATGTGACACAGAGACAAGAAATGAACAAATGCCATTGGAAAAATTGTGCAGATGGACTTGCTGTAACAGGGTTGCCACAATAAAATGAGGGATTCTTATATAAGTGCTGTTTTGTGAACACATTTTTCTCCTTGGAGATTAAAGTTTATTTGGGGGATCAGTACACATGAAAAAGACATTAAAATTACACATTGAAGAATTATTGTTCAAAACATGCATATTTGATTTAGACCATAAATTTAAAAGGGAGATAGGATTGTGGAAGTGTCAAGAAAGGTTTCAATGAAGGGAAGACTTTTAAGGTGGATATTGTAGGACTAAATAGGAAATAGCTCAGATGTTTAGGAGAGTATCAGATAAATTAAATCAGGTGCAGCATGAGTACAGATTCTGAGTCACAGTGAAACAGACTCTATTAGGAAGTTGTGGTAGGCAGAATAATTCCACAACCCACACAACAGAATAGGGAAGTAGTCTGGATGGCCTAGGTGGGATCAGTATTATCGTAAATAGGTGGTTCTAGTGGTAAAGAATCTGACTGCCAATGCAGGAGACGCAAGAAGCACGAGTTCAATCCCTGGGTTGGGAAGATCCTCTGGAGGAGGGCGTGGAAACCTTCTCCAGTATTTTTGCCTGGAAAATTCCATGGGCAGAGGAGCCTGGTGGGCGACAGTCCATGGGGTTGCAAAGAGTCGGACATGACTGAATCACTGAGCACACACAGCAAACCTCTGAAAAAATAGGGAGATAGTTTGGATGGTCCAGATGGGATCAGTATCATCACAAGTTTTCACATTAGTCTATATGTGCCAGGTGGGCCCAATATCATCACAAGTGTTCTTAAAAGTGTAAGACAGAGGCAGAAGGGAAGTCAGAGTGACATGCTGAGATGGGAGAAGGACTTAGTCTGCTCTTGCACAAGCTAATGAATATGCATGAATTCTAGAAGCTGAAAACAGCAAGGAAACTTTGCTCCATCAGCTCAGTTCAGTTCAGTCGCTCAGTCGTGTCTGACTCTTTGGAACTCCATGAATCACAGCACGCCAGGCCTCCCTGTCCATCACCAACTCCTGGAGTTCACCCAAACTCATGTTCATCAAGTCAGTGATGCCATCCAGCCATCTCATCCTCTGTCGTCCCCTTCTCCTCCTGTCCCCAATCCCTCCCAGCATCAAGGTTTTTCCAGTGGTCATGTATGGATGTGAGAGTTGGATGTGAAGAAAGCTGAGTGCCGTAGGACTGACACTTTTGAACTGTGGTGTTGGAAAAGACTCTTGAGAGTCCCTTGGACTGCAAGGAGATCCAACCAGTCCATCCTAAAGGAGATCAATCCTGGGTGTTCATTGGAAAGGTTCATGCTGTAGCTGAAACTCCAATACTTTGGCCACCTCATGCGAAGAGTTGAGCCTCCCCAAAGGAACACAACCTTTGGACACCTTGATTTTAGTCCAGTGAGAGCCCAGATTGATTTTTCCTGGAAAGTAATGAGTACTTTAATTTGCACATTTCATATTTTTTAAACCAAGAAAGTCTATTATCCTGTTCTTCTGTTCCCAGCATTAGTGTCCCTTCTGTTGTCTGGGTTCTATCTTTCCATTTTAATTTTTAAAAATCTTTTCTCACACATTCTAAGAAAAGTTCTCAATTTTTACTTCCACATCTCTAATTTTATTTATTTTCCATGGAGTCAATTACATTTTGTTGCTACATTTTATATTTCCTTGTAGAACTTAATCATCTTTCCTCTGCCCTGTTTTCTTTTCTAGCATATTCTCCTCTGTCTTCTGGATCTTTTAGTAAGTTATTTTTAGAGGTGTTCATTTCCTTACTCCTCATAGGACAATGTTTGTTATGATTGACTTTTTATTGATTGACTCCTAACCCCTTATTTATTCCCCTCTCTGCTTATTTTTCCTTTCTACCCACTGGAACTTAAATAATAAGAGACCTATTCAGTTGTAATATTTTCCAATAAGATGAATTCATGAAAGATGTTTAACCAGCTATCTAAGAGGTAACATGGAAAAGCAGAGAATGTATGACCCAGTATGGGATTATTGGGTTTGGACAATTAGCTTTTTAAAAGAGAGACAGATGCGATGAGTGGGGAAGAAAGACTTCATGGTGGAGATGAAATTTAAGTTGTTCATTGAGGGCCTAAGCTGAAAATGGTGCAGATGTTCACAGGTGAATCAGATAATATAGACCTCTGATTCCCTATGAATTAAAGTACTGAATGTCCTTCTGAATTTCAGTTAGAACTTACTCAGTCCTGCTCATTTCCATACTTCCTTTCATATTTTCCATCTACTTATCTCTCCAAGCCACATGTAGGTAATTTCTTCAAATTTCTTGTCTAATTCATGAATTCTACTCTTTGAACCACCCACTGTTTTTTTTAATTTAATTTTTTATTTATTTTAATTTAAATAATAAATTAAAAATGTTTCTAAAAATTTTACTGGATTCTTTTTCAAGACTACCTGATTTCTTTTGGTGATATTGATAGCTTATTTTTGTGATTATATTTTTTATTTTGTAAGCATTTTATTCCTATAGTTTTGTAAATTTTATTCTGATATATAAATCCATATAGTTTCTGGAGATTATTTTAACAGATACTTGCCCATCTTACTTGTTTTCTTGTTGGTTTGATGAATTTTAATTGTGAGTTCATGTTTGTTTGAAATTGATCTGTGAACACCCTAGGGGTTAACTTGAGGATATTTTCCTCAGGAGGGTATGTGTGTTCCTTTTCGCTGGGATACGGGGGCACAGGCAATTTAGAGCCACTTCAGTCTCCTTCTTGTACCTCTGGATTAATGGGATAGTCTCAGGTTGAGTTCCCATTGTTGACACTGGCCTAAGAATAGTCTTTAGGATTTTAGGGTTGGAGGGCTAGTTTACACAGTTTATACTAGTTTATTATTAGGCATACTGTCTTTGTAGGCAAACTGTGTTTTTGCACAGTTACTTGTAAACTTTTTTTCCCTTGATATTCTGCATTTCCTTTATGGTGTATTTGGATGTGAATTTACTTTTCTCCTTCTGCTTGGTTCTTGAAACACAATTTTGAATGAAATAATCTTTGATTCTTGTAATTACTTCTTTACTATCTCTTTGAATATTGCTTCTCTGCCCACAGCTTTCATTCTTTTCCGAAACTTCTATTTGGAGCCTTTCTCGGTGATCCCGATTCTGGTAAATTACTCTGGTCTGCTCACACTCTCTATATCTGTTTCATCTCTTGCTGGGACTTCTAAATTTTATCATGTCTAGTAATATTTTTATTTCACTGACCATTTTTTCCCTTTGAAAATATCTTTTCATTTCCTTCCCTGCTTGCTTTCTTTCCCCATTTTAACTTTTTAAAAAATGGAATATATTCCTTTATTTTTTTGAGCACTCTGAGGCTATCAAGTCCCAAGCCTTTTACAGACTGTTTCATAAAACTGTGTAGTGAGGCCCTGTTCCTATGTTTCAACACTGTGTATGGTTTTGTTCTGTTTTAACCTTTGTTAAAAGGTTTCTACTCCTTTTTTCCTACTCCATTTTTCCTACTCCTTCTCATTCCCTGTGTTGCTAGCCTAGAATCCTTTTTTTTGTTTTTTTTTTAATTGTCATTTCAGGGTTCCTTGTCTCATGTGATAAGATATTTCAGCTCTAGTCACAGAATCAGCAGGTGGCTTGATTTGTTTCCTGATCTTTAGAATTCTGTGACCTCTTCATCCTACAGCTTGCTCCAAACCAAAGCCACAGTTTTTATTTTGCTCCCTTTTTGAAGACTGTGTTTATATGGTACTTCCAGCTTCTATCCCCAGACAATGAGCCAGGCTGAGGTTCCCATTTTCAAATGTGAATTTATACCATTTGGACTAGAACTCTTACCTTTGTTTTAGAAGCTGTTTATAGACTGTCAGTATTTTCCTTCAGTATTTGGTTTGGTTGTACATGCATTTGAGAATAAAGTTATATCTTTTTGGTGCAGACATACACCACATACTATGTTGACCTGATGTTCCTGATGCCTGTTGGGCTCTTTCCTAGATTTGCTAAAGCTTTGATTTTTTGGTTCATTTCTATGTATCATAGATCAAGATGCCAAAGATAAATCTTCTTTCTGGCCTAACAGTGATTTTGTCTTTTTAGAGGGTTGTGGGGATTCTAAACAATTTGGTATTCTTTTGTTATCATTTTGTTAGTTAATCTTTCTATCCCTCTCCTACCAAATAAGTCAAAAGACAGGAATTGATTTGCTTTTAGTTGATGTGATCATCTTGGATTATCAGAGTCAATCTCACCTAATGAGAGTTGTGCTTTCAATAGCTGTCTCTCTGTTGGACTAATTAGAGCCACGCAAATCTATGGCTAGAGTGACGGGAACAAGCCAGGTTTAACCACATTTCAGCACTCAGTCAGGATGATCCCCTTTTCTTGCTCCTGTGAACTATCCTGCAGAACCCTAACTCTGCAGAAGACACTTAGGTTATGCTATGTCTTTGCCCTTCAGCCACCAGGAGGTGCGTTCTGCCTTTCTGACTGGTCTGCTATCTTGGAAGCTTAGTGGTTCACCCCCGGTTTACACATTGCAACCATAACGATTTTCCTGTTAGAAAGGGTTCAACACTTTCTTTTCTGCTGCATAAATTATTGCCCTTTCCTATTATGCTAATTTACTTTGTGAGTTACAGGGTCTTTTGTCTCTATGCTTAAGCAGGTTTCTTTGTAATGTCCTTCTTGACAACATCTTATCTGGGATGAGTGCCAGAGAGCAGAAGAGGGGTTAGGATGGGGAGTCCAATAACAGTGTCATTAACATTATTATTACAACAGCAACAGACTAAACCTTTTAGAGGTTTGTCAGTGTTGTCCCTGCATCACTTTTATCTCCTCTATTCATCTCAGTCTTCTTTGATCCTCACAATAGCTCTGAGTCAGGAGGGGACCACTATTTTCTCCATGCTACAGATGAAGGTCCTGGAGCTCACAAAGGAGAAGTGACTTGTTGAAATCAGAGCTAGTAAGTGTCAGAACAGGAACTGTGATTTTCCCAGCAATATTTGTTGAAATTCAAACTGCCCAACATGGAACTCGTTTACATGATAGCGGGGATTCTACAATAGCAAAGACATAATTTGAAAATGGGTTATTTTCCTATTTCCTGAGCCTTTTTATATCTGTTTGCAAATGGACATGTGTCTGCAAATAGACAGGCACATATTCTTCTTTACGTCTTTCTGCTCTGGTGGTCCTTGATTTTGATCAGAACCGGGAGTGAAAGAAAATGTGTATTAAGTATACTTCTGCCATTTACGTTGTTTGAGAGAGGCTATTATATTTGGAAATTCTTTCTAACAAAATTATGTATAAACTAACTACTTGTATGAAGAACCTGTGAAAACAACTTTTGGCAGGTAAATATTTACCCTTCTGGTAAACTCTACCTATTCGCCTAGAATTATTTTACATCCTTAAGTGAATGTTTTTTTGGTAAACCCTTAAGTTCCAGTACTTTGGTCACCTCATGCAAAGAGTTGACTCATTGGAAAAGACTCTGATGCTGGGAGGAATTGGGGGCAGGAGGAGAAGGGGACGAAAGAGGATGAGATGGCTGGATGGCATCACTGACTCGATGGACGTGAGTCTGAGTGAACTCCGGGAGTTGATGGTGGACAGGGAGGCCTGGTGTGCTGCGATTCATGGGGTCGCAAAGAGTCAGACACGACTGAGCGACTGAACTGAACTGAACTGAACTAAGTTCCTTGAGAATTACTTTATCTGTCCTAAAAAAGAGCTAGTAGTAAAAATAAATGACCTATTAAGCCATGAAAAGACATGGAGGAACCTTAAATGAATGCTGCTACGTGAAGTACACAAGTCTGAAAGGGCTATATACTGTATGATTCGAACTATGCAGCATTGTGGAAAAGGCAAAACTATAGAGACAGTGAAAAGGTCAGTGGTTGGCAGGGGTTCACCTGCCAACCAAGGGAGGAGGAGGCAGAGGAAGGGGACAGGTGAAGCCCAGGGCATATTTAGGGCCTGGAAACTGTCCTGTATGACACAGTAATGGTGGATACCTGACATTTCCTTTCTTAGAACTGATAGAACTATACAACACACGGAGTGGACTTTATTGTAAACTATGGACTTTGGTTAATAAGTATATATCAATATGCTTGTTTTTCAACTGTTAGAGATGTCCCACATGAATGCAAGGTAATAATAGGGGAAACTATGTGTTTTGAGGGAAGGAGAGAAAGCATATGGAAATTCCCTATGCTTAATTTTTCTATAAATATAAAACTGATCAAAAAAGCCTATTTACTAAAAAAAAGGTGGTGTTCCTTGTTCCATATGGTACATATGGAGAAACTAGAAGTTCTAGGAGGCTCTTCTTTGCAAAGGGTGTCCATCCCTTAAGGATATGACATACAAGTCTCTCTATGTATGTATTTATCAAGGTTACAAAGGCTTTGTGTTGGGACCTTCCTTTGTCCATTTCTCTAAACCTTCTGAACAGTTTCCTTTTCTTAAATCTGAAATTTCTCTAATCTTGGTTTTGGCTGAAGGGTAAATTTTTAGGGGAATGTGAGATTCAATGTTTTCAAATATGAGTTATGAGACTGAGAGAATAATAAAAAACACTGAAGTTATTTTCTTATATTTAGCCCATAGGCATTTTAGCACTCATAATTCATAAACAACTGCAGCTAAAATCCAGTTTTGCAGGGTGCAAGTCCCTTAGAAAGACTATAGTTTAAAAAAGATTACCCCCTCTGGAACATGTTTGGTTTGGTTCTTTGGTATCAGAAACTTCTTTTAGATTCAGTAACTATAGCTGTGCAAGAAAAGGGACCATTTTTAAAATTTATGTGAATGAAAATACAAGAAATGGCATGTTTTATATCCAGTTTGATATGTTTCATCTGTACTAAAGACACTGTTGGCAGAAGAAAATAATACTAGAAAATATATGCCTTTCTGCATCTTTATTTCTTATATCATATTTAGTCTCTTTTAATTTGAACCAGCAGATACACTAAAATTCTCTAGTAGCACAATGTTGCATAAGGTGATGGTCAGCATTAGTCAACAAGGAAAAGAATGAAGCTTTCCTAGCATAGCATTGCACACAAGCAAGCCTGCAAAATGGTTGGTTTCATTGATCAATAACCAGTGTGGTTGTAGGAATATAGGGATTTTGAAAGCAATATCTGAGAGACTGACTCTATTACTAAGTAAGGGCCAAAGCTCCAGAGTGTTTTTAACTAAGCAATTTCATTGATGAAAACTGGCTAATCTTTGTTTATTGGAATTTATTTTTATAGTTTTTGCAAGGACATAATCTCTTGGCCAAAGGAATTACCCCTTGTTAGAGATTGGACTGAGCGACTTCACTTTCACTTTTCACTTTCATGCATTGGAGAAGGCAATGGCACCCCACTCCAGTACTCTTGCCTGGAGAATCCCAGGGATGGGGGAGACTGGTGGCTTGCTATCTATGGGGTCGCACAGAGTCGGACATGACTGAAGCGACTTAGCAGCAGCAGCAGAGGTTGGACAGACTATGGCTCATGAATTAATTCTGGCCCGCAGTCTGCTTTGTGTATACCCAAGGCCTTTTTCTTTTGCACATCCCACAAGCTAAGAATAGATTTTGAAATTTTAAAGGGTTAAAAAATTGCACAAAAACTGTTAAGTGACCCAGAAAGCCTAAAATATTTTCATCTGGCCTTTGAACTGACTTGCCAGCTTCTAGCTTAGACAATAGAAACTTGTAGGTCCAGTCCTTGCTTCCTATAACTAGATTAATTTAATTAGCTCTTATCTCTGTTCCTTCCACACAAATGGCAGAGATAATTTACTTGAAGATTTTTAATAACTTTTCTATTTAGTGTGTTCCTACTGCTCATATTATCAGTGAAGTCTTTGAGTTGGCTAATTAATTAGCCATCCTCTTCTCAACTCACATCCTGAACAAATCTTAACTAAGACAAAAGATGGTAGCTGAAGGTCAATATCACCTTCATCACTGCTGACATCTACTTTCGAGGGTGTAACAGTCAGCAGGGCAGTACTTGGGCCAGACTCTCCATGTGAAGAGCACAAGACAGCATGGAGCCCTGTAGGCAGCTTCTTAAAGGAAAGGGGATAAAAAGGACAGAGTTGCACTGAGCATTCCCAATTAAATCTTACGTTATCTCAGAAGGCAACATTCCTCCAAAAAGAAGAAAATGAATAAATGAGTAAAGAGAAACCAGAGATCAAATACATGCTTAAGATTCACGTTGAGAAAATCTCAGGGGTGAGAATGAAGTACTTCTCCCAAAAGTGTTGTTGTTCAGTTGCTATGTTGTGCCTGACTGTTTATGACCTCCTGGACTGTAGCATGCCAGGCTCCTCTGCCTCCTACCGTCTCCCACATGAATCCTCCAATTCATGTCTGTTGAGTTGGTGACACTCTCTAACCATCTCATCCTCTGTGGCCCCCTTCTCCTTTTGCCTTCAGTCTTTCTGAGCATCAAAGTCTTTTCCAGTGAGTCGACTCTTCGCATCAGGTGGCCAAAGGAGTGGAGCTTCAGATTCAGCAGCAGTCCTTCCAATGAATATTCAGGGTTGATTTCCTTCAGAATTGACTAGTTTGATCTCCTTGCAGTTGCAAGGGACTCTCAAGAGTCTTCTCCAGCACCACAATTTGAAAACATAATTTCTTCTGTGGTCAGCCTTCTTTCTGGTCCAACTCTCCCATCCATACATGACTACTGAGAAAACCATAGCTTTGACAGTACATACCTTTGTGAACAAAGTAATGTCTCTGCTTTTTAATATACTGTCTAGGTTTGTCAAACCTTCCTGCCAAGGGGTAGCATCTTCTAATTTCATGGCTGTACTCACTGTCTACAAGTCTGTGAAGTGTACATGGCTACTGGGAAAACTATAGGTTTGATTGTATGGACCTTTGTTGCCAAAGTGATGTCTCTGCTTTTTAATATGCTCTCTAAGTTTGTCATAGCTTTCCTTCCAAAGAGCAAGTGTCTTTTCATTTCATGGCTGTAATCACTGTCCACAGTGATTGTGGAGCCCAAGAAAATAAAACCTGTCACTGCTTCCAGTTTTCCCCCTTCTATTGACTTTAGGTTAATGTTGAGTTTCAAACCAACATTTTTACTCTTTTCTTTCACCCTCATTAAGAGGCTCTTTAGTTCCTCTTCACTTTATGCCATTAGAGTGGTATCATCTGCATATCTGAGGTTGTTGATATTTCTCCTGACAATCTTGATTTCAGCTTGTGATTCATCCAGCTTGACATTTCACATGATGTACTCTGCATATAAGTTAAATAAGCAGGGTTAAAATATATAGCCTTGTCATACTCCTTTTCCAATTTTGAGCCAGTCAGTTTTTCAATGTCTGGTTCTAACTGTTGCTTCTTGACCCGCCTACAGGTTTGTCAAGAGATAGGGAAGGTGCTCTGGTATTCCCATTTCTTTAAGAATTTTTCACAGTTTGTTGTGATCCCCCTAGTCAAAGGCTTTAGCATAGTAAATGAAGCAGAAGTAGATGTTTTTCTGGAATTCTCTTGCTTTATCCATGTTGCAAAGAATGTTGGCAATTTGAGCTCTGTTTCCTCTGCCTTTTCATAATCCCTCTTGTACATCTGGAAGTTCTTGATTCACATACTGCTGAAGTCTTGCTTGAAGGATTTTGAAAATAACCTTACTAGCCTGTGAAATGAGTGCAATTGTACAGTAGTTTGAACATTGTTTGGCATCGCCCTTCTTTGGAACTGAAATGAAAACTGACCTTTTCCTGACCATAGTCTACAAGGCATATCGTTCTTCCCTTTTTTACCCCAGTCTATCTCTCCAGTTTAATCTCTTATTACTTTCCTTTACTTTAGTATACATAACTACATTAAGTGACTTGTTACAGCTGGTTTCTGTATCTTGACTATTGTAATTCCTCAGTTAGTGATGTCCTTTTCCTGCAATCTGCATCCATCCTTTGTATAAAACCTTATCTTTGTATAAAACCCTGGAAGAACCAGGGATTATTGCTGTTTAAATAGCACAGCAGTTTGCTATATTCTCTTTATTCTACGGTGCATCTTTCCAATTCTTAAAATTTCATGTTAATATGGTAGCATGTTTGCATGTATGATAGCACCCATAGATTAAGGAAGAAAAGTTATGACCAACCTAGATAGCATATTGAAAAGCAGAGACATTACTTTGCCAACAAAGGTCTGTCTAGTGAAGGCTATGGTTTTTCCAGTGATCATGTATGCATGTGAGAGTTCTACTGTGAAGAAAGCTGAGTGATGCAATAGTGAATGGGATTGTTTCTTTTTGTTGCAATGATGAATGGGATTGTTTCCTTAATTTCTCTTTCTGTTTTCTCATTGTTAGTGTACAGGAATGCAAGGGATTTCTGTGTGTTAATTTTATATTCTGCAACTTTACTGTATTCACTGATTAGCTCTAGTAATTCTCTGATGGAGTCTTTAGGGTTAGAGTTAGTTCTTAATAACATATTTTTACATTTCAGGAGGAAAATTCTTTATTTTTTAACATTTTGGTCATAGAATGATATATTCTAACTGTGGTATTAATTGATCATTTCTTGTGACCACAAATACTGTACTTTTCATAAGTGTTTTGCTTATCCTTACAAAGAAGATATTTTCTTTACTGGGGTTTGGAGTTTGATATGTATCCATTAGGTTCTCTTGTTTTTGTTGTTCAGGTCTTGTCAGTCAGTTCAGTTCAGTCACTCAGTCGTGTCCAATTCTTTGCGACCACATGAATCATAGCACGCCAGGCCTATATAACCAAAAAAAGAGAAAGGAGAGTTCAGTTCAGCGGGTCATTCATGTCCAACTCTTTGTGACCCCATGAATCGCAGCACTCCAGGCCTCCCTGTCCATCACCAACTCACGGGGTTCACTCAGACTCACATCCATCGAGTCAGTGATGCCATCCAGCCATCTCATCCTCTGTCGTCCCCTTCTCCTCCTGCCCCTAATCCCTTCCAGCATCAGAGTCTTTTCCAGCGAGTCAACTCTTCGCACAAGGTGGCCAAAGTACTGGAGTTTCAGCTTCAGCATTAGTCCTTCCAATGAACACCCAGGACTGATTTCCTTTAGGATGGACTGGTTGGATCTCCTTGCAGTCCAAGGGACTCTCAAGAGTTTTCTCCAACACCACAGTTCAAAAGCATCAATTCTTCAGCACTCAGCTTTCTTTATAGTCCAACTCTCACATCCATACATGACTACTGGAAAAACCATAGCCTTGACTAGACAGACCTTTGTTGGCAAAGTAATGTCTCTGCTTTTTAATATGCTGTCTAGTTTGGTCATAACTTTCCTTTCAAGGAGTAAGCGTCTTTTAATTTCATGGCTGCAATCACCATCTGCAGTGATTTGGGAGCCCAGAAAAGTAAAGTCAGCCACTGTTTCCCGATCTATTTGCCATGAAGTGATGGGACCGATGCCATGATCTTCGTTTTCTGAATGCTGAGCTTTAAGCCAACTTTTTCATTCTCCTCTTTCACTTTCATCAAGAGCCTCTTTACTTCCTCTTCACTTTCTGCCATAAGGGTGGTGTCATCTGCATGTCTGAGGTTATTGATATTTCTCCTGG
>SJYQ01003631.1:679354-692571 GCA_006410935.1 Redunca redunca
GTGGTTTTGATTTGCATTTCTCTGATAATGAGTGATGTTGAGCATCTTTTCATGTGTTTGTTAGCCATCCGTATGTCTTCTTTGGAGAAATGTCTATTTAGGTCTTTGGCCCATTTTTTGATTGGGTCATTTATTTTTCTGGAATTGAGCTGCAGGAGTTGCTTGTATATTTTTGAGATTAGTTGTTTGTCTGTTGCTTCATTTGCTATTATTTTCTCCCATTCAGAAGGCTGTCTTTTCACTTTGCTTATATTTTCCTTTGTTGTGCAGAAGCTTTTAATTTTGATTAGATCCCATTTGTTTATTCTTGCTTTAATTTCCAGAATTCTGGGGGGTGGATCATAGAGGATCCTGCTGTGATTTATGTCGGAGAGTGTTTTGCCTATGTTCTCCTCGAGGAGTTTTATAGTTTCTGGTCTTACATTTAGATCTTTAATCCATTTTGAGTTTACTTTTGTGTGTGGTGTTAGATTACTTCTTTTTAAAAATGCTATTTAAATAAATGTGCATTCATGAGTTCAACAAAGTAGTTTTTCAACTATAAGACTTCTCAGAACCTTAAAATGCTAAAATATTATAAGTATTCAAGAGGCAGTTTTAAAATTAGCATCAGTTCAGTTCAGCCGCTCAGCCATGTCTGATTCTTTGTGACACCATGGACTGCAGCACCCCAGGCCTCCCTGTCCATCACCAACTCCTGGAGTTCACTCAGACTTACGTCCATTGAGTCAGTGATGCCGTCCAACAATCTCATCCTCAGTCATCCCCTTCTCCTCCTGCCTTCAGTCTTTCCCAGCCCCAGGGTCTTTTCAAATGAGTCAGTTCTTCACATCAGGTGGCCAAAGTATTGGAGTTTCAGCTTCAACATCAGTCCTTCCAATGAACACCCAGGACTGATCTCCTTTAGGATGGACTGGCATATCCTAAGCTTAATTGGGTTGCCTGATGGATCAGATAGTAAAGAATCTGCCTGCCATGCAGGAGACCCAGGTTCAATCCCTGGGTCAGGAATGTCCCCATGGAGGAGCGAGTGGCAACCCACTCTATCCTTCTTACCTGGCAAATCCCATGGACAGAGGAGCTGGGCAGGCTACACTCCATAGAGTCACAAAGAGTCAGACACTACTGAAGCAACTGAGCATGCACTCATGCAAACCTGATTGACCACTACAATTTCCCACCTCTATGCTATATTTTTTAAGATCAGTTTTTCAAGGAACACACTTTAGGAAAACGTTCTTTCTATTCATGATGATAGGTTATAACAAGTTATAGGTTTATTAAGAATCACTCCAGGGACACAATCACTTTGTTTTTGTGTGAATCTAATATTGGTGAATTATTTTAGTGGGCGGAGAGGAGCATTATTTAACTCTATGCTCACATATTCTCAAGTGTACCTAGTCTCTCCTAGACTGTTGGCTTAGAAGTGAAAAGAGCATCAGTGTATTTGCTATTGGAAAACACACTGTATTTGCACATGTTGGATCTGGGATTCCTACTTTTATGGGCTTGGCAGAAGTAGAAAGGACCTTCAAGGTTGACTATAGCCAGGCAACGTCAGAGCATTCACATTGTTTATCATCTGTCATGGTTTTTTTACTGCTGGAGAAGGGATCTGGGTTTTGCAGTTTTGAGGTATCATCCCTCTTGTCCTCCATTATCTTGACTGTAATGTACTGCATTCTGCTTTTGTTGCTTTTAAAAAGTCTTAAAGCCTTAGGTGATCAAGAATGAAGATGATTTGTGAAATTTAACAACTGGTTACTTGTCTCTTAATAAATACATTTTTTCAAAATTGACCTACCCAGCTACTTTTCTTATTTGAGATGTAAAAAAACAACAAAGAAGATTCTGACAAACATATATGTTCATTTAGAATTACAACTGCTAATATCTTTCATATACATGTAAACTAAAAGAGCTGGAGTTTACCTCAACCTCACCCTCAATCCCTAAATTTCATTCTCTTTTTTCAATATCAGAGGTAACCATTATCAAGAATTTAGTGAGTACTCTTCAGTTGTATACTTTTTCAAACATATTGGTATTTGTGACATCTATATACATACATGTACACCATACATAAATAAATATACACATATAAATGCTATATGTCCATAAACAGTATCATACTTTATTATATGCACTTATGTTTACTAATTTGTATGAATGAATAATAATACATATTCAATTTCATTTGTTTTAATAGGTGTATAACATTTTATTTTGTATATTTATATATTGCATTTGGATATGAGTGTTGTTTATAGCTTGTTTTTCTTAATCATAAGTATTGCTTGAATAACATTTTTTATTTACGCACTTAAGTGAGAGTTCCCTGAAGTCATACCCACAGGACTGCTGCCACTGGGATATAACATATGGGGTATATTTAAATTTTTTCCTAGCTACTGCTGATTGTATCCCAAGATGGCTGTAACAATTTTCATTCTTTTAGCCAAATCTTGAGAGTACCATTCCCCTAAATAATTGCATACCTTTTTTAAATTTAAATTTATTCATTTTAATTGGAGGCTAATTACTTTACAAACTGCATACCTTTAATTGGATTAAAAAACTTTGCATCTCTTTCAATTATGGTATTCTCAGAGTATATGTCCAGTAGTGGGATTGCTGGGTCATATAGTGGTTTTATTCCTAGTTTTTTAAGGAATCTCTAATGTTCTCCATAGTGGTTGTGTCAGTCTACATTCTGGCCAACAGTGCAAGAGGATTCCCTTTCTTCACATTCTCTCCAGCATTTACTGCTTGTAGATTTTTTAATGATGGCCATTCCAACCAGTGTGAGGTGATACCTCATTGTAGTTTTGATTTGCATTTCTCTAATAAAACTTTGTGTGTGTGTGTGTGTGTGTGTGTGTGTGTGTGTGTGTGTGTGTGAGTTGCTCAGTTGTGTCTGGCTCTTGTGACCCGATGGGACTGTTCTTTGTCAGGCTCCTCTGTCCATGGGATTATCCAGTCAAGAACACTGGAGTGGTAGCATTCCCTTCTCTATGGGGACCTTCCTGACCCAGGAATTGAACCAGGTCTCCCACATTGTGGGTAGATTCTTTACCACCAGAGATGCCAGGAAATCCCAATAATACATTCAGTTCAGTTCAGATCAGTCTCTGAGTAGTGTCCAACTCTTTGCAACCCCATGGACTGCAACATACCAGGCCTCCCTGTCTATCACCAACTCCTGGAGTTTAGTCAAACTCATGTCCATTGAGTCAATGATGCCATCCACCCATCTCATCCTCTATCATCCCCTTCTCTTCCTGCCTTCAATCTTTCCCAGCATCAGGTTCTTTTCCAAGGAGTCAGCTCTTTGCATCAGGTGGCCAAAGTATTGGAGTTTCTTCTTCAGCATCAGTCCTTGCAATGAACACTCAGGACTGACTTCCTTTAGGATTGACTGGTTGGATCTCCTTGCAGTCCAAGGGACTCTCAAGAGTCTTCTCCAACACCACAGTTCAAAAGCATCAATTCTTTGGTGCTCAGCTTTTTTATAGTTCGACTCTCACATCCATACATGACTACTGGAAAAACCATAGCTTGGACCTTTGTTGGCAAAGCAATGTCTCTGCTTTTTAATATGGTATCTAGGTTGGTTGTGACTTTTCTTCCAAGGAGAAAGTGTCTTTTAATTTCTGGCTGCAATCACCATCTGCAGTGACTTTGGAGCCTCCAAAAATAAAGTCTGTCACTGGTTCCACTGTTTCTCCATCTATTTGCCATGAAGTGATGGGACCAGATGCCATGATCTTAGTTTTCTGAATGTCGAGTTTTAAGCCAACTTTCATTCTCCTCTTTCACTGTCATCAAGAGTCTCTTTAGTTCTTCTTCACTTTCTGCCATAAGGGTGGTGTCATCTGCATATTTGAGGTTATTGATATTTCTCCCGGCAATCTTGATTCCAGCTTGTACTTCATCCAGCCCAGCATTTCTCATGATGTACTCTGCATATAAGTTAATTAAGCAGGGTGACAATATACGCCTTGATGTACTCCTTTCCTATGTGGAACCAGTCTGTTGTTCCATGTCCAATTCTAACTGTTGCTTCCTGACATGCATACAGATTTCTCAAGAGGCAGGTTAGGTGGTCTGGTATTCCCATGTCTTTCAGAATTTTCCATAGTTTATTGTGATCCACACAGTCAAAAGCTTTGGCATAGTCAATAAAGCAAAAATAGATGCTTTTCTGCAACTCTCTCGCTTTTTTCAATGATCCAAGGAATGTTGGCAATTTGATCTCTGTTTTTTCTGCCTTTTCTAAAACCAGCTTGAATATGTGGAAGTTCATGTGTTGCTGAAGCCTGGCTTGGAGAATTCTGAGTATTACTTTACTAGCATGTGAGATGAGTGCATTTGTGCGGTAGTTTGAGCATTCTTTGGCTTTGCCTTTCTTTGAGATTGGCATGAAAACTGACCTTTTCCAGTCCTGTAGCCACTGCTGAGTTTTCCAAATTTGCTGGCATACTGAGTGTAGCACTTCCATGGCATCATCTTTTAGGATTTGAAATAGCTCAACTGAAATTCCATCACTTTCACTAGCTTTGTTTGTAGTGATGCTTTCTAAGGCCCACTTGACTTCACATCCAGAATGTCTGGCTCTAGATGAGTGATCATACCATTGTGATTGTCTGGGTAGTGAATATATTACCATATATAAAATAGANTTTCTAAGGCCCACTTGACTTCACATCCAGAATGTCTGGCTCTAGATGAGTGATCATACCATTGTGATTGTCTGGGTAGTGAATATATTACCATATATAAAATAGATAGCCAGTAGAAATTTTCTGTGTGGCACAGAGAGTTCAATTCAGTGCTCTGTGCCAACCTAGAGGGGTGGGATGGGGTGGGAGATGAGACGGAGGTTCAAGAGGGAATGGACACATGTCTACCTGTGGCTGATATTTGTTGATGTATGGCAAAAACCACCACAATATTGTGAAGCAGTTATCTTCTAATAAAAATTTAAATAATTTGCTAGTGTTGTGGAAGGAAAATGTCAGTTAATTTGTATTTTCTTGATACTAAAAGAGATTGGACTTCCCTGGTGGCTCAGATGGTAAAGAATCTGCAATGCAGGAGAACTGGGTTTGATCCCTGGGTCAAGAAGATCCCCTGAAGCATGAATAGCTACCCACTCTAGTAATTCTTGCCTGGAGAATTCCATGGACAGAGGAGACTGGCGGACTACTGTCTGTAGGATTGCAAAGAGTCAGTAAGACTGAGCGACTAATACTTTCACTTTTCATTTTTTTCAAGAGAGGTTAGCATATTTTCACATTTGTCTTTTGAGTTACTATTCTGGAAACAGCTGGTTCTTAAATTTTTCCAGTTTTATAAATGTGACTTTTGTCTTTCTCATTGATTAATTGAATTTCCTTATATATTCATGATATTACTTCTTTGTTGGATATTGCGTTGTAAAAACTTTCTATTCTCTGGCTAATATTTTAACTTCATAATTATAATTATGTACTTAAAATTTTGAATTAAGTGTTCTTGATGGTTAATTTAATTATGTCATAAACATATTTCCCCAAATTTTAGAAGTTTCTCACATTTAGAAATTTAATACACCTGGTACTGGTTTTTGTTTATGAAGTAGTAAATTAATTTTCTTAGGGTTACTTTTGATAACACAACTTATTATAAACTCTGTGTTTTTCTCACTGATACATATATTGCATATATTATGCACCATGTTCTATGTTTATGGGTCAGTTTCTGGGCTCTCTTGTGGTCCATTGATTTGTTTGACAATCACTGTTTTGTTTGACAGCCATGGTACCAATACTACATTAGCTGAATTAGTATGGCTCTACCTTTTGGTAAGCAAGAACTTTTTTTTAAGATTTCTTTTTTCTTTTTCTTCTTCTTCTTCTTTTTTTTTTTTTTTTTACTTTACATGTGAATTTCAGATTCAGTCTAAATCCTATGAAAATGCCATTCCAATTTTATTGGAGGTTGAATGAAATTTTAGATTAATTTTGGGAGAAGGCATTTTTACTACATTGAGAATTCTAATCATTCAGGTCTTATATGACTTTCAAAGAGTTTCATGATTTCGTCTAAAATGTCTCATATATATGTTAGGGTTAGAATTCTTCATAGACTTAAAAGGTGCTGCTACTGTATATGGAATCTTTTTTCTTTTGCTTTTCCTTAACACCATGTCCAAGTTAAGGAGCAGTGGCTGAGATACCCCATGTCCAAGGTAAGAGAAACCCAAGTAAGACAGTAGGCACTGAGAGAGGGCCTCAAAGAGCAGACAGACTAAAACCACAATCACAGACAACTAGCCAATCTGATCACATGGACCACTGCTTCTGCTGCTGCTGCTAAGTCGCTTCAGTTGTGTCCGACTCTGTGCGACCCCTTAGACGGCAGCCCACCAGGCTTCCCCGACCCTGGGATTCTCCAGGCAAGAACACTGGAGTGGGTTGCCATTTCCTAATCCAATGCATGAAAGTAAAAAGAGAAAGTGAAGTCACCCAGTCATGTCTTACTCTTAGCAACCCCATGGACTATAGCCTACCAGGCTCCTCCATCCATGGATTTTCCAGGCAAGAGTACTGGAGTACTGGAGTGGGGTCCATTGCCTTCTCCGACATGGACCACAGCCTTGTCTAACTCAATGAGACTAAGCCATGCCGTGTGGTGCCACCCAAGACAGATGGGTCATGGTGGAGAGGTCTGACAGAATGTGGTCCACTGGAGCAGGGAATGGCAAACCTCTTCAGTATTCTTGCCTTGAGAACCCCATGAACAGTATGAAAAGGAAAAAAGATAGGACACTGAAAGATGAACTCCCCAGGTCAGTAGGTGCCTAATATGCTACTGGAGATCAGTGGAGAAATAACTCCAGAAAGAATGAAGAGATGGAGCCAAAGCAAAAACAACACCTAGTTGTGGATGTGACCAGTGATAGAAGCAAGGTCTGATGCTGTAAAGAGTAATATTGCATGGAAACTTGGAATGTTAGTTCCATGAATTGGGGCAAATTGAAAGTGGTCAAACAGGAGATGGTAAGAATAAACGTCAACATTCTAGGAATCAGTGAACTAAAATGGACTGGTGTGGGTGAATTTAATTCAGATGACCATTATATCTACTATTGTGGCCAGGAATCCCTTAGAAGAAATGGAGTAGCCATCATAGTCACCAAAAGAGTCTGAAATGCAGTTCAGTTCAGTTCAGTCGCTCAGTCGTGTCCAACTCTTTGCGACCCCATGAATTGCAGCATGCCAGGCCTCCTGTCCATCATCAACTCCTGGAGTTCACTCAGACTCACGTCCATCGAGTCAGTGATGCCATCCAGCCATCTCATCCTCTGTCGCCCCCTTCTCCTCCTGCCCCCAATCCCTCCCAGCATCGGAGTCTTTTCCAAAGAGTCAACTCTTCGCATGAGGTGGCCAAATTACTAGAGTTTCAGCTTTAGCATCATTCCTTCCAAAGAAATCCCAGGGCTGATCTCTTTTAGAATGGACTGGTTGGGTCTCCTTGCAATCCAAGGGACTCTCAAGAGTCTTCTCCAACACCACAGTTCAAAAGCATCAATTCTTCAGTGCTCAGCTTTTCACAGTCCAACTCTCACATCCAAACATGACCACTGGAAAAACCATAGCCTTGACTAGATGGACCTTTGTAGTCAATGAGGAGGCCTTACAAATAGCAGTGAAATGAAGAGAAGCAAAAAGCAAAGGAGCAAAGGAAAGATATAAGCATCTGAATGCAGAGTTCCAAAGAATAGCAACGAGAGATAATAAAACTTTCCTCAGTGATCAACTCAAAGAAATAGAGGAAAACAACAGAATGAGAAAGACTAGAGATCTCTTCAAGAAAATCAGAGATATCAAGGGAACACTTCATGCAAAGATGGGCTCAATAAAGGACAAAAATGGTAGGAACCTAACAGAAGCAGAAGATAATAAGAAAAGGAGGCAAGAATACACAGAACTGTAAAAAAATTATTTTCACAACCCAGGTAATCATGATGGTGTGATCACTCACCTAGAGCCAGACATCCTGTGGCTGACTGTGAAGTCAAGTGGGCCTTAGAAAGCATCACTATGAACAAAGATATTGAAGGTGATGGAATTCCAGTTGAGCTATTTCAAGTCCTAAAAGATGATGCTATGAAAGTGCTGCACTCAATATGCCAGGAAATTTGGAAAACTCAGCAGTGGTCACAGGACTGGAAAAGATCAGTTTTCATTTCAATCCCTAAGAAAGGCAATGCCAAACAGTGCTCAAACTACCACACAATTCCACTCATCTCACACACCAGGAAAGTAATGTTCAAAATTCTCCAAGCCAGGCTTCAGCAATACATGAATGCTGAACTTCCAGATATTCAAGTTGGTTTTAGAAAAGGCAGAAAAACCAGAGATCAAATTGCCAATGTCTGTTGGATCATCAAAAAAAACAAGAGAGTTGCAGAAAAGCATCTATTTCTGCTTTATTGATTATGCCAAAGCCTTTGACTGTGTGGATCACAATAAACTGTGGAAAATTTTGAAGCAGATGGGAATACCAAATTATCTTACCTGCCTCTTGAGAAATCTGTATGCAGGTCAGGAAGCAACAGTTAGAACTGGACATGGAACAACAAACTGGTTCCAAATAGGAAAAGAAATACGTCAAGGCTGTATATTGTCACCCTGCTATTTAACTTATATTCAGAGTACATCATGTGAAATGCTGGGCTGGAAGAAGCACAAGCTGGAATCAAGATTGCTGGGAGAAATATCAATAACCTCAAATATGCAGATGATACCACCCTTATGGCAGAAAGTGAAGAATAACTAAAGAGCCTCTTGATTAAAGTGAAAGAGGAGAGAGAAAACGTTGTCTTAAAGCTCAACATTCAGAAAACTAAGATCATGGCATCTGGTCCTATGGGGAAACAGTGGAAACAGTCCCTGACTTCATTTTCTTCGGCTCAAACATCACTCAGATGGTGATTGCAGCCATGAAATTAAAAGACGCTTACTCCTTGGAAGGAAAGTTATGACCAACCTAGATAGCATATTCAAAAGTAGAGACATTACTTTGCCAACAAACGTCCGTCTTAGTCAAGGCTATGGTTTTTCCAGTGGTCATGTAGGGATGTGAGAGTTGGACTATAGGGAAAGCTGAGCACCGAAGAATTGATGCTTTTGAACTGTGGTGTTGGAGAAGACTTTTGAGAGTCCCTTGGATTGCAAGGAGGTCCAACCAGTCCATCCTAAAAGAGATCAGTCCTGGGTGTTCATTGGAAGGACTGATGTTGAAGCTAAAATTCCAATACTTTGTCTACTTCATATGAAGAGTAGCTCATTGATTGGAAAGGACTCTGATGCTGGGAAAAATGAGGGCAGGAGGAGAAGGGGATGACAGAGGATGAGATGGTGGGATGGCATCACCGACTCCACGGACATGAGTTTGGGTGAACCCCGGGAGTTGGTGATGGACAGAGAGGCCTGGCATGCTGTGGTTCATGGGGTCACAAAGAGTCAGACATGACTGAGCAACTGAACTGAACTGAGCTGAACCAGCTATTACGGCCTAAACAAAATGCTATTTACTTTTGATTGTTCATTTTGTATCCAGTAGTGAAAGTGAAAGTCACTGTTGTGTCCAGCTCTTTGCAACCCCATGGACTATACAGTCCATGGAATTCTCCAGGACAGAATATTGGAGTGGGTAGCCTTTCCCTTCTCCAGGGGATATTCCCAACCTAGAAATTGAACCAGGGTCTCCTGGATTGCTGGCAGATTCTTTACCAATTTAGCTATCTGGGAAGCCCGGAAACCATATTAATTTTTCACTGGCTTTTGTAACTTTTCTTTTGTTAATTTCCTCAGACAAGAACCCAAATAATGACAATATTGAAAGTCTTTCTGTGACAGAGACCAGTATTTCTCATCTAATATCCTTTTTCCTTTGAGGATAGCCCTGCATTTTAACTGGGCATATAGCTATACAGGATAAAGCCAACATTTCCCAGGCTTTTCTTAGAGTTATGTGTGGCCATTACTAAGTCTTAAGCATGGGGATGTAATCAAAAGGAATCTATGCAGTTTCAGACAACTGTATTTAAAGGTAAATACAACCTCTTATCATCTCTTTTTGGGTTGGAATGCAGAAATGATGGTTAGTGCTAGAGTATTCATGTTGAACCATGCAGTGAAAGAACAATAAACCTGAATTTATGATTGTCAGTTCACAATTAACCCAGGTCAAGAGGCAAAACTCAAGTTTACAAGATGGAAAAGAAAAAAACCAAAACAAAAACTACTATCCTGATTCTTTGGATTTTCCATCACTTGCAACAGAACTTATCCTTTCCAGTCTCTATGTAAGTGGTATAATTTTTCTTTAGGAACAGTTGTATATGGTAGAAATTTGCTAAAATTAAACAGTAAAAGTGTTTTTTGAGAGTTTTATAGGAGAATCTTGAAAACCACGTTAATGTCCTTGATAATTCATCTAATTCAATATTCATTTCATCATGGATCTATTCTGTCTCTCCCTGTCTCTCTCCACCTCTGTTTCTCTCTGTGTCTCTCTCCTTGTCTCTAGATAGATATAGAATATAATTTGAAAAATCTCTTACTCTTTCTTGATTTTTCAGATTTATTGGCTCTACTATATATCTTATGAATTTTTTAATCTCATAAGTATCTTTGTAATTACTTAAGGGTCCACATCTGAAGTTAAATTATTCTGTTGAATGATTATTATCCATTGGGGAAGGAACATTTGCTATATTAAGGTTTTCTAATTTTAAGTTAAGAGTTAAATGTTTATTTCCTTGGAGGCAAATATAATCACTATTACAAAAAGAACATAGTGGAAATCTGACAGTATGATGTGAATTGCTGTGCATTTTAGGTAATGAGTGCATGCATGCTCACTCAGTCATGTCCAACACTTTGCAATCGCATGGACCGTTGCCCACCAGGCTCCTCTGTCCATGGGATTTTTCCAGGCAAGAATACTGGAGTGGGTGGCCATTTCCTCCTCAAGGGGATCTTCCCAATCCAGGGATCAAACCTGTGTCTCCTGCATTTCCTGCATTGCAGGTGAATTCTTTACTGCTGAGCCACCAGGGAAGCCCATTTTAGGCGATATTATTTAATGTTTATAGTATAAGTTGAGGTGGCATATAATACAACGTAAATCTTGTTCTTTTTCCACACCATTCCCAAAAATAGGTGTTTTCTACATTATCAAGTTAAATTAACTTCAAGTTAACCACCAGCTAAATAAATTCCTTATCTGATGGTATGCCAAATCACATGGTGTACCAAAACCCCTTCATTGTTGTGTCATCACATGCTAATCAATAAGAAAATGTATTTTTGCCAGTATCATCATGGGAATGTTCATCAGAGGTTTCACTGAACTGAATTAATCATGTGATTGATATGGTGTTGGCTATAACTTCTTTTAGATAACAGATAAGAGGCGTGGCATATTGGTAAGAGGAATGGCATGTTTACTAAAGTGCAGTCCAGGGTACTAAATGCTGATAGAGCCTTCCAAGTGATACCCCCACCTCCACACTTGCTCCCAACTCCCTTATTGCACCCTTACCACCATCTCTTTCAAAGACAAACTAGGTTGACCTTTATTAGGCCTAAATTGATCATAATACTTTCCCATTTAAAATCCTCCAGTGACATCACTCTGCATCCAGAAAAAAAATCAGTCTCATACCACGGCCACAGTACTCACCACTGCCTACCTCACTGACCCCAACCTTTCTATACTACATCTTGTTCACTATTCCTGTAACACTGGTCTCCTTTCAGTTCTTGAAGAATATCAAGCTCAATCCTTTCTTGGGTCTCCTTCCTACTGTTCCTTCTGCATGGGACATGCCTCAGAACTACTCACATCCTGCTTCCCAACTTAAATGTGACCTCTCCAGAGACACTTTCCCTGTCTACCCTACTAAGCTTCTGTTACTCTTTATCTCATTACTGTATGTGTGATGGAAGACAGCAACAGACAGCTTGAAGAGGTGTATTTCTTTAGAGGTGACAAATATGGCATTTTAAGGAAATAAGCACATTCTGTTTTCAGACTTAGGTTTGGCAGTTCAAGGCCCCTGAGTTTCCATTTGAATGTATAGCAAGAATAATACCACCTCTGTAAATGGAGGAGGCATGTCTATCTTGATCCTTGGTGATTTTCTTCTCAACACTTCTCAGTACTTCAAGTAATCTTTTCTAGGTTTGCTTTCTTATATACAGTTGACTCTTGAACAATGTGGGAGTTGGGAGACTAACTTCTTCCTTCCAGCACAGTTAAAAATCCATGTAACTGTGTTCTCTGCCACAAAAAGAAAGAAATTGATAAATGACTTACCCAAGGACAAGAAGCTGAAACAATATGAATGGGATCAGAACTCAAACTCATCTGTTTGATTTTAAATACTGCGATCTTTGATCAAATGCAACCATATTCCTGCACTTAGTTAACTTGAAGATCTGTACAATAAAAATATCAGAAAAATTCACATGTAAGTGTCCCATGCTGTTGAAATGAATGTTGTTCAATGATCAACTGTATTATTTGTTACCCCACTCTAAACTGTAAGTTCCTTGAGTTCAGAATCTCTAGTGTCTTATTCATTGTTGTAACCTGTACATCCAGATTATGTCTGGGAGGCATTCAGTAGGTATTTGTCATCTGTTGATTGACTGAATAACCTGGTCTCCACTGCTTTTTGGTTCACTCAGTCTTCTGGAAATGTTTTTGAGCTTGCAATCCAAACATAAGTCCTCAGTCCTTTGAAAGAAACTTTGTACTTACCCTCTAGTGACCTCATATTCTTCCTGTATTCCCACTATTCTGTTAACTTCCTATTCTCTACACTAAAAAGTAAACTTCTAAAGGACAAGGATGATGTCCTGCTCATCATTATTTCCTTTACAATGCTTTAGCACAATGCCTTGTGCAACTTTACTATTAGTGCATTAATTTATTCACTTTGTTGCTGTTTACTCACTATGTCATGTCTGACTCTTTTGGGACCCCAAGGACTGTAGCCCACCAGACTCCTCTGTCTATGGGACTTTTTAGGCAAGAATACTGGAGTGGGTTGCCACTGTCTTTTCCAGAGGATCTCCCCAGGGATAGAAGCGACATCTCCTGCCTGGCAGGCAGATTCTTTACCACTGAGCCACCTGGGAAGCCCAATTTAT
>SJYQ01003631.1:692674-772418 GCA_006410935.1 Redunca redunca
CCTGAATATTTCATGGAAGCTGAATATTCACTGGATGCTGAAGCTGAAGCTCCAATACTTTGGCCACCTGATGTGAAGAACTGACTCATTGGAAAAGACCCTGATGCTGGGAAAGATTGAACGTGAGAAGAGAAGGGGATGACAGAGGACGAGATGGTTGGATGGCATCACCAACTCAATGGACATGAGTTTTAGCAAGCTTTGGGAATTGGTGATGGACAGGGAAGCCTGGCGTGCTGCAGTCCATGTGGTCGCATAGAGTCGGACACGGCTGAGTGACAGAACTAGACTGAACTGATACCCACTTTGAGAGCTCGTTTTATGAATGGATGTTAAATTTTGTCAGATGCTTTCCCCATGTCTATTGATAGGATGATATGGGTTTTTATTGTTGTTGTTTTTGTTCCTTTTGTTACTGTGGTGTATCACATTGATTTGCATATATTTAACCATCTTTATGACCCTGGAATAAATCCAGCTTAATCACAGTGAATGAGCCTTTTTATATGTTTGTTAGATTCAGTTTGCTAGTACTCTGTTGATGACTTTTGCATCTATATACTTCAAAAATATTGACGTATAATTTTCTTTTTTTGTAGTGTCTTTGTCAGGTTTTAGTATCAGGCTGATGTTGGCTCTGTAGAATGAATTTGGGAATGTTTCCTCCCCTTCAATTTTTGGAATGGTTTGAGAAGGATAGGTGGAACTTATTTACACGTTTGGTGGCATTCTTCAGTGAGGCCATCTGGTCCAGGACTTTTTGTTGAAGGATTTTTTTTTTTTTTTTTAAATTACAGATTCTGTTTCACTTCTAGTGATCAGTCTTTTCAGGTTGTCTGTTTTTCTTAACTCAGTCTTGGCAGGCTGTATGTTTCTAGAAATTTGTCTTTTCCAGATCCAGTGCCAAGATGTGGCATGGAGCAGATGGGGGCCAGAGTAATCTGCTGGGAGTGGGACTCAAGCATGCTTGTTCCTGGCACCACTTGACTAAGCACTGAAAATGGCCATTGTTGCCCTACCTGGACCACACTTCAGGCCTCTGGTCTGTCACTGTGTAGCTAGACTGAGTCTTTTCCCAGGGCCTGGCTGGCTTGGATCCCACATCAAGCTGTGGTGTGGAATGAGTGGGGCCAGAATGTTCACATGCTCAAACTAGGGAGAGTGGCAAGGCAGCAGCCACCAGTGCAGAGCTCCTTCCAGCCTCTTCATTGGCAAGCCAGCATTCACACACTCTCCTCAAGCAGAGTCTAGGCTTTTCCAGTGCGTTCACCTGGCCAGCAGTTCTCCCAGCAGCCAAGGTCTCCTCTTCTTGGACCCCAGGACTGGCATGCCTAGTCTGTGGCTTGAACGCCCCAGGGTGAGGGTCTGCCCTTGCAAGTTTTCTCTTCCTTTCACATCCCTCCTGTGGGCAGAGGTCCCAACTCTATATCTTTTTTCTGTCCTACTCAGTTACATGGAAATCTTTCTTGCAGCTTTGGTTGTATAAGAGTTCTTTGCCAGTTTTCAGTTGGTTTTCCAGAGGAATTGTTCCACATGTAGGCATATTTTTAATGTGTGCGTGGGGGGAGGTGAGCTTCATGTCCTCCAACTCTGCCATCTTGATACAATGTCCCTATGATTATTTTTGGAAAAAAAAAAAATTGGTGCCTTCTTTATATGTTGATTTCAGTTGTTAACCTTGGTATACATAGAGCTGATAAGCCTCTGTTGTTTGGTCACATTTGGACAGCTGTTTGATATTTTCTAATCACCCCATGGACATTCAAAAGTGTCATTTGAATTGAATACATTATTCAAATAGGGCTTCCCTTGTGGCTCAGCTGGTAAAGAATCCGTTTGCAATGAGGGAGACCTGTGTTAGAGCCTTGGGTTGGGAAGATCCCCTGGAGAAGGGAAAGGCATGTATAGTCCATGGGGTCACAGAGTTGGACATGACTGAGCAACTTTCACTTTCATTTCACTATTCAAATAACTCTCCCCAAAATTACATTTGACAAAGTTGACCTATGTGGTTACACTTCCCTCAGCATACACTTAGGTTTTTAAATGAAAGGGGAAAGTTGATGGCAACATGTACTTTTGGCTTTCAAAAACTGGTAATGAATTATGCATTGTTCGCTCCCTGTGTAGTTGGCATATCTTAGAACATGCATCAGTTGGCCTGTGCTCAGGGTGGATTATGGCCTTTCACTGAACTTAACCTGCTTGAACTCTTCTTTAAAGCATTTGTTCAAGCCTACCCTCTCCCCATGTGAATCCATGTCAGACACGAGTGAGTGGTGTGCTTTCGATCATGACTCTCTATAAAAGCAGAGAGAAGCTAAATCATAGCACAACAAGCACAAGACCTCCTTGCTTCTTAGGCTAGTGTTTCCTTAACAAGGAATAAAAATGAGCTATCCCAAGCTAAGCTTGGAAGGATAGCCAAGACAGCTTCACACTTTTTAAATAATGAGATGGTCAGAGATGTTGTTTTCCAGCCAGTGTCAGTGTGAAGTGATGTGTACTCAAATATTAGTCACCAAGAAATGTAGGTATGAGCCTACAGTGTTAGGAGTGAGGAGGAAGGCTTTCTTTATGACCTACAAATGGATGCTAGAAGAAATATTTCTTCCACTTATGTGAGGCATGGAAATTAGTACTCACCTACTATTTACAGAAAACTCTTTTTGTTAAAAGCTCTCAGACTTGTTTTCTCTGAGATAGAGAGACTTGTAGCTATAATTAAGAAATCTGTTTAAATGGTGCTGATAATTATCCTAATTGGTTTGAAAATCTGATGAAATACTTAGAGAGGTAAATTGCCCCAGCTAAGGGTTCGATAAGCAACCCATGTTTCATAAAAGAGAAGTTAAAGTAGGTAAATAGTTTTTCAAAATTAAAGACCCTGCTAACTTTAAGTAGGTCACAGTTAGAAGTGCTCTTTGTGTGTCTGTTTATCTTAATTTGGGAAAGTTGGTGGCCTTGAAATATTTATATCCAGGACTAAAATAAGGTCGAAAATAAAGTACAGCTGGATTGCTTGAGATGCTTTGAAATGAAAGGTCCTCACTGTTAATATCCAGATACTAAAAGCACTCAGAGTTGGAGAGTTAAGACAACCGCCAAGTGAATGATTGCATGTGGGAAATCGGGTGTGGGTCCATTCTGATCTGTGTGAAACCAGTGGTCTTCCATATGTGTCAGAGAAATTACTGCAGTGATCCTTAACACGTGTGTTTCCAGTGATTGGCGTCTCTGGGGGAATGACCTGTGAATCTCAATTTTCAAAACATGGTCCTTTGGTGACTTTTCAGTTCACTTCAGATTTCAGATCATCATTGTACTAATTTTAACAAACAGTGCAGATTGCAAGTGGCAGAAAAGAAGGGAAACTAAAAGAAAGTGTATTTGAAGCAAAGAATAAAGTAGATTCTCTTCCTGGAGAAAAACAGAGAAGAGAGTAAAAACGAATGACCTCAAATCATTTATATTTGCCTTTGGAAGATGTCCTGACTGTGTTCTGGCAGCAGATTTACAGTCATAACTTAATTTTGCTTAGGATAATAATAAATAGGTTTTCATTTCCAAAATACACACTGGAGAATGTGTGTGGGTGGGGAGAAATAGCTCCTCACATTGTAGGGTGATGACAAAGGAAAACCGGTTTGGTTTTTAAAGTTTGTCGGAGAAAACACACAAAGTGAACAATCCAAATATAGATGACTAAGTGGTAACTGTTTATTGGTTAAACACTCTCTATAACACATACCATTACTAAAAAAGCATCCTTACAGGTGGCTCAGAGCAAATTTCCTTTTGACACAACTGTAATAAATGAAATATGACAAATGCTTATGGAACAAGTATTTTCTCATGTGGTAGTCACTTTATAGCAGTGCACCCTGAATTATATGCTGTGTGCATTGCAGGTGGGGAGGGAAGGTGGTGATGTGAACATGGTGAGCAATTTGTGTCCTTTATGACAATTATTACTCAACTTTTTACCTTTCTTCCCATCTCTAAGATTGCAATCATTTAAACTATACCTATTTGTCAAAGCAAAACCAAACAAAACATGCTTGGGAAGGGAAAAGAGTGAAGATCAATTTTTCTTCTATTATTAATTACTTAATTCTATAAAGAGCATCACAATATACATCTACAAGTACATTTATCTCATGTTAGTGATTCTTGCCTAACTCTGTGAAAGGGCAGTGAAGATCTAATCACCTGAAGATACTCTTAATGGGTAATGGATGAGGAACTTGAGTCCCAGAGATATTAAGTAAGTCCCCAAAGTAAAAAAGCAGTCCTAGACTCCAACATTCTCCAATGGTATTCTCTGTAGTGCTTAACAGTCAAGATTACTACTAATTTGCTAGTTAACCGTGGGGATATTATATGTTTCCTTTCTGTTTCATCTGTGGATGCTCTAGGCTGAGAATATGATTTTTAGCCATGTGCTCATATAAAGACATTTCATTGAACTGACTGCTATATATGAGAGTTGAGATTTGGGGCAAATTATAAATGCAGATACAAAGATGTTGAAAATATATCTGGAGTGTCAATTGAAGGAAGTATAGTTTGGGAGGCTCTGGTAAGGATAAAATAACTACATGGTTATAGTGGGGTTTTCATGCCCAAGAGATATTAGGGGTTTCTAGATTGACATGTTGTAAAATGACTCCCTAATAGATCTATTGTTTTGTTTTATGCCCCTTAAATATCATGCAATTTTGATAATTCATATATAATTATAGACTGAAGAATTAATTCTAAAGATAAGAAAATGAAATTCAGGCATATAACGTGCATGTGTATAACAGAACGATCAAACTAAGGATTGAAAGCAGGTCCTCTGACTCTCTGCCCAGTGTTTTGGAAGGAGCTTTAATATGACATTTAATTACCCTTATCACAATTGTCAAGTATTTTGTGGGCTCCAAGCATTTGTTGGACACAGCAGAAGCAAAGCACTATAAAATCTAACCCTGCTTTGAAGGAATATACAGACTGTTTTTGGAAAACAGAACATATCATTTCAGAAAGATAGAATCAATAGAAAAGTCTCTTTCTTTAAACATTGATAGGTCTATCTACTCTTGCAAAAAGACCTTCCATTGTTTAATGATGAATAAGAAACAGCCTAATGCTTCTTGCTGCAGCTGAGCTCATGTAAAGTAGGTGGAAATTTGCACACTGAAAGTTGTACCACGCCTGCATTACTGATCTGTCCTCTGAAGGTCAGTGAATCTCCACTTCTGCTAGTTCTGTTCCTCTCCTGTAGACCCTTCTGTTCACTGTCATTTCAGGACAATAATCTGACATTTTCAGTAAGCTCAAATCAATTTTGGTTCTTTTAAAGTGTTAAAAAGAAAGGCTCAGTGATGATGTGAGTAAAGAGAAAGCAGGGTGACCTGTGCTATATTGAGTTTTAAAATTAAACAGTTTCCTTTATGGACTTTTGTTCTGTATGAAGTATTATGCTATAAAAGCACAAAGTAAACAGGCTGATTTTTAATTTGTATATATGACATCCTAGACATCTTATCAAACTTTGGAACAGGCTGAGTTACTCTGTGATTTGGGGTTAAATGTACATCTGTTTTCTCTCTCTGTTGAGAAGACAGCTCATAAAAATCCATTTTCAACAGGTGGTTGTAAATGAGGGCTGAATTACCTTGTTTGGGTTAATACACATTCATGAAGAACATACCTTCTGAGGAAACCCAAGTCATCCCATAAATTCTGTCAATAAACTGATCTGGAATTTCTTTAAAATGTACCAAAATATGAGTAGCAAGTAATTGAATGTTAGCCTTCCACCTCCTATTCCTGTCCCTTGGCCCCACATTTCTCACTTTCGATCTTTGATAAGCTTTGTAGTAGAGACAGAATTTTGTTCTAAAAGATTTAAATACAGATCTGTTTTATTGAGGCTGGAAAAAACCAAACCTTGCTATGGACATTTTCAGGTAACCAACAATCATCCTCCAAACATTAAGGTTAAAATGCTTGGTAAAGGAGTCTTTTTGGAAAATCTCTTCTCTTTGTAGAGTTTAAGGTATAAAACCTCACTATGTTTTCTACTATTTAAGCTTCAGTTCTTGCCACAGGGTTGATAAAGAAAGGGACATTGGGCTTGGATCAGGAACTCTTGTTTCTAGCTCTGACTCTGTCTCTCAGAGGATGTGACTTCAGGCAGAAGACATCATCTTTCCCAGCTTCTAGATGGGGGCCCAGAGTGCTCACTACCAGCACAGTCTTGACATTATAGGGTTACTTATGGGATTATGGTTGAGGGGCAAAATGAGGAGGTAGGGCAAGATGCTTTGCTGTCATCAAGTGTATCATTGCTCTCTTTCTACCTTTGAGCTATTTCTAGGGAGAGGAGGTGAGACCATTGTACATACTGAATCTTGTGTGGGCTCAGCTGGAGTCTTAGAGGAATTCACATGCCTTTTTCTATGCAGGAGTCTTCCATGAAGTATGAGGGAAGACAAAACAAATTGGTTATGAATGCAAGTGACTTTGAGATTGAAATGACCCCATAGATGTTTGTAAAATGACTGTCATAATATACCAGTCCTTGTCCATTCTCACTTCATCTCCACAATTAGACACTGATACCAAAGAGAAATAGATTAATATGGATCATCTTTGTAATGGCACAAATTATCTAGTTGTCACAATTCAATAGAGGTTTCCAAAATCAAATTTATCATTGTTAGAGCTATGCATATCATATCATGGATTTAAAGAATCTCTCCTTTAGAAGATCATAATCTTATTTTTTTAATATAATCATTAAGGGATGTTAAACAATAAAAATTTAGTAATTCCTTTAAACATCTTTGACAAACAAAAACAAATCTGAAACACTGGAATGCAAGCAAAAGTAAAACTTGTTTCCATGTTAAAAAAAAAACACAATAATGCTGAGAATACTTTTAACTGGAGATTCCATATCATATTCTGCACAAAGTTTTATAGTTCAGATTTTAAGCTATGTTTATAGGTGACAAAGTGGATATGACTAATTTAAATCTAAATGATTTTAAAATAGAGAAATTCACTCAGTATGAGAGGAGCAATTTGGAGAGCTAACAGGATGGAAATACGTGATTTAAAAAAACAACATCACTAGACCTGGAAATAGTTTGGTACCTAGATTGCCAATATGCATAATTCTCATCTTGATTTGGGTATTGTTTAGGTAAACCTTCTCACAATTCTTATGGGTATCATGGGAAGAAGAAAGCAATTTAGCAGGCTTTCATAAAACCTTTTTCTTTTCATAATCATAATGCTATCCTTTTCCCTGAAATTTGACGCGACCCTCCGTCTGTTCCTCCTATTAGGTCAGTTGCTAGAAGAGATAGTTGTAAAGTTCTGCCCCCAAATAAATGCCCCTGTGTTATCTACCTCTGGGATAGTTGACTATTGCATTATAAGAAATCTAATCCTTAAGATTTTAAGTGGTAATTTACATAGGACATTTTCCTAATATCTGTTTAAAGGATTATACTAGGCAATAGGGATATAAATTTGTTTTCTATCCTCCCAGCCCCAAACCGAGTGATGTTTGCAGCACTAGGAATGATACCTTTCCCCATTCCTATGTTTCCTTCCATGTGGAAGGGCAGGGTGTAACATTCCTAGCCTATTCTTCTGCGTCTTTGCTCAGCTGTTCCCAGGGAAACTGAGTAATGACTGTTGAGTTTGGCTAGAGCAAACTGGTTGTGCTTGGATCTACACTTTCCTTTGTTCTTCTTGAGAACCAACTGTCTGAAGGGAGTCTGTGCTCTATTCCTCTCCAGTGAAGGGTCTATCCTTTGTTGGCTGAGTGCGGAGGGAGAACCTTGTCCTACCCAGCACTCCCTATGGGTGGGTGCTTGCTTGCTTAGTTGCTTAGTTCTGTCCTACTCTTTGTAATCCCATGGACTGTAACCAACCAGGCTCCTCTGTCCATGGAATTCTCCAGGCAAGAATACTGGAGTGGGTTGCCATGCCCTCCTTCAGGGGATATTCCCAACCCAGGGATCGAACCCAGATCTCCTGCATTGCAGGCAGATTCTCAACCATCTGAGCCCATAGGGAACCTTAGTCTAATTCTGGGTTCAGTATTTAGGAAACACATTCTTCCACTCATACAAACCATATCCACCTAGTCAGCTATTTTAGTAATAAGTGACACAAGCCATCTCATTTATTTACTGAGTCCATAATGTAGAAAAGAATATTAATTAGCTTTTATTGAATACCAAAAATAAGTAAGTAGATTCTGACCATGTTATGCTTCTGTTCCAGGCTAATGGACTGTCCAGACTAATGTTTTGTTAGAATAAATAAACTCCAGGATTTCAGAAATTAAAGAGTGTTGAATTAAGCTTAGACTTTTGTTTTTAATTATAAAACACATTCCTTCTTCCTCAACTGAGGTGTTAACCTCCTCTCTTAAAGACAGCAGCCTTTTATTTTTCAGTATAATAGTAAGCAGACTAGTTCTCACCACCAAGTTTTTAAATGGGCTATTATTCACTGTTAAGATGTTTGTAGCTGTGGTTTAGCTTTAATCTATACAAGAGAGCATGGGAAAAATAAACAGAGAACAATGTGTCAAAATCTAAGAGCTTGTTCTCTCTTTGACTCCAATCATATAATCTCCAGTAGTATAATCTCCAATAAGGAGAAGTAAAGTGAAAGTCACTCAGTCTTGTCTGATTCTTTGCAACCACATGGACTATACAGTCCATGGAATTCTCCAGGACAGAATATTGGAGTGGGTAGACTGTCCTTTCTCCAGGGGATCTTCCCAACCCAGGGATTGAACCCAGGTCTCCCGCATTGCAGGTGGATTCTTTACCAGCTGATCCACAAGGGAAGCCCATGAATATTGAAGTGAGTAGCCTATCCCTTCTCTGGGGGATCTTCCTGACCCAGGAATTGAACCAGGGTCTCCTGCACTGCAGGTAGATTCTTTACCAACTGAGCTATCAGGGAAGTCCCTAGGAAGGAGATGCTTCATTAAAATATAGTTTCATTCAGATCAAAATTCAGTTAAAAAATTTCAGAGTAGAAAGAAAGAGATGTGGGAGAATAATGTCAATATGTATGTTCACTTTGAGTTAATCCAATTGTGAATTTTAAAATGTATTTTTACACTTACCTATTTTAAGAGACTATCTGTTGAGGAAGTTAGTGTGGCATTCTGTTCTGGCAAGAATTTTGCATGTTTGGTTCATAGAATGTTGACCTTATTCCCCATTATTTCCTGAGAGGATACAGGACAGAGACTCAGAATATTTTTTGTCATCTAGGCAGGAGGACAATTTCTAACTTTCTGTGTCTGGAAGTGTTTACTTTAATTTTCTGTAACTTCATGCAGGATTCCACATCACAAGCATCAACAGTATTGCAAAACCTTAGCAAAAGCAACTACATTTTTTTATGCTTTTCCTGTAAGCAGTGAGTTGCTAAAATTTTACAGCTTAAATCCATCAAATAGGATCATTTCTTAATCTTGTACTGGAAAGTTCTCACAACTTTTAGGGAGGTACATGTGAATATTAGTGTTCATAGAAGCAAAACTGAGCCCTGTGAACGTAGGGCACCCACGGTACTCCATGGACACTCACAGAATTTTTGATGGTAATTTTTTGTATTATCTTTAGGGCAGCTAATTTTTAGCATTATCCCTAGGTAATCGGCCTTCTTCTAAAAGATATGAATATTTATCAAAGCCAAATATGTTGTATACATGTCCAGCCTCACATGCCATTGAAAGTAAAACAAAGAAGACCCATAGGTCTTGAAAAGATCTGGGGCATCATTAAGATCTCTCATTTTATATTTGGAAAAAAACCTGAGAAATCGGCAATGTGACTTGCCCAAATTTGTTACTGGCCATCCAAAATTAGAAACTTAGTACACAGTCAGTCCTGTGTACTTTTCATTATATTGCATTAAATAGAAAGGAAAGGAATAGCTATTTAGAGGTTGTTTTGGCCAAGGTGAGTATCTTCCCAAAGTTTGCATATCATACCATTTTTACTTATCTCAACTTAAGACAACACTGGACAAGCATAAAGTAAATAGTGAAATAGTGTTTGTATATTGACAAAAATTGAAATAGAAAACTCTTCACTTGCTACTTTTCTTACCTTTGTAACTTTTCCTAACTCAGCCCTCATGAGTCATTTTGTAGATAGAATTTCAGCACTTAAGCATGCAGAACAATGAGCTAGACTTTCTGGATTATTTTCCTGGTCCTGCCCTTGATAAGCCATGTGACCAACCATCAAACATAAGTTGCTTAACCTTTCTAAACCTCAGTTTTCTCCTTTAATAAGTGAAGAAGCTGATTTTTATATCATCAAGTTCAACTGAACTAACTGACAGAACTATTTCAAGGGAGTAGGATTGATCTAGATCAGATTTGTGTCAAAAGGGACACTCTTGGAATTTTCAATTTCATTGATTCTTCATTCTATGGGACTGTTTGGATCCTTGGCTCGTACTTGCTAAATGCCATCCTGACCCCACTCATTATTACAACTCAAAATGCTCTCATAAATACCAAAGTGAATCTGTTTGAGAACCATCAGACTCATCTCTGTGTATATAGTTCTTAGCATACATATTTGGGACATAGTAAATACTCCCAGATACCATCATCATCCCAGAAACTACCAGAAAATAATGTCTGGGGTTTTTCCGGACCTCAACATCTTCACCAAGTTGGGACTTTGCTATGGATTTGTGTGAGCTTCCCTTTGCTATGAACTGTTTCAAAGGGGTAAGATTGGCCTACATCAAATTTGGAGGCCCATTTAAGCCCTACTGTTCAAATGATCTGGTTTGTTTGCATGCTAAGTCACTTCAGTCGTGTCTGACTCTGTGCAACCCTATGCACTGTAGCCCGCTAGGCTCCTCTGTCCATGAGGAATCTTCAGGCAACAATACTGGAGTGGGTTGCTATGTCCTCCTCCAGGGGATCTTCCCAACCCAGGGATCGAACCTGCATCTTTTGTGTCTCCTGCACTGGCAGGCAAGTTCTTTACCACTAGCACCACCTGGTTTATTTAGTGGTTATTTGTAAATCTGGTGATCCAGTTTCCTGACTCTAAGTTCACTGACTGACAAGGATGGCATAAAGATTCTATAATTTCTGGAGAGATCTTCCTGAGAAAGTCTGGGTCACGTGATTATCTTAATCCCTTTTTAATCTCTTCTCTGTCATCTGACATTGTCCTTATCTCAGCCAATTATTTGGGTTAGCCAAAAAATTCTTTCAGATTTTTTTCATAAACTCTGACAAAAAACCCAAATGAATTTTCAACCCAATAGTTTGAATCCTGGTGCTTCATTGCTGCTCTGTCTCCCTTCCCCTGCATCCAAGTATCGTGTGCGTTAATACTATGAGTGAGTGAGTGAGTGAGTGAAAGTCACTCAGTCATGTCCGATTCTTTGAGACCCCAGAGACTATACAGTCCATGGAATTCTCCAGGCCAGGATACTGGAGTGGGTAGCCTTTCCCTTCTCCAGGGGATCTTCCCAACCCAGGGAATGAACCCATGTCTCCCGCATTGCACGCAGATTCTGTACCAGCTGAGCTATCAGGGAAGCCCGTGTTAATACTATGGACTGATGGTAACATTACCCTAGTCTTAACTTGGAGATGATGCTTTTCCAGCCGTACAAAATATGTTAAGATTTGCTCAAATTGGATTATAGTTCCACATTCTTGTTTGTTAATCAACTCCTCCTTGGGTCTGTGACTTCACTGTTTTTTCTCTCACTCTGGAGGTTCTTTATAAGAACCAGTGAGGGTGCAGCCAGCCCCACAGTTTCACTTCCCAGTCCTAGTTCTTGCACTGTGGCATTACACCTTGGCTAGGTAAGAAGTCAGTCAATTCTGTCTGACAGCACTCTGATAAAAAGATTGAAGAGATTGAGAGTAAGAACTATTGACTAAAATAATTATCCTGGATCAATTTGATATCTACTTCAAAGAGATAGTAATAGCTTTGGATCCTAGTGTGTAGAAAAATGTGAATACATCTGAGAACTGCTACCAGTGAGAGTTTGATATCAAAATTGCTTTTGACAAATCAATATGGAAAAGAGATAACAATTGAAATGACTAGCTAATAGGAACTCACAACCTACCTGGGATTACAAAGTGTATTTCTTCTTAGTTTTATCTAGGATATAGGTCAAACATGTGTCACTGAACCAAGTTTGGGTCCGCTTGCCCATGAGCAGTAAAGCCAGCCTACTGATACTGGGTTGTGGTGAAGGAAAGTGCAACACTTATTGTAAGGTGAGGTACGAGGGGTCCAGGACAACTAAAGCTCCAAAAGTCTGAACTCCCCAATAGGATTCAGCAAAGCATTTTCAAAGGCAAGATGAGGGAGGGGCGTCCCATGGTATATGATCAGTTTGCGCCCAATTCTGTGACTGGTTGATGGTGAGGTAATAGGGAAGTGTTAATATGTTATGGGGTTAACATTATCAATTCCTAGGCACCAGGTGGTCTGGGGACTATGTGCTCATGGTCATCAGATAGTTAACTTCTTCAATTTGGTAAGGGTTTGAGCATCTGTGTTAAGGAAATGTGCTTCAGGTACTGTTACCAACGCTCTCCAGAGAGAAGCTAAAGCAGAGGATATGAGCAGAGTTGGGGTGAGGGGTTTGTCCCAGGAAGGGCCTAATAGGCCCCTATTCAGTGCCACATGGATAATTATTTCTCCACAATTTTTTGCTTTAACTGTTTGGCAGTAAGTTTAACTAGAATTGCAAAAACTACATTTACCAATAAATTTCAAAAATGATCGTTTCTTCTCTTAATCTTTCACTTTCTCCTCGTCCTTCTCCTTCCTATTGTTATGAAGTGGTATAAGATAGCCATTAAAAATTGGGCTTTAGAATTGGATAGATCTGAGTTTAAATCTAATTTGAGACAAATCCAGTCTGGGTGACTTTGGGAAAATCATTTTACTTCTTTGAGTCTTAGATTATTTGTCTATAAAATAAGGACAATAACACCTACTTTGGAGAATGCCTGTGATTATTAAATGAAATAACATATGTAAAGTGCTAGGGAGAATGCTTGCTTCATAGTGAGTGTTCAAAAAAGAAGTATAGTTAAGGGTTTGCATGTCAAAATAGCTGTCCAAATGCGTCATCAAACTTTTATGAAAAAATTAAGGGGTGGTTTTCATACCTTGGGATATGCCTCTGTCATCCCCCTCTGCTCTTTATTTTTGTTTGTTCCACATTTCAAATAAACTTGGAAATTTCCTATGTATAGGCCAGTTACCCAGGAAAGGAGGAGTAAACCAGTCATGGTAACAGTGAATTACAAACGGAGAATATCTATTTATTATTCTGAAATGCAATAAGACAATGCTACTTGGAAGAAAAGTGCTGATAAGATACATCAGCATGTATTGCCAGCAGGTTTGCACGTGCTTCTTTTAAGTTAAGACTACTTAAGATTTTCTCATATTCACTTGATTTTGGTGGTTATTCTCCAAGCTTTCATCAAAATGAGATATATATGATCTTTGATTGTAAGTATTCCTTTTAATGCACAGAGGGAGAATTAAAAATATAGTAGGATCAGAAATTATTCATTGTACATTTTAAGATATTACACAGTGAGGATAAGGATCATACCCATGTCTCCTATTTTCCACTGTGTCTTTACTGCATAGCATCATGCCTAGAACATAATAGGTATTAAAAAGCAAATTGCCTGCTTGTATATAATTATTTATATAATTAAGGAATGGTCTATAATTATGTATTTCTGAAAGTAGTTGAAAAGTCTAAAGATGAAATGACATTCAGCCAAAAGTTTCTGTCATATTTGTCTAATAAGACTCCTTTTATGTGAACTAGTTAAACTGAAGTCATTGCTTTGCCTTAAGGGAACAGCATTCTGTTGTGATCAATCTGTGTGACTCTTTCCCAGGGGGTATTTTATTTTTAATAAAAAATTGCCCAGTGGTATTTTTTAGACTTGTTCATTAGCATTTCAGCTGTCTTATCTAAAACATTGATGTGTGGTTAAATTAAGGTTGTAGTTTTAGGGGATAAACTAAAAAATAGCAAACCGCTACATTATATATAAAGGACAAGGAGATTTAAATTAGTAATAAACCTGTCTGTGTTGGGTTAATGTGATTGGGTCATTAATCACAACCTTAATGATTGTGCAAAGGACTAACTATAAGCATATAGCATTTTTAAAAGCTTCAGCATCTCTAATTTGTCTGAAATTAATTTCTTTGGGAAGCCTTGAAGTTTTTGATTAGGAAATCTAAAAGAGTATTGAAATAGCAAAATTTCATAACAAAGTAACGAGATTGATCTTTCTCTTTTAATGAATAGATTGGAATGTATAATTTAATATGTATTTCCTTTTAAATAATCATTTAGTCTAAGAATACCATCCCATTTAGACTTTGTATTTGGGATTTGCCTGCAGCATTAGGAAAACAGAAAAAAATTATTCTCATTATTTTATGATTATGCTTCACTCTTGAACTTGCTTGCTTACCTTAAACATGTGGCTGCAAATGTTTGGAGTCAAATGTTTGGTTGGTCATAAAAATCAAATCCAACTTTAAATACAAAGGATGTGCTGTCATTGAGAAGATTAAAATAAGAGTGGCAGTCTTTGATGATGATTCTTAAAGAATTTTAATGGTGTTTTGAGATGCTCAGAAATTGCAGCATCGTTGGAAAAAAAAAAATATAGCCTTCTAAATGACCACTGTGTTGAAGGTGGAAATACTGGGGTACATGTGTGCTGTTTTCTTTTTTAAAGAAAAATAAGCCTTGTTATTTTAGCATTCTAGCAGAGCAGCACAGTTAAAGATGGGATCCTTACTTAAAACACAGGCCTCCTTTATCTAGGAAATTCTTTGTCAGTGGCACAGCCTTGGGATAAATATTAATACAGGCAATGGCACCCCACTCCAGTACTCTTGCCTGGAAAATCCCATAGATGGAGGAGCCTGGTAGGCTGCAGTCCATGGGGTCGCTAAGAGTCGGACATGACTGAGTGACTTCACTTTCACTTTTCACCTTCATGCATTGGAGAAGGAAATGGCAACCCACTCCAGTGTTCTCGCCTAGAGAGTCCCAGGGACAGAGGAGCCTGGTGGGCTGCCATCTACGGGGTCGCACAGAGTCGGACACAACTGAAGAGACTTAGCAGCAGCAGCAGCAGCAGCAACAAGAGAGAAAGAATCAATCACTTTGTACAGTCTTGGAAATCAACTGATAACTGACAGATTAACATCCAACAACTGCATAATAATTATGGCTCATGTATTCTGAATCAAGATTTAATTTATCCTCTCAGTTTTAGAGTGGATCTATTGGAGAACTGTCATAAAATAAAATGGACACCTAACGGGAATGATGCTAAAGCTGAAACTCCAGTACTTTGGCCACCTCATGCGAAGAGTTGACTCATTGGAAAACACTTTGATGCTGGGAGGGATTGGGGACAGGAGGAGAAGGGGACGACCAAGGACGAGATGGCTGGATGGCATCACTGACTCGATGGACATGAGTCTGAATGAACTCCGGGAGTTAGTGATGGACAGGGAGGCCTGGCGTGCTGCAATTCATGGGGTTGCAAAGAGTCGGACACAATTGAGTGACTGAACTTTTTTCCCCAAAGACCATTCATCTATTTTTTTTTCCCAAATACCATATAATTTCTAGGTGAGATAATCTACTTACATACTCACATGTTGCTATCTCCCAAATCCAAAATACCCAAATAGACATCTTTGCCTGGATGTCCTGTAGGCTAGTTAGACTTGCTTGTCATTATCCAACCTCATCATGGTCTCCTAACCTCTGGATAAAAACCTGATGTTTCTATATCCCTTATGCCTATTAATATTGTGGCCAGCCAAGTTCCAAGAGGTGGAACTCATAATGTCCTTCTTAACCCCTCCCTCATCTCTCCATGTGTGTGTGCATGTGTGCTTGGTTGTGTCCAACTCTTTGTGGCCCCATGGACTTTAGCCCCCCAGGCTCCTCTGTCCACTGAGTTTTCCAGGCAAGATTACTGGAGTGGGTTGCCATTTCCTCCTCCAGGGGATCTTCCCAACCTGGGGATCTAATCTGTGTATCCTGCATCTTTTGCATTGGCAGGTAGATTCTTTTCCACTATGCCACCTGGGAAACCCCTTCTCTACCTAGACTTATCCAATTAGTCACCACCTACAACAGTTTCCTTTCACCTGCCATTGCTTTTGTACCCATTGCCCCTGCCTCAGGGAAAGCCCCACCTGCCTGGCTTCTAACTTAGACCATAGCCACAGCAGAGGTTTTGCTTCATTGATTTCAATCAATCCTTCACATTAATGACTGAAATCTTTTTCTAAGAAGCAAATCTGAGATGTCATTTTCTGCAAAAGTAAAACAAAAAGCACCATTCTGTGTTCTTCTTTTTTAGAGAGGAAAAGTCAATAACCTTCACCTGGTGAGCAGACACATTTACTCCCTCATTATAACTCAACACTTCTTCCCACACAACACTCTGAATTTCAGTCACACTTTAAAAGTTTCTTACGATCTGTTTAATTTGCCTATCTATTATTATCATTAGCCTGTTTAAACTGTTGAGTTAGTAGAGAACTGTCATGTATCATTGATATGAATAAATAGAGGATCAAATAAAGCCCCTGGCACAGAGTATAGCTGCTTAAATGGTTGGTTGAGTGAAAAATTAAATAATAGCTAACACTTAGCAAATTAGCAGCAGCAACACTCATACGGGTCTCATTATGAATCAGGCACTGTTCTAGGCTATTTATATTAACTCATGCAAATTTAACTACAGCACTATTGTTCAATTGGTAAGTCCTATCTGACTCTTTGCAACCCCATGGACTGCAGCATGCCTGGCTTCCCTATCCTTTACTACCTCCCAGAGTTTGCTCAAATTCATGTCCATTGAGTCCCTGATGCTATCTAACCATTTCTTTCTCTGCCACCCTCTTCCCCTTTTGCAGTCAATCTTTCCCAGCATCAGAGTCTTTTCCCATGTGACAACTCTTCACAACAGGTGGCCAAAGAATTATAGCTTCAGCTTCAGCATCAGTCCTTCCATTGAATATTCAGGGCCAATTTCCTTTAGGATTGACTGATTTGATCTCCTTGCTGTCCAAGGGTCTTTAGCAACACAATTCAAAAGCATGATTTCTTCTTTATGGCACTCAGCCTTCTTGATGGTTTAACTCTCACATCCATACATGACTACTGGAAATCCACAGCTTTGGCGATATGTATCTTTGTTGGCAAAGTAATGTCTTTGCTTTTTAATGTGTTGTCTAGGTTTGTCATAGCTTTTCTTCCAAGGAGCAAGTGTCTTTTAATTTCATGGCTGCAGTCACCATCCACAGTGATTTTGGAGCCCAAGAAAGAAAATTTTGTCATTGCTTCTACTTTTTCCCCCTTCTATTTGCCTTAAAGTGATGGGACCAGAAGCGATGATATTAATTTTTTTGCATATGGAGTTTTAAGCCAGGTTTTTCACTCTCTTTTTTCATCCTCATTAAGAGTCTCTTTACTTTCTCTTCACTTTCTGCTGTTAGGGTGTTATCATCTGTATATCAGAGGTTGTTGATATTTCTCCCAGCAATCTTGTTTCCAGCTTGTGAGTAATCCAGCCTAGCATTTTGCATGATGTACTCTGCATATAAATTGAATAAGCAGGGTGACCATATATAGCCTTGAGGTTCTCCTTTACCAATTTGGAACCGGTCTGTTGTTCCATGTCCAATTCTAACTCTTGCTTCTTGACCTGTACACAGGTTTCTTGGGAGACAGGTAAGGTGGTCTGATAGTCCCATCTCTTTAAGAATTTTCCACAGTTTGTTGTGATCCCCACAAAGTCTTTACTATAGTCAATGAAGTAGTTGTTTTTCTTTCTGGAATTCCCTTGCTTTCTCTATGATCCAGTGAATGGTGGCAATTTGATCTCTGATTCCTCTGCCTTTTCTAAACATATCTTCTACATCTGGAATTTCCCAGTTCATGCACTGCTGAAGCCTAGTTTGAAGGCTTTTGAGCATAACTTTACTAGTTGTAAAATGAGTGCAATTGTGAAGTAGTTTGAACATTCTTTGGCACTGCCCCTCTTTGGCACTGGAATGAAAACTGACATTTTTCAGTCCTGTGGCCACTGTTGCATTTTCCAAATTTGCTGGCATACTGAGTACAGCACCATCATCCACAGCATCATCCTTTAGGATTTGAAATAGCTCAACTGGAATTCCATCACCTCAACTAGCTTTGTTTGTAGTGATGCTTCCTAAGGCCCACTTGACTTCAATTCCAGGATGTCTGGCTCTAGGGTGAGTGACCACACCATCATGGTTATCCCAGTCATTAAGACCTTTTTTTTTTATATATATATAGTCGAATAACTTTGTATGCTGCTGCTGCTGCTGCTAAGTCACTTCAGTCGTGTTCAATGCTGTGTGACTCCATAGACGGCAGCCCAGCAGGCTCCCTCGTCCCTGGAATTCTCCAGGCAAGAATACTAGAGTGGGTTGCCATGTCCTTCTCCAGTGCATGAAAGTGAAAAGTGAAAGTGAAGTCGTTCAGTCATGACTGACTCGTAGTGACCCCATGGACTGCAGCCTACCAGGCTCCTCCGTCCATGGGATTTTCCAGGCAAGAGTACTGGAGCGGGGTGCCATTGCCTTCTCCATAACTTTGTATAGTTCTTCATTAATACCTTTTGTATTCTTGCCCTCTTTTTTTAAGGTCTTCTGCTTCTGCTAGGTTCTCACCATTTCTGTCCTTTTTCATGCCCATCTATGCGTGAAAGGTTCCCTTGATGTCTCCAGTTTAAGCAGGTAAAAATTATTATTTTCATATTATAGTTGAGGACTTGAAGCACAGAGAAGTTAAGCAACTTAGTGTGACTGAGCATAGTATTGAACTCCAGACATGGGGTTCTTAACAATTATATCTTGTCACCTCTTAGTGTAGCCCAAAGCCAGAAATAAAAATTTGTTTTTTATTCCATCTTTGCTTTTAGGGAGAAAAAGCAATTACAAGAAGATTAAATAGTTAGACATTTATTTATCCAAAGGCAGTTTCTAGCATATATCTGAGAACAGAAAACAAAATTTATTTACTATGACCATAATATATCATAATTTAAATGCAGTATAGTTTGAAAAATGATAAAAATGACAATGTCATATTTCCAGAATTTCTCTGAGGGAGCAGCTTCTGTTGCCCTAGTGGTAGATGTTTTAATAATGGCTTCATTTTCTAACTTCCCTTCTCTATATCATTTTTTCTGTATTTTAAAATATTATATTTCTATTTCCTACATATTTCTTATATATTAAAAATTATTTTCCTTGGAATACTTTTCTTGGAATCTGTTTCTGGGAGAATTCAGCTCAGACAAAGGTGTTCATAATTATTACCTTGGTTGCAAAATATAGAATAGAAAAGGCATTAAATGTGTTAATGTATTAAAAAAAAGAGTTAAAGCACTTTGGGGAACATTTTTTATACTCCCTGATTATAAACTCAGTTTGAGCTCTGCTCCGGGCCTCTGATACTCTGCCTGGTTTACTGTTACAATTCTCCTGAAACCAAGAATATCAACAACCTCAACACAAATAAGGACTCCTCCTCTTTATGTGACAGATTCTTTCCATTATGTATTAGTAGCTCAGTCATGTCAGACTCTTTGTGACCCCACCGGTCCCCTCTGTCCATGGAATTCTCCAGGAAAGAATATTGGAGTGGGTTGCCATGCCCTTCTCCAGGGGGGCCTCCCGACCCAGGGATCAAACCTTGGTCTCCTGAATTGCAGGCAGAGTCTTTACCATTTGAGGCACCAGGGAAGTCAGAAAATGCTCTCCTCAGACACCAAATGCAAGACTTATCAGTGAGAAGAACTGCCTTTTGTCTACCAAAGTTTGAAGTGACTACAGCTAGAAAACAATTTATTTGGGCCTTTCAAACTTCTCTCTGAGTGAATCACTGGGTCATGAGTGAGATTTGGGCAAAACCTTTTCTACTTGGGATCCTTAGGTATCGAGGGTGATGGAATGGAAATACGATAGTTATTTTTAAAATTATAAAAATCCTATTGGAAAACATATATTTCCCCACAAAAATCATTGTCCAGGATAAGCAAAATGTCAAATATACTTGTTCTCAGATTTTTACTATCTCATATTTGTCTAAAGTTGTGACTAAAACTTGACTTTTATTTTTAATAAAAAGGGAGGCTTGTTATTTAATAAAAACAATTTTGTAAATGAGTGTCTTTGAAGCTTGGAGTTAAAGCTGGAGTGAGAGGGAGAGGGTCCTTGGTGGTCAGAATATTGGAGGTAGAACCTCTTTCTCTGCCTCACCAAGCTCATGGTGCAGGGCAGAGAGAATGCTGTCTGTCATTATGAGTGAAGCCAAAAGTAATATACCTGAGGGAAATAATTCAAACTATAATTATTGTGTGATAAGCTCTAAAGTGTCAGTTACAATTAGGAAAAGGAATCACAGAGTCATTTAGAGCATTTCAGTTCACTTCTACAGACAGAAGCCGAGTACCTGTTGTTAATTTAGGAACTGCTCCAGGTAGAAAGACCAGCAAAATACTGGGCCCCCTCAGGGAGATATTTGGGGACAGGAGGGAAGCACTATGGTGTGTTGGATACAACCCCAGTGCGTCTGGCTCTGAGGGAGATTGGCCTGGGCTGTGTGCCTTGAAGAAGACCTCATGAACTCAGAGCATGCCAGAGCTACCCAACAATTGCTAATTTACTGTCTGTTAGGCACTGTAACCGGATAGTATTCAACACATTTTACCTGATTTCAAAAGCACTTCCTCTGTAGAAAATTTTAAAAAATCCCCCAAAGAAAAAGCAAACTCAGTTAAAGAAGCTAATATTTCCATCCAGTAAGTACAAAAAAAAAAAAAAGACTGGTAATTCTAATTAATCATCTTAACCACTGTTTAATTTTTAATTTTGGTCACTTTTAGTACATTTTTCCCTCATGCATGTGTGCATGCTAAGTCTTCTGTCCTGTTTGACTGTGTGACCCTGTGGACTGAGGCCTGCCAGGCTCCTCTGTCCATGGGATTCTCCAGGCAAGAATATTGGAGTGGGTTGCCATGCCCTCCTCCAGGGGATCTTCCAGACCCAGGGACTGAACCTGTGTCTCTTCAGTCTACCTGCATGGGCAAGTGGGTTCTTTACCATCAGTACCACCTGGGAAGACCTTCCCTCCTATAATACAGTTACATGTTTATGTGTTTGTAATCACGGTGTGCATGTACACTAATTTTTATGTAACACGGAAAACATTTTCCAGGTTCTTACACAGTCTTCATTCCATGCCTGCAGAGTGTTTCATTCAATGGACAAAGAATTTTTCTGTTAGATATTTATTGCTGCTTTTATTTGACTGTCTTGATGTTGCCATGAAAAGTTTTATGTTTATGATATCTTTTAATATTTTAGATTATTTCCTTAAGTTATGGTTCCTCCAGAACATGAAGTATGGATTGTATTTATTTTTCACAGTTGCATCCCTAATGCTAAGCTCAGTATCTGGCATATGTTGTGTACTTTATAAATTTTTGTTAAATAAATGATGAATGAAAGGGAATTACTAGATTAAATGGTATAGATACATTTTATTGCCATTTTCATCTCTGATAGTGTAGTATTATTTTAAACTGGCCAGATATTTTTACAAATGCCATTTCATTTAATTCTAAGAGAAATTCAGTGATGTAGTTGAAGAAACAGAGATTCAGGGGTTGAATTACAATGACACGGCTGGTGTTGAGCCAGCATTCAGACTAATGTCCTTTGATGCTAACCTTTGTGTTTTTTTCATTTTGCCACACTGTCCCTCATCTAAATTTTCTCATTAAGAGAATCTTGAAGACAAAGTCCAGAGGCTTTTAACTGTTGTTTGCCCAGCAACAGTTTGTAGAAAAGTATAATTGGTTAGTTTCAGCAGAGTTTGCCAAAGTGTTATCTGTGTACCACTCCCAGAGAACACACAGAGTTTGTCTCTCCTTCCAGAACCTATGAAATCAAAATCCAAGGGGATCCAAAATTCTTGTCAGATGGGAATGGACATCTTTACCAAGAACATTTGCATGTTGAGTTGGGTCCCCCAAAATGCTGTGCTGAAATCCTAGCTCCTGGTATGGAGTTAGGATTTGTGAATGACATTATTTGGAGACAAGGTCTTTGCAGATGTAATCAAGGTAAAATGGTTCCTACTGGATTAGGGTGAGCCCTAATTTAATGAATGGTATCTTAGTAAAGAGAGGGAACTTTGTATACAGAGGTGACCCAGAAACAACACCATGTGAAAATACAAAAGGTAGAGAGATGAACAACATTCAAACACAGAGGCAGGGGTTGGAGTGATGCATCTACACCCCAAGGAATGCCAAGTGTTAATGGCAACGACCAGAAGTTGGGAAGAGGCAAGGAAGGATCCTCATCCAGAGCCTACAAGGAGAGCATGGCCCTTCCAACTGCTTGACTCAACCTTCTAGCCTCCAGAACTGTGAGAGAGTTTTATGCCATTTAGTTTGTAATCCTTTTTATGGAAGCCCCAGGGAACAAATATATACACCAAGATAAATTTTCTTCATGATTAAATTTGAGAACTACTAGTTAAATTTGCAGAGAAGGCAATGGCACCCCACTCCAGTACTCTTGCCTGGAAAATCCCATGGACGGAGGATCCTGATGGGCTGCAGTCCATGGGGTCCCTGAGGGTCGGACACGACTGAGCGACTTCACTTTCACTTTTCACTTCCATGCATTGGAGAGGGAAATGGCAACCCACTCTAGCGTTTTTGCCTGGAGAATCCCAGGGATGGGGGAGCCTGGTGGGGTGCCGTCTATGGGGTCGCACAGAGTCGGACATGACTGAAGTGACTTAGCTTAGGTAAATTTGCCCTAATTTTAAATCCTAAGATGACTGATTCTTAATTAATATTTAAAACAGAAACTATCAAGTAAAGGGCAAGACTAAGGGTGCTATATCATCAATGGAAATAAGGACTAATAAGCATGGTATGAAGTCATAACTCAGACATTCCAAAATATAACTAACTCTGGGAGATAGTAAAAGACAGGGAAGCCTGGTGTGCTGCAGTTCATGGGGTCACAAAGTGTTGGACATGACTTAGTGACTGAACAACAAGCATGGTAAGTTTGGATGAATATAGTTAGATTTTGGTATGTCTGAGTTATGACTCCACCTTTTGAAAAAAAGAATAAACCAAATTTCTATCTGCATGTTTCATATGAAAAAATAAGCATATATGTTTGATATCTTTAGAAAAAAGAAAGCTTTCTCTCTCTGTGGGAGATACTTCCAATAATGTTTCATTTCATATTGATCCAAAGTCTTATGCCTTTAATATTGGCCACTAATTTCTTAAAGGCCCAAATACAGAGGCTTCATTTCAACTAATAATAAACTATATTTAACCAAGATTTAGCTTGTTAATTTTTCTTTCATTTTTTTTTTAGCTTGTTAATTTTTCAAGAAAAAAATTTTTTTTCAGTATGGTAGATAGATAGTGTCTAAAATGATTTCCAGTGATCCCCACCTCCTGGTATTTACATTTTATACTATTGACCTAAAACAAATAGATTTCCAATTATTGCTCTGACAAAAGTTGGATTTATTTAAGATAAGTGAAGAACTGCAATTTGGGGTTTGCAGTCATGGCAAGCCACCTGCAAGTCCCCTGAATGGCAAGGGAAGGGAAGCTGTTTTATAGAGAGGAGAAGGAATTTGGGAGGGCTGTAGTAAACCAAGAGTCCATGGCTTTTCATTGGCCAAGTCCTTGCCAGGAAAAAAAGGAGTTTTCTTCCTGTCGAGCTGTGTTATCATCATAGGATGTGAGAGTTCCCTCTTCTGTTCTTCTGACTACATTTAATTGAGATTTCTGCATACTAATTTTTTATAATATGATCTTCTCCCCTTGATTGTGGGCTGAACTTACTGACTTGCTTTTAACAAATAGTATATAGTAAATGTGATGGCATATTATTTCTGAAATTAGGTTATAAAAGGCTGTGACTTCTCCCTTGCTTGCTTTGTTTGGCTTTTCTTGCTTGCTTTCTTTTATAAAGCAAGCTGCTATGTTGTGAGCCACCTTATGAGGAGGCTCATGTTGCAAGGAAATGAAGGTGACTTCAGGCAATAGCCAGCAAGGAACTGAGGCCCTCAGTCCAACAACCTGCAATAGCGAACCCTATGAACAACCACATGTACACGTTTGAAAGGTGGTCCTCCTTTATATGATCCTTGAGATGGCTATAGCTCTAGCTAAAACCTTTATTATAGTCTTGCAAGATTCTGAGCCAGAGGATCCAGTTAAGCTGTTCATAGATTTCTAACCCACACAAATGTGAGATAATGTTATTTTGAGCCACTAAAGTTTTGGGGTAATTTATTATGCAGCAGCTGCTGCTGCTGCTAAGTCGCTTCAGTCTGATTCTGTGTGATCCCATAGATGGCAGCCCGCCAGGCTCCGCCGTCCCTGGGATTCTCCAGGCAAGAACACTAGAGTGGGTTGCCGTTTCCTTCTCCAATGCATGAAAGTGAAAAGTGAAAGGGAAGTCCCTCAGTCGTGTCCGACTCTTAGCGACCCCATGGACTACAGCCCACCAGGCTCCTCCATCCATGGGATTTTCCAGGCAAGAGTACTGGAGTGGGGTGCCATTGCCTTCTCCGTTATTATGCAGCAACAGATAGCAAATACAATAGCTATTAAAATGCCTGAGCATGTCCATATTGGAATTTTATAGAGATATTGTATCCATTTCCACCCTGAAGCTTTGCTTGCTTGGTTATACATGTGAATGACTGTTTGAATTTCTGCTTAGTAATTAAGGAAAACAAATATGGTGAGTTTTGCCCCTTGCTTATTTATTCCCTAGTGGCTCAGATGGTAAAGCGTCTGCCTACAATGTGGGAGACCCAGGTTCAATCCCTGGGTTGGGAAGATCTCCTGGAGAAGGAAATGGTACCCCACTCCAGTACTCTTGCCTGGAAAATCCCATGGACTGAGAAGCCTGGTAGGCTATAGGCTATGGGGTCACAAAGAGTCGGACACGACTGAGCGACTTCACTTTCACTTTCACTTTATTTATGAACCTAGTATTTTTATGATGTCCCACCTAGAGGTCATTCTGTCCAACCCCTGTACTTATCAAATGATGAAGCCATCATTAGCTTGCCCAGGTAGGGTTGCCAGATGTAGCAAATAAAACTACAGAATGCCCAGTTAAATTTGAAATTCAGATGAACCAGTGAATTATTTTTTATCATAAGTATATCTCATGTGATATCTGGTATGTGATTACACTACAACATAATTTGTTGTTGAATTGAAATTGAAATCTAACTGGGTATCCTGTATTTTTATGGCAACTTGATGTCTAAGATCACGCAACCAGTTAGTAACAGTCTGCACTAGCAGCCAGATGTCTGGTTACCAAGCCAACATTATTCTTTCCACATGACCCCGTGATGCTGATGAAAGTGGTGCTTTAGAACCTCATCTTAAGGTTGTATGTGTTTGAAGTTTTAATGTCTTGTAGCAACCATTGCTGAACTGCTTTTGAAAGGAGCTCATGGGTTATTAAAGAACAAAACTGATGTTCTTTGACATAATCAGTGGGCTTCATTCTGCAAGTGAAAGTCCAGTCTAATAGCATTAACGCAAGGCGGCTGCAGATCCTGATACTCCAATAGTAATGAGCAGAACTAGATGATGTTAGTTTCTGACTAGATTACCTTACTATAATGATTTAAGTATGCAGACACACTTTAAAGAAGGACAATTTGCAGGGAAAAAAAAAATCTGAATCACTGTTAAGCTTTTATGATTATATTTAACATATGCAAGTATATAAGAATTAAAGTGATTATGTGAAATACATAAATATGCACTGCTGCTACTGCTGCTAAGTCACTTCAGTCATGTCTGACTCTGTGCAACCCCATAGATGGCAGCCCAACAGGCTTCCTCATCCCTGGGTTTCTCCAGGCAAGAACACTGGAGTGGGTTGCCATTTCCTTCTCCAATGCATGAAAGTAAAAAGTGAAAGTGAAGTGGCTCAGTCATGTCTGACTCTTAGCGACCCCCTGGACTGCAGCCTACCAGGCTCCTCCATCCATGGGATTTTCCAGGCAAGAGTACTGGAGTGGGTTGCCATTGCCTTCTCCTAAATATGCACAGTGGGGTATAAAAAAAGCCCCTTGCCAACTGGTACCAGGAGGCCTTATGTCTGTGGGTAATTCCTCTTTAATTAGAATTAGTATTTCTTTGCATTTGTTCTTTAACTTTGAATATCTACTTGGCTTTAATTGTTTAAGTACATTTACATGGATAATTTACATAATCTACTCATTGATAAAGGGTTTATGTAGAGTATCATCTTTGAGGATAACAAATGAAATGAGAAAATAACAGACTGCTGAAGCAAAAAAAAAAAAAAAGGAATGCTCAGTGATTAAGGAGTTTTAATAAATGCCATTGGATTTTGTGTCTTTGCTCATTCCAGTACATTTATTCCAATGTGACCCACCACCTGGAAATGCTTTGTATTTTAGGGCTTTAATGAAACATTGTTATGTTTCAGAAGCTCAGCAGACAAAATTGTAATAATTTTGTCCTTGGAAGCAAATATTCAAATGAATTATGAGAGGTATCATAACTTTCTTATATTTGGTAATAATATATGACTGAATAATGCTCTACTATTCATAAAATACTTATATTATCTCCCCAAATATCTAAAATCATCCTGAAAACAGTATTAAAGAAAANAGGTATCTTATAACTTTCTTATATTTGGTAATAATATATGACTGAATAATGCTCTACTATTCATAAAATACTTATATTATCTCCCCAAATATCTAAAATCATCCTGAAAACAGTATTAAAGAAAAACAATTTGCCTAAAGTCACACTGAGATACTGTGGCACAGCCTGATCTCAACATCTATTTTCTGGTTTCGGGCCCCCAAATCTTTGTACTGTGCTGTAATACCTCTAGATTTCTGATGCTGTTCTGTTGAGGACTGTACGCACATTGCAAAAATAGAGGCTGTGCTGAAATAAAACCAGGATTTATTTACCAGACACTCTAGAGTCTTATTTCTCGGAATTTAGCATTTGAACCTCTCAAAGACTGAAAATGACTTATTTAGAAATGCTAAAGAAGGAGGAATGGAAATTCACTTTTTCCATTTAGAATTCTCTGGCCAATCTCATCTCCAGTCAGTGTGGTGTGTCTCTCTGCATATTTTATTAGAACTCTGTTGCAGTTGAGTTAAAGTTGTACCTGCCCCACTGCCCTGAGCCTGCACAGGATATACCCCATAATTTTTTGCTGACTGGCTGACTGACCCAAGGCCCTCAGGATAGGTGTGAGGGGTGCTAAGGGAGCTGAGAGAAACTGAAGAACCTCTTAGCAGCCAAGATTTGAACCAGAAATTAAAAGGATACAAAATGTAATCTCTGAAGAAAATAAAAGCTACACAGGAGTCTTTGAGTTATCTGTGTCAGCGTTTGATTTTGTTGGTGTGGATAGGGGAGAATTGTCTTTTTATTATTATTTTAGTTTTTAATGGTAAGCCAGTACATTGTAAATCCAAATAAGCCTACGATTTTATCCTCCATTCTGAATAACCATTAGACTTTACAATAGAGGCCCTGAACATAGATTTCTCCCTTTGGCATCCTGAGCTGAGGAATTCTAGGCATTTGAGTACCAGATTTATTTGAATTAACTGTTTTAATGTAGCTGTGTAGCCTCCTGCATCCATATATTCCTGATGAGTGAAATTCTCATATAAAGTTGAAGTTACAAAAGTACATGACTGTGGTGTTTCTCCCCTAATTCCTCTTTTTTCACAATCCTCTCATAGGTCTCCCCCATTCCAACCACACACAAAACACTCAGACATGTCAGTACCATTCTTGTTGCATGCATGTGTGTGCTCAGTTGCTTCAGTTGTGTCTGACTCTGTGATCCTATGGACGGTAGCCCGACAGGGTCCTCTGGCCATGAGATTCTCCAGGTGAGAATACTGGAGTGGGTTGCCATGCCCTCCTCCAGGAGATCTTCCCAACCCAGGGATCAAACCCATGTCTCTTACCCTATACTGGCAGACAGGTTCTTTACCACTAGCATCACCTGGGCAGCCCACCATTCTTGTTACTCGTTCTCATCTCCAGAGTAATGTGGAGACCATAATCTTAGTGATATCCAAACTCCAGGCTCATCAGTCTTTTTGATTTATATTTTTACTTGTACTTCTTCTTTTCTTCTAGTTATTTTGACTCCCAGATTCATAATATAGACCAGAAATATGTCTTCTGGGCTCTCTCTGGGTCTTTATTCTATTCTGAGCTTTTTGTATTATATGCTGAACTTTGCCACCATTTTCCATCTATGCTTTCTTTATTGTATCTCATGGCTGTGTTTCTTAGGCTTTTTGCTGTTTTGTGTAATACTTTTTGAATGTAATCCAATATATTTCTACCTGCTCAAAAGATTAATGGGGAAATTGCAGTTGGGGATGTGCCTTCCAACCATTGCAAAGAATATGTCCTTGTTACAAGTAGAAAATGATGTCCTATTTATGTGTGAGAGGCAGCTGTCTGTATCACTATCCCTCCAGTGTGAGAGTTTATGCAGAGTGTCTATGATGATTTCTTAGATAGGCATGTGCTCTCAGCCATTCATAGGAAATCCACCAATATTGTCTCTGATTACCCCTGGATATTGTTTAGCCTGAATAGCCATGTATCTTGCACCTTTAGCTCACTAGCATGAAGACTGAATTTTCAAATGTGGTTCTACTACATATGAGGAAAATGCAGTCTGATCTTTCTTCAGCGTTTGAGTTTGGGAAGATAGACAAGAGGCTAATCAAGGTCCTTCCACTTAAAATGTCCTAGTGTCTCTTCCACAGGTGTTTCCTCTGGCCAGATGAAAGTCATGACCCAAGGCAAAGTAGACTTTTAGAAATGATTCATTCTTTTCTACAGATTCAGGCATACAATGCCTATGTAATGTTTTAGCTGCTGTAGGCAATGAGAGGTAAATTGGAATATAGGTATCTGTGGAGAATAATGGTTTATTAGGAATCATTTTAATGTTTGAATAGCAAGTAAAAAAATAGGATCCAAGAAAGAGTCTGAGGACTAGGTATATTAGCAGCAGTAAATATGTATATATATAGTGAATAAATTAATAAGAGGAACAAGTTGAAGGCCAAACTTGAGAGTGTAGAGTGGATTAATAGAAAGCAGATTAGAAGAAACTTTATTTATGACTTACAACAAATCCTTTAATAATAAAAGTATCAAGTTACAATAAATGTACAGCTATTTTCAGTGTTTCTAGAGGCAGTCACCCCAGAAGTGCTTATCAAGCATTAGAATGATTGAATAAATCATCATATTTCTATTCTATTGCCTAGCTACTTAAAAATAATTCTGTATTTATTTCCTGGGATAGAGATACATGAAATAAGAAGTGAGAAAATAAGTTGTAGTGTGATTGTATATGTATCTATCTATATCTATATACACACATAGACACTTTATTTTGAGAAATAAAATATTTCCTGCCATATGGGTAAACAACGATATCACAATCATCAGAGATTCCAGCCCTCCAAATGTGAATTCCTGAGCCCTAAGGGCACTCAGGAAGGGAAATTATATCTCTGTGATATGGCAGCCATTAGGCTGAAGCCACTCCCTCCTTGGAGTCCTGAGGCAAGCAGGATGTGAAAAATGCCCCAGATAGCTGAGATGCACATGGAAGGAATGATTTCAGGAAGCCCAGACTCTTTTCTTCCCATACATAGAAAAGTGCTAATATCCTCAACTTGGGATATCTAGTTTTCCTTAATTAACAATCTTTTGATAGACTGGGCTTCCCTTGTGGTTCAGCTGGTATAAAGAATCCACCTGCAATGCAGCAGACCCCAGTTCCTGGGTTGGGAAGATCTGCTGGAGATGGGATAGGCTAATCTCTCCAGTATTCTTGGGCTTCCTTTGTGGCTCAGCTGGTAAAGAATCCACCTGCAATGTGGGAGACCTGGGTACATTCCTGGGTTGGGAAGACCCTCTGGAGAAGGGAAAGACTATGGGACTGGTGATAGAAGCAAGGTCCAATGCTGTAAAGTATATACATATGTGCACACATTTATGATATCACCCTCTTTTGGTTATAAACAACACAGAATCACATATATGTGGGTGTATTCATATGCAAATACTTGTATGAGAGTAGAGAAACATATTTCAGAGTAGGAATGGAGGAGGTAAGGAAATCAGTAACTTGCTCTCAATACAACCTTACATCTGATTAGTTATAATAATACACATTATTTTTAATAAGGTACTGTTGCTGGCCAAAATCTTGGCTTCCTCTGCCCAGTGTAGCTGAATAAGAAAATACAAGACAGAGTTTGTAGGAAATAGGTGACTTTAATTCTCAGTGGGTGGAGAGGGGAACACAATAGGCTCATATCTCAAGGACTGTTCCCCACCTCCTCCTTGAAGGGTCTATATAAGCCCCTATGCAGCTGCTGCTAAGTCGCTTCGGTCGTGACCAATTTTGTGTGACCCCAGAGACAGCAGCCCACCAGGCTCCCCCGTCCCTCGGATTCTCCAGGCAAGAACACTGGAGTGGGTTGCCATTTCCTTCTCCAATGCATGAAAGTGAAAAGTGAAAGTGAAGTCAGTCGTGTCCGACTCCTAGCGACCCCATGGACCTCAGCCTACCAGGCTCCTCCATACATGGGATTTTCCAGGCAAGAGTACTGGAGTGGGGTGCCATTGCCTTCTCCAATATAAGCCCCTATAGGGGCTTTATATAAGATGCATTATATAAGATGAGGGCTCGAGGTTTTGAGTCAGTGATGAGGAACACAGAGGTATTAGGATCTTATCTTCTTCCTCTTGGATTATTTTAAAAACAGTCATAGGCTGGCATCAGTAACCCAGTAATTGAGTCTGAAGTTCAGTGGCTCTGTGGCCTTCTTTCTGATATGTGAAAAAGAAGTGCTACAAGGGGAAGAGTGTTGTAAGTGTAAGCACCAGATACAGGATGTATTTAGCATAGAGTCAAAGGATATTAGGTACAAAATGTAGCTCCTGTAGAGTTGGGAGGCAGAAAAGCAAACTTTGTTACAGACATGAAGAGTTAGAAGTAAAAAACCTAGGATTGTTCAGGCCTGTTCACAGTTCTCTTTATCTTCTTAGTTCTCAGGAGAGGGAAAAAAAAAAAAACTAATTTCTCTCTTTTTTCCCCTTCCTTTTCATTGCAATAGTATTAAAAATAAAATTTTAAAGACTATATTTCTAGTTAAATGATCATTGATGCTTAAAGTTTGAATGAAAAAGTTTGCGTTTTGTTGAAATACTGAAAGACCCTCCCATCTGATGTACCTTTGGATACTTGTGTGAGAAACTCAGCCTCTCCAAGGCTGAATCTCCCTTTCTGGAATCCTAGAGATATGACATGGGCTTGCCATATTCAGTGGTAAAGAATATGCCTGCCAATAAAGGAGATGCTAGAGAAGTGGGCTCGATCCCTGGGTTGGGAAGATCTCCTGGAAGAGGAAATGGCAACCCATGCCAGTATTCTTGTTGCAGGGAAAATCCAAATCTGACTCCATGTTGGAATTGTTTCTTTGACTTGCTTTTCATTGCTTTTCTTGTTATACAGAATGGCCTGTCTCAGAGAATCCTGCCCCTCTGCCTATTAAGCTAAAGTGCCTTTGTTCAGAACACTGGAGATGCCAGGAAGGGAGAAATGAACACATCTCCTGCCTGAGGTTTGCCATTCTAGGAGATATTTGCAAGATTAATGGCCTTTTTACTTTGTTTCTTCACCTCCCTACCTCCCATTTCTGATCTATAAAAGAACCTGTCATCTAGACCCCATAAAATGTTTATTTTGAGACATTAGTCTACCATCTTCTTGGTCAGCTGGCTCTCTGATTCACTGGCCTGTCTTGTAGTGAGCAGAGTGAGCTTGAACTTGGTAACATTCTTGCCTAGGAAATCCCATGAAAAGAGGAGCCTGATGGGCTACAGTCCATGGGGTCACAAAGAGTCAGACACAACTGCGAATGAGTGTGTGCACACACACACATGCACACACACACACACAGAGTTATGAAATTGATGCTTTCTGAGATCTTTTCTATCACAGTTATTCTATTTTATTGTTTACTAATAATAAAAAAGAAATATGTGTGAAGATAGTAGTCTTGCTAAGGTATGGCTGGGATTTTAATCCTTTCCTTCCTCTCCACCTGCCATTTCATCAGTCACCTATAAAATGCTTCAAATAAGCTTATGATCCAAAAGAAGAATGATGGGCTTTTATTCAAGCTCAGCTTCAAGACAAGCTCCCCGACTGTTCCCTTACCTCGTGTCATTGCTGTCTCTAAAGCCTCCTCAAAGCAGAAATTTTGTGTCTATTGCTCTTAGAACTTTCTCCATAGAATAAATCAATATGTGTATTTAGGATTACAGGAAATATTTATTCATAAAGTTTAAAAGGCACATTATTCACATACAACTATCCCTCTAAAATGCAAATGTTTTTTGGGAAAAGTGCACTTTAAATCTCAACACTCATTTATGTCTCAACAGATACATTTTTAAGAGCCCTCCAAAAAGCAGGATTTTGAGAAGGAAACATGGAGGAGAAGGAGAACCACGTGGAAGGAATGAAATACACGGAAAGGGAGAAGCTTCAAAAGGTGAGTACAAAAATGACAGGCACTTCTGGAACTTTTAGAGGAAAACATGTACTTGGGTCAGCATCCTTGACTTCTGTTTTTCTCTCCCATCTCCCATCTGCAAATACATCTGCAAATGCTGTCAGTTCTCTCTTCAAACATATGGGGAATCCAACCACTTTTCACACGACTAATGCTCCAGGCTAGATGAAACCTCATCTAGATTATTGCAGAAGCATTCTAAAACTAGTTCTGGTTCCTGTTCCCTTAGGATCTATTCTCAACACAATAGCCAGAGGGACCTTTTGAAAACCTAAGCAAGATCAGACGCTCCTCTGTTCAAAACCCCTATTCTAGTGGTTTCTCATTTACTTCAAGTTAGAGTCAAGTTACCTATAATGTCCTACAAGAGATTCTTCAACTTGGTTCACATTAGACACAGTCTGGTGAGCTGTAAAGAAATATTCATGTTGAAGTCTGATTCCTCACAATATTGATTTTATTGGTTTTATGATAGAAGCAGTGATATTTGCTAGAAGGTCTTCAAGTGATCCTAGTGGACATTCAGGTTTGAGAATCACTGTCCTCTATAATCTGCTCTCACTTTCCTTTGCTCCTTGCCCCCCTTCTCTCACCTTTTTTCCCTTTTCCTTAATATTTTCTGGACATACAGGCATCCTGGCTGTTTCCTGAACACACCAGAAATACTTCCACTTCAGAATTTTTGTGTTGGTTGATATGCCCTCCAGTGAGCCTCCTTCAGGTTCTTAAAATGTCAAGCATCCTGCACAGAGACCCTTAGAAAATTATGAGTGAGTGGAAAGACCTTGATTAGCCTCTTGTAATTTTTCCCAACTCAAACTCCCCAAGCTATGCCAGATTAGACTTCCCTCATACATAAATATATATGTCATTTGATAATTTAGCCTTCACTCTGGTGAGCTGAGGGTGCAAGATAAATGTTTGTGCAGTCCCAACATCTGCCCAAAGAAATCACAGCTAGTATTGATTAATTTTCTGCATACATGCTTAGAGCACATTCTTATCTAACTAAGTCCCTAGAGACACAGGCACGTAATCTCACATACTCAGAAAAATCATGTACTGAGATGCTTTGAACAGAGTTTCTAAGGTCTCTTCCATCACAGATATTCTATGATTCTGTTATTAAAAATTAGTACTAACAGAATTATAAATATTAATGATGTAAAAACAGAATCAAGGAATAGGTTAAAGAGATTTAACTCCTTCATTCCCTGTAATCTGTCTGCCATCCTCAAATAACCCCAAATAACCACACAATTTAAGAAAAAGCAGTGATCCCTCTGCACGTTAAAAGTGTATGGTCCCTGGCTTCATGCTCAGAGCGCGTTGCTGCTTTGGGAGCATCTGCATGTACAAGTTTCATGTTGGGCCTTCTGAATAAGCTTATGGGACTCTATTGAATAAGTCCATCTGTGTTATTAGGATTGTGTAATTTATTCATGTGGTTTAAAGCATCTTTTTTTTTTAAGATACCGATAACCCTTAGAAAAGGTATACTTTGAGGCAGATTACTCATTTATATTTCAGCATATGATATTTTTAAGAGTGCTTGATACCTAGTAGCATCTCAATAACCATTTGGAGAATGAATAAATTGATGGGTTGAATATTTTCTATGGAATAGATGTAGGCTCCTTGCTCTAAGAGAAATCTGGTCCGAGATTATCTTAAATTATATCCAAAAAGATGCTTAGAAAAGCGGGACAGAGGGACATAAAGGGATTAAACACCCATTAAAGATGAGGAAGGAGCATTAGCCACTAATATGAAGAATCCATCTTCCATATTAAGGGCACTGTAGCTGGGAACTGTCCAGCTTTGTATGTATGGGTGATTTTAGAAGAGCCCACAAAAGAATTCACCTTTTAAACATTTGACAAACCTGAGGAGGACCAAAACCAGCTCACAAGTGTATCAGTCAAGTAAGGTCTTTTTGAACCTCCTGTCTTTCAGATTTTCCAGTTAAAGATGGGGGTAGATGGGTAGAACCACAAAGTATTGGGTTGGTCAAAAAGTTTGTTAAGATTTTTCAATAAGATGCTATAGAAAATCTGAATGAACTTTTTAACTAAGCCAATAACAAAAGAGAAGCCCATTGGTTCTTTTCCAACTCCATGTTTCTCTCCTATAGTCTTCATTTGTGTGGAGGGAATATCTTTGGCTTTAAATCTGGTTTAGACTTTTGATTTATTAGTGACATAAAACATTGTTTTGTGGTCTAAAGTGACTCTATAACTTCTTATTACTTAACAGTACCCAGAAAAAGTAATGTGGACTGCCCAAATTTTCATCTGGAGGCAGTTGAAATATTAACCCAACAGAATAAATTTGAAGAGACAGTTGGAGATAAAAAATGAAGTTGTTTACAATTCTGTCCCATGAGTCATACTTGTTACGTGTCTCTCCTTCACAGCTCTGCCTTGATTCGTATGATATCAATTCTCATGTCAAACTGAAAATATTTCTGTAGCAAGTCAAGCACATCTTCTGTTGGTGCTGAAATTTCACATAAACTTTATTTTTAAATCTGCTTGGGATTATTAAAATGGATTAATTTTTTCAGTCTTTAAAAAGAGAGCCTGTCAAGAAAGTCTTTGCTCAGGGATTGCTCAGGGATTTACTCAGGATTGTAGTAAATCCAATTCCTGTGAGTAGGACAGTCCACAAGTAGCAGGCTCACAGCTCACTTTCTAAAATCTCTCATAGTCACATGGAGAATATCTCAAGCTGATTTGCTCTGTGGCAATTACCAGTGCTAAAGGCACTAAGGGAACTGCTTTATTGTGTTTAGTTACATTTTTTAAAAAATTTAATTTTTATTGTGATATAGTTGCAGTGTCGTCTCAATGTTGTGTTAGTTTCTGCTGTACAGCAAAGTGAATTGGCTGTATGCTTACACATGTCCCCTCTTTTGGGGGTTTTCTTCCCATTTGAGTCACCACAGAGTACTGAGTTGAGTTTCCACTGCTTTTAATGAGCTATATTAATTTTTTTTGAGCTACATCAACTAATAGACAAAATTGAGACTTCCCTGAGAAAAATGAGAATTGCAGTCTCTTGAAGTTAATTGTTCTCTTTAAATTTGGGGCCACACAACTTTACATTTGTCTGTAACAGAGATACAATTTAACAATTGTCATCAGTTCTGACAAAATGGCCTCTTCTTGTGGGAATGGCTTCCCAAAGTGTCTTGGTCTATTGAGACCTGCAGCCTTGTAAACTGGAAGATAAGGGCTGCCCTGAGTTTCTTTTCTTTCTCCAGACAGGAGCCAGGCATGGTGCTCTGCACACAATAGGTGTCAAAGAATGTTATTGACAGAAGTCTGGTCTAGGTGCTTCAGTCATTTGGAAAGCATATTACTGCCCATTGTTCATACTTGAAACACAAACAGCATTAATATTAAAATTCTGTGGTTTCTGAATTCCTTTCACAGCTCTCTCTTCATTTCAACTAATTACTGTAATAGGCAGAGCACCCCTTCCATTTTGACAGTTAAGATGGAGGAAATTGAAAACTCGAAAAGACCATAAAGGACAGAGTCTCTTTAAAAAGAATCCATTAGTCAGTTAAAAGTTATCTCAAATTCTCAGCATTCAAAGTCTCTAACTTAAAATTTCCTGTTTTGTTAAAGCATAAATGAAGCGGCTCATTTTTTTTTCCCTCCTGAAGATCACAAAAACCATTTCACTTTGTAGATGATTCGCCTACCTTTCTGTGTAAGTATACTTAAAATTTTGTATAGGTGTGAGTAAGAATAGGTAATCTTCCCCTTTGTTATTTCTGGAAGTGAATTTTCTCCGTTCATCCTTTGAGGGGATGAATGGAGGGCGTAAGAAGAGCTGGTAAGTGGGGCTGTTTATCTGTCTCCTGGAAGATTAATAATGCACTAAGCAATTCTCACAGTTATTACATTTATGAGCAGGAAGAGCCTTAGGCAAAACTGAGAACGATTTCTTTGCTATCAACGTATCTTTGTTTTCTTTATCTCCTTTGTTAGTCTCCTTTCCAAACTTCTAGAACTTAGTGCCCCGCCTTTCTGCCACCCCTTAGATGCCCAAACCCCAGCCTACCTTTTGGCATATGCTTCAGTATTCCTTTGATAGAAATTTTGTACCCAAATTTTCTTGACTCTTCACTTAGTTCTAACTGGCTCACGTGTATTCCATCCTCTCACACATTGTTTGATAACTGGCTAACAAATTCAATCAACTCCCCCATTCAGGGTAGTGATAACCAATTATAATTCAATGTGTTAACAGAAGAGTTGTGTCATATGCACAGTAAAGTAAGTCGAGCTTGAGCACAGGGTTTGGGTATTAAAAAACAGAGAGAAAGAATGTGAGTTATCATGTGTTCCCTATTGGAGTAGTCAGCCCAAGGTGCTGTAACAAAGTACCATAGACTGGTTCAAGCAACAGTCATTTGCTTGTAGTTATAGTTGTGGAAATTGAAGTCCGAGATTAGAGTGCCAGCATGGTCCAGTTCTGGTGAGAATTGTCTTTTTAGATTGCTGATGCCTCCTGTTTGTGTCCTTATCTGGCTTATAGAGAGTTTTCTCTCTTCCTTGTTTTATAAGGCCATGAATCCTGTTTAATGAGAACTCTATCCTTATAACCTTATTTAACTTCAATTTCCTCCAAAGGTCCTATTTCTAAACACAGTCACACTGGATTACAGCTTCAACATATGAAATGCAGTGGGGCACTCACAATTCGGTCTATAGCATTCATTCTATCTACTCCATCTATGGATGATTGGGAATGAACAAGACAGCATATATTTATATATGTTTCTCCTTTGTAAGTCTCAATTTCTGTTTTCAGTATATGAATGTTTTGTTGAGCTAAATTTTATTCTAAAATTTAAATATATGTAAATTTCCTTCAGTATGCACAAATACTTCTCTGATGCTCAGTTGAAGATATAGCTCTCTGTTCCAAAGATATTGGAGAAGGAAAAACACTAACTATGCTTGATTTGCTGAGAAATGGCATATGTGCTTCATGGGTGACTTAAGGGAGTTTTAAGGGTAATTTTGTCTATGTGTGATTTTTTACCTTAGGAATTGCCTTTAGAACTGAACAGGACTTCATTATAAATTTGATTTTAACAGTTATGCTATTTGATTTGAAGAGCATAACTTAAGGTCGTGAGTAGCCTGGTACTTGTTAGGATATATTTGAATAAGGGGACCTATGGATATTTTAAATACTTGCATAGGTGGTGTTCTTCTCTGACCATAGATAATTATAAAAACTCAAAGTTTTGCAAATGACATTGTATATAAAATGCTTTTAAAACCCTCACATAAAACATAACATGAAATAAGGTACTAACTCCAAGTGACTTTTTATTAATTAATCCAGGAATATGTTTATTAATGTGACTCAGGAAAAATCAACAACATCTATATGATGGGACAGATGTTTTCAGATGTCCTTCATGGAAACTTTCTCATTAAAACCTGAGTTTAGAAATATTTTCTAGGTAGGAGGTAGTTGCAGGAGAATAATTTATTGAATGTCCCTTATTGGGATATATTTGGGGGCTGACTAAATGCCAGCACTGTTCTAGGTTCTAGGGGGCACATGAGAACATGACTGACAAGATTTTGTCCTGCAGGAACTCACACGGTGTGGGGGGCAGAAAGGCAATAAACAAACACAATAAATGTGGCACTGCTGCTGCTGCTGCTGCTAAGTCTCTTCAGTCGTATCTGACTCTGTGCAACCCCATAGATGGCAGCCCATCAGGCTCCGCTGTCCCTGGGATTCTCCAGGCAAGAACACTGGAGTGGGTTGTCATTTCCTTCTCCAATGCAGGAAAGTGAAAAGTGAAAGTGAAGTTGCTCAGTCATGTCTGACCTTAGCGACCCCATGGACTGCAGCCTACCAGACTCCTCTGTCCACGGGATTTTCCAGGCAAGAGTACTGGAGTGGGGCTAGATGGCAATAACTGGGCTGAGACAGGGTACCTGTATTGCTGCTTCAGACTGAGTGGTTAAAGAAAAGCATTCAGCTTGAAGGCAAGCCATGTATGACAAAGAGTCAGTCATGCAAAGAAAACAGAGCTACTGAAGGGCACAGCCAGGATGAAGGCCTACGGTTTGAATGAACTGCTGTGTTTGCTGACCAGGGACAAAGCAGCATGTCCACCTCCAGCAAAATGGAAAAGAGGGAGGTTGGCTAGAGTGTGATCTTCCTTAAATAGGTCTGCAGCAATATGTTTAGTAATAAACTAGAAATGGCACTAAATCGCACTATTCAACAAAAGTTGATAGATTCTGAATTGTATCTCTGAGTCAGAGAAAAAAGTAGCATATATTAATATATGTATATATGGAGGACTTTGCTGGTGGCTCAGCGGTAAAGCATCTGCTTGCAGTGCTGGAGCCACAGAAGATGTGAGTTTGATCTTTGGGTTGGGAAGATCCCCTGGAGGAGAGCATGGCAACCTACTCCAGTGTTTTTGCCTGGAGAATCCTGTGGACAGAGGAGCCTGGAGGGCTACAGTCCATTGGGTGGCAAAGAGTCGAACATGACTGAAGCACACACACACGCACATGTATATATGTGGAATCTAGAAAAATAGTACTGATGAACCTATTTTCAGGGCAGGAATAGAGAGACACAGACATAGAGAACAGACGTGGACACAGTGGGGAGAAGGGGAGCTGAATTCAGAGAGTAGCACTGACATATACACACTGTCTTTTGTAAAACAGATAGCTAGTGGGAAGCGGCTGTATAGCACAGGGAGCTCATCTCCGTGCTCTGTGATGACCTAGAGGTTTAAATGGGATGGTGGGAGGGAGGTTCCAGAGGGAGGGGATATATGTATACATATGCCTGATTCACATTGCAGTACATCAGAAACTAACACAACATGGTAAAAAAAATTATAATAACAAAATTTTAAAAATGTATAAAAAATGTATCTCTGAGCTGGTTCAAGGGGATTTAGAATCTGCTGAAATTAATAAAACAAAGTGCCCTGATAAAACAAAGTGACCAGTTTGAGATAGACAGACCTGGGGACTGAGAAAATGAGGAGAAAAAGAAACGATCAGTAGAAGCACAGAATTAGAAGAGTTAGGGTTAGGATAAGACTTTTCCAGGAGCAGCATGCCCCACATGTTGATCTGACTGGCAGCTGACTCCAGTGTGCTGTACCATTATTAACATTTATTATGTGTTATAGCAGTGGCAACACAGGATCTCACCAATAGTTTAGTGATACTTCGCTCTAACACTACCGTCACACTACTTATTACCTGTAATGTGGAAATGCTCTGTGCATCTTTATCTATACATACATGAAATGCATATGTAATGCATTATATGTAGCATATACTTATATATTATACATGTGCATTGTATATAAAGTAAGTATTTGGTCATTCTCAATTAAGCTATATATTTACTGTCATTATTTACTGTGGTGCTAGAGAATACTCTTGAGAGTCTTTTGGACAGCAAGGAGATCAAACCAGTCAATCCTAAAGGAAATCAACCTTGAATATTCATTGGAAGGATTGATGCTGATGCTAAAGCTCCAGTACTTTGGCCACCTGATGGGAAAAGCCTGCTCATTGGAAAAGATACTGATGCTGGGAAAGATTGAAGACAAAAGGAGAAGGGAGCAACAGTGGATGAGATGGTTAGATAGCATTAATGATTCAATGAACATGAGATTGAGCAAACTCCAGGAGACAGCAAAGCCTGGCATCCTGCAGTTTATGGGATCACAAAGATTGGACATGACTGAGTGACTGAAGCACAACAGCAAGTTAAGTAAATTCCTCAGAAGCTGCAAATGATGAATACCTGTATTGGTTGGACCCACGCAAGAAAATAAAAACAGAAACCAAAACAATGAAAAGTCCATTGTCTTTATACAGTACCTTAGTTTAGAGATGACATTCACTTTTGCAAACATCACTTCATATAGTCTCATTTTGAAAATGTGGATTTGGAGGTGCAGATGTGCTTATTTTCAAAGATGACTATCAACAGAGTACCCTCTGTGTGTTTCTTATTTGAAAATCCTGAGAGAATTTGCTTGGCTAGTGCATATGCTTCCTTGTGTCTGATCATCCTCCAGATTTGGTCAGCTCAGACTCAGGAAAGGGAGCGGAGCAGAAACATGACTGAGAGTGTGGGCTGCAGCTATTCCTAGGAAAGGGGAGTGAGCAGTCACTGCAGAACATAACCAACCCTCTTACCAGCAAGGCGAGGTGTGGAAATATTTTCCAGCTAGTCAGCTAAAATAAATAAAACCTGTACTTTAAGAAGTAGATTTTGCAGAAGTGAGTTTTTAATGATCAGAGTTATTATTAAAAACTTCCATAACCAAGACCATGTTCCATCGTTTTTTTAATCCTCTTTTGCATGGAAGGATGAAGATATGTATTCTTGAACATTTCAAATAAATTAAAGCAAGTTCCCAAAATAGAGAGTGTGTGGGCAATTTTGTTGGTATTGTTTTACTCCTTGTTCAAACTCTGGCATTCACACCATCCACACACTGATGTCTGCGGACTGGAACAGTAAGGAACAATGAGGTGGGCTTCAGTGGCTTTTACAAAGAGACAGAGCTGCACCTGCCTGTTCTGAGGATACTGTTGTCAAGTGAGACCCTCTCCCAGGTATATTTATAGTTCATCGCACTGCTAATGTGTCGTAAAATGGAAGAGTTCTAAAAATATGCTAGGAGATGAAGTTTCAGAGAAAAGAAATTTAAATGGATCTGGCTGTGTTTATTTTATTCCTTATACTTGCCAAATAATATCAGCAAGGGAGGAAAAGGATGACTAGGGTAGATAAATTTTAAGATTTTAGGCTGAAAGAGGGCTGAATTTTTAAAAGGGAAAAATTAGTAAAGAGTGAATGAAAAGTGGTAAGCAATAGAAAAACTTACTCTGATGTTTTTATTAAGTTCCAACAAAACTGCAAGAGGTTGACTTTTTGTTTTCTGTATATCCAGCTGTGGGGAGTCTTTATGAAAGACTCCCAGGGAGGCACATATAATCAGGAAAGTCAGGGACAGTGTTGCCAGGGACTGATGGCTTTTGAGTTTTAAAGGGTCCATCATGACAAGCTCACTACTCCAGGCCTGTCTTCAAGTGGACCTTAACTTGCTCGGGTACTCCTTCCTAGAGGAGGTCATCTTATAATCACTATACAATGTAGAACAAAACATCTAAGGGCATAGACTTTGAACCCTGGCAAATGAGAGAGCCAGCTCTGATCATTCTTAGAATTGTGTATCTTTGGATAAATTATTGTTTTATATTTGAGTTTTCTTTCCCAAGCTGTGAAAATAAAATTACCTTACTTGCAGAGTTCTTAGGAAGAGTAAATGAGGCAATATGTATTATATACTGAATAGTACTTGATAGAAATTAAAAAAAAAAAAAAACAAACGAGGTCTATCACTATTACCTACTTGAGTCCCTTTTAATTGACCAGTCATCCATATTTGCACTGAAAGTCTTAGACTCCCTGGGTTTTAGCATGGAAAATCTCAGGTGTCTGAAACTGTTCAGTCCTGGACAACCTGGGATGGTGGTGATGCTAGTCTCTCACCCTTTAGGATAAAAGACTCTTTAGTCAAAACTTCTTGATTCCAATATGCATTTCTTGGGGTTTTTATTCTGTTTCATAACTATGTGTATTTATTTAACAGATCCTTACATAGTACTTAGTATGTACCATTCTGAAGCTTTTTTCAAATGTTTACTTATCTAATCATCCTAAAAACACTCTGAGACAGATCCTATCATTATCCTTGTTTACAGAAAAGGAAACCAAGGCAGAGAGAGGTAAAGTAATTTGCAGAAGACCACAGATGTGTCTGGATTCAAATTTTCAAATTCTGGTTCCAGAGTGTACACTATTTACTACCACCCTTATGTTAACTGTGTGTGGTGTATGTATTCTAATAAGTAGTACCTAGAAGGCAATGGTGGAGAGGGCAATGGCAACCCACTCCAGTACTCTTGCCTGGAAAATCCCATGGGCAGAGGAGCCTGGTAGGCTGCAGTCCATGGGGTCTCTAAGAGTCAGACATGACTGAGCGACTCCCCTTTCACTTTTCACTTTCCTGCATTGGAGAAGGAAATGGCAACCCACTCTAGTGTTCTTGCCTGGAGAATCCCAGGGATGGGGGAGCCTGGTGGGCTGCCGTCTCTGGGATCGCACAGAGTCGGACACAACTGAAGCGACTTAGCAGCAGCAGCAGCAGAAGGCAATGGCACCCTACTCCAGTACTCTTGCCTGGAAAATCCCATGTATGGAGGAGCCTGATGGGCTGCGGTCCATGGGGTCACTAGGAGTCGGGCTCGACTGAGCGACTTCACTTTCACTTTTCACTTTCATGCATTGGAGAAGGAAATGGCAACCCACTCCAGTATTCGTGCCTGGAGAATCCCAGGGTCAGAGAAGCCTAGTGGGCTGCCGTCTCTGGGGTCACACAGAGTTGGACACGACTGAAGTGACTTAGCAGCAGCAGCAGAATTAAGATGAGAATTCCATTTTAAGCTCTGTCACTGATTTGAAACTTGGTTTCACTCTGTACATCTAAGTTTGTTGAGCTGTAATCTGAGACCCGTACTTAACCCAGGTGGTTAAGGGTTATGACTATCATGGGGGAAAGGATACCATAAAAGGCAGGATAATAATATTGCCACATGACATCCAAGGCCAAATTTTCTAGTGTGAATCTTTGGGATCCCTGTGTTCTTTCTTTCTTTTTTTCTTTTTTACTTTCTTTCCATTACCAATATGTCATATCACCTATGAAAGATATTTCTCTTTAGAATGATAGGAGAAAAAGCTGAACATTTTATCAATCAGCCATTTTGACTGTCATGCGTTCAGGTAGTCACAAAATTGTCAGATTAGCTTAAATTCTAGACATTATCTTTACTGTATTTTGAATTAATTCTTTTAAATAAATATCTATCTTCTTTGCCTCTGCCCTGACACTCTCCAGCCCAAGTACACATTTACATAGCTTTGACAGTTACTTGACAAACTGGCTCTGCTATAAACCTTGATTAAGAGTTAATGGTTTTGCCAGCACAGCCTAAATATGATTAGTTGTACAGATGAGTTGAGGCATATGGATGAAGCCTCCTCACTCTTCTCTGCATATCCAATTTACCACTTTTCCTGGAAATAGTTGAGGATATGAAAATCTTTGGTCTGTCCCCTTTTTACAGATTTATTTAGAATTCACAAATGTTTTATTCCAAATGCTTTTTCCTTTAAGTCACAAAATTAAATTCAACAGAAGGCACATGATCTTCATTTCATGTTATTTCATATATTTTTCATTTCATCTTATTTTGTATGATTTGGCAGCCAATGTGAGATTTCTGAAGGGTAAAGTACTATTTTGGACATTTTCTGAAATGAAATGGTGGTGCTTCAGGATTATTCTAGAGCCATTTCACACAGCACATTCTGTTAGTCCCCAGATAAAAGCGAGAATTTGCTTCTCACAGACATGAAACCAAGAAAGTCTTCATGATATTCTTTTATATTCATTTCAGGAATTTTTGAGCACCTAATATATGCAGGCATGATGCTAAATTTCAGAAGATGAGGTTCCTGATTTCAACAAGTGTCCAGAAGGGCTACAAAGTAGAATACTAAAAAGTTTACAATGGAAGTGCAAAAGGCTGCTGAGAGGCAAAAAAAGAAAAGACTATTTAGGATGGGATGGAAAGAAGGGATGGAGAGATAGGGAGAGACGTCTTAGAAGAGGTGGCATATGAACACATCCTTGAGAGACAAATAGGATATGAACAGATAGAGATGGGTAGGAAGGACAGTTCATGCTGAGAGAACAACAAAAGCAAAGCCACATTAGGCAATTGACAAAGTGCAAAGGGTCAAGTCTTCTGAGACCATGGTCAGTGCCCATAAGTGTTAGGCACAGGAGGATATGAGTGCTGCGCTGAGACAGATGGGAAGACATTCGATAATAACTACAGAAGTTCTTGGTATGCTTGTAGTATGGACTTTGTAGGCAAAAGGAGCAATTGCTTAATTGACTAATGTATGTGAGCTCATTGTATATAACACAGGACAGAGCAGTTAATAGTTGGCTGTAATTATTATCATTCTTAATTTTGGAGGTTTCTAGTAAATAGCAGTGATGAAATCATGCTTAGAAGAGATTATTAACTATTCCTTTGCTTGAATCTACAATTCCTCTTTCTTTTCCCATCAGCTCTTAAGAGCAACAGAGAGGGAAAGTCCACAGAGAGGACATCAGATCTAGCATTTGATGATGTGGCAATCCTACTATCAACTTCCTCAAAAAGATTTGTTATGCTGGTTTGGAAGTGAACACTCACCCAATTGAGAGCTAGTTATCATTGAAGGGCTTCCCTGGTGGCTTGGAGGGTAAAGCATCTGCCTGCAATGCGGGGAAACTGGGTTCAATCCCTGAGTCGGGAAGATCCCCTGGAGAAGGCAATGGCAACCCACTCCAGTACTCTTGTCCGGAAAATTCCATGAACGGAGGAGCCTGGGAGGCTGCAGTCCATGGGGTTGCACAGAGTTGGACACGACTGAGTGACTTAGCAGCAGCAGCAGCAGTATGAGTCAAGCCCAATTCTTGGTGCTTCATCCATGTTATTACATGTTCAACCTCCACAAGAACCCTATAAAAATAACTGGCCTGGGAGGTTGAATTGTTAGAAACCTTATGAAAGAGACAGACATTTAGAGAAAGGAAGGATTCCAAAAGTTGCCTACAAAGAAAAACAGGGCGTCTGATAGAAAGAATGTGAGCAAAAATAGGTATTTAAATGTATTTCTGTTAAAGGTAAAGAAACCAAAGGTGGGAGAGACTAATAATTCACACAGCTGTTAAGTATTAGAGCTTGGATTCTAATACTTGAGCAGGCCTACTACATTGAGCAGATCTAACTTTGAGGTCTGTATCCTAGGACTTGAATACAGGTTTTAAGGCTCCAGAATCCATGTTGTTAATCCTTATTTTACAGTGCTATATATTCATACATAAAATGACTGTCTTTTTTTATGAAATACAGTAATCACTGAGTACCTGCAGGGGCTTGGTCCCAAGACCCACTGAGGATACTGAAATCTGCAGATGGTCAAATCCCTTATACGTGTAATGTGATGTAGTATAGTTAGCTCTCTATATCCACAATTTATACTCTATGGATTTGGCCAACTATGGATCCATTTTCCAGAGGTGAGGGATATGTGGAAACACAAGGCCAACTCTGTATTAACAATGAGAAACCAGCTTTCAAGGAACTTTTAGCCTACCTAGGGAAGACAGAAATCCTAGGAAGAATCATGTCTACACTTTTGCATTATTTTAAAAATTTTGTTTATTTTTTAATTGAAAGATAATTGCTTTAAGAATTTTTTTGCTTTCTGTCAAACCTCAACATGAATCAGCCATAAGGTATACATAGATCCCATCCCTTTTGAACCTCCTTCTCAATTCTCACTCCATCACACCCCTCTAGGTTGATACAGAGCCCCTGTTGAATTTCCTGAGCCATATAGCAAGTTCCTGTTGGCTATCTATTTTACATATGTAATGTAAGTTTCCAACACATTTCACCTCTCCTCCTCTCTCCCCATGTCCATAAGTCTATTCTCTATGTCTATTTCTCCATTGTTTCCCTGTAAATAAATTCTTCAGTGCCATTTATCTAGATTATATATATATGCGTTAGAATACGATATTTATCTTTTTCTTTCTGACTTACTTCACTCTGTATAATAGGTTCTAGGTGCATCCACCTCATTAGAACTGACTCACATGTGTTCCTATTTATGGCTGAGTAATATTCCATTGTATATATGTACCACAACTTCTTTATCCATTCATCTGTCTTTGGACATCTAGGTTGCTTCCATGTTCTAGCTATTGTAAACAGTGCTGCAAAGAACACCAGGATATATGTGTCTTTTTCAACTCTGGTTTCCTCAGGGTATATGCCTAGGAATGGGATTGCTGGATCATATGGTGGTTTTATTCCTAGTTTTTAAGGAATCTCCATACCCTCATCCATAGTGGCTGTATCAATTTACATTCCCACCAACAGCACAAAAGGATTTCATTTCTCCACACCCTCTCCAGCATTTATTGTTTACAGACTTTATGATGATGGCCATTCTGACTGGTGTGAGGTGATATCTTATTGTCGTTTTGATTTGCACTTCTAAAATAATGAGTGATGTTGAGCATCTTTTCATGTTTCTTAGCCATCTGCATGTATTTTTTGGAAAAATGTCTCTTTAGGTGTTTTCCCCACTTTTTGATTGGGTTGTTTGTTTTTCTGGTATTGAGTTGGATGAGCTGCTTGTATATTTTGAAAATTAATCTTTTGTCAGTTTTTCATTTGCTATCATTTTCTCCCATTCTGAGAATTGTCTGTTATCTTGCTTATAGTTTCTTTTGCTGTGAAAAAGATTTTAAGTTTAATCAGGTCCCACTTGTTTACTTTTGTTTTTATTTCCATTACTGTAGGAGGTGGGTCATTGAGGATCTCCCTTTGATTTATGTCATCGAGTGTTCTGCCTATGTTTTCCTCTAAGAGTTTTATATTTTCTGATCTTACATTTAGGTCTGTAATCCATTTTGAGTTTATCTTTGTGTATGGTGTTAGGAAGTGTTCTAATTTCATTCTTTTACATGTAGCTGTCCAGTTTTACCAGCACCACTTATTGAAGAGGCTGTCTTTGCCCCATTGTATATTCTTGCCTCCTTTGTTAAAAATAAGGAACCCATAGGTGCATGGGTTTATTTCTGGGCTCTCTATCTTGTTCCATTGGTTTATATTTCTGTTTTTGTGCCAGTACCATACTGTCTTGATGACTGTAGCTTTGTAGTATAATCTGAGGTCAGGAAGGTTGATTTCTTCAGTTCCATTCTTCTTTCTCAAGGCTGCTTTGGCTATTTGGGGTCTTTTGTGTTTCCATATGAATTGTGAAATTTTTTGTTCTAGTTCTGTGAAAACTGCCATTGGTAATTTGATAGGGATCACATCGAATCTGTAGATTGTGTTTGGTAGTATAATCATTTTCACAATATTGACTCTTCCTACCCAGGAACATGGAATATCTCTCCATCTGTTTATGTCATCTTTGATTTCTTTCATTACTATCTTATAATTTTCTGTGTACAGTTGTTTTGTCTCCTTAGGTTAGTTTATTCCTAGATATTTAATTCTTTTTGTTGCAATGGTGAATGGGATTGATTCCTTAATTTCTATTTCTGACTTTTCATTGTTAGTATATAGAAATGCAAGTATGTCTGTGTATTGATTTTGTATCCTGTAACCTTGCTAAATTCACTGATTAGCTCTAGCAATTTTCTGATACTACCTTTCGGGTTTTCTATGTACAATATCATGTCATCTGCAAACAATGAGAGTTTTACTTCTTTTCAGATCTGGGTTCCTTTTATTTCTTTTTCTTCTCTGATTGCTGTAACTAGGACTTCCAGAACTATGTTGAATAATAGTGGTGAAAGTGGACACCCTTATATAGTTTCTGATCTTAGGGTGAATGCTTTCAGTTTTTCACTTGAGAATAATGTTTGCTGAGGGCTTATCATATGTGGCCTTTACTATGTTGAGGTAGGTTCCTTCTATGTCCATGTTTTGAAGAGTTTTATTCATAAATGGGTGCTGAATTTTGTCAAAGGCTTTTTTAGAATCTATTGAGATTATCATATGGTTTTTATCTTCACTTTGTTAATATGGTGTATCAAATTGATTGATTTGTGTATATTGAAGAATCCTTGCATTCCTGGAAAAAACCAAACTTGATCATGGTGTATAAGCTTTTTGATGTGTTGCTGAATTCTGTTAGCTTAAATTTTGTTGAGGATTTTTGCATCTATATTCATCAGTGATAACTGCCTGTAGTTTTCTTTTTTGTGTTGTCTTTGTCTGGTTTTGGTATCAGGGTGATGGTGGCCGTGTAGAATGAGTTTGGTAGTGTTCCTTCCTCTGCAATTTTTGGAAAGAGTTTTAGAGGGATAGGCATTAGCTCTTCTCTAAATGTTTGATAGAATTCTCCTGTCAAGCCATCTGGTCCTGGGCTTTTGTTTTTTGTGAGATTTTTGATCACAGCTTCAATTTCAGTGCTTGTAATTGGGTCATTCATAATTTCAATTTCTTCCTGGTTCAGTCTTGGAAGATTGAGCTTTTCTAAGAATCTGTCCATTTCTCCCAGGTTATCCATTTTATTTCCATATAGTTGTTCATAATATACTCTTATGATCCTTTGTATTTCTGCATTGTCTGTTGTAACTGCTCCTTTTACATTTCTAATTTTGTTGATTTGATTCTTCTCTCTTTTTTCTTGATGAGTCTGGCTAAAGGCTTGTCAATTGTATTTATGTTCTCAAAGAACCAGCTTTTAGTTTTATTATCTTTACTATTGTTTCTTTCATTTCTTTTTTATTTATTTCTGCTCAGATCTTTATGATTTCTTTCCTTCTACTAATTTTGGGTTTTTATTTGCTCTTCTGTTTCCAGTTGTTTTAAGTGTAAAGTTAGGTCATCTATTAAATGTTTTTCTTGTTTCTTGAGGTAGGATTGTATTGCTATAAACTTCACTCTTAGCACTGCTTTTGCTACATCCCATAGTTGTCCTGTTTTCATTGTCATTTGTTTCTTGAAATTTTTTTATTTCCCTTTTGATTTCTTCAGTAACCTGTTGGTTATGTAGAAACATGTTTAAATTCCATGTGTTTGTGTTTCTTACAGTTTTTTTCTTGTAACTGAAATCTAGTCTCATAGCATTGTGATTGGAGAAGATGCTTGATACAATTTCAGTTTTCTTAAATTTAGTGAGGTTTGATTTGTGACCTAAGATGTGGTCTATCCTGGAGAATGTTCCATGTGCACTTGAGAAGAAGGCACATTCTTCTGCGTTTGGATGCAATGTCCTGAAGATATCAATGAGATCCATCTCATCTAATGTATCCTTTAAGACTTGTGTTTCCTTATTAATTTTCTGTTGTGATGATCTGTCCATTGGTGTGAGTGGGGTGTTAAAGTCTCCTACTGTTATTGTGTTACTGTAAATTTCTCCTTTTATGTCTGTTAGTGTTTGTCTTATGTATTGAGGTGCTCCTATGTTGGGTGCATAGGTATTTTCAATTGTTATGTCTTCCTCTTGGATTGATCCCTTGATCATTATGTAGTGTCTTTCCTTATCTCTTATAGTCTTCTTTATTTTAAGGTCTATTTTGTCTGACATTAGGATTGCTACTCCAGCTTTCTTTTGCTTCCCTTTTGCATGTAATAAATTTTTCCATCCTCCGACTTTCAGTCTAATGTTTCTTTGGTCTGGAGTATGCTTCTTGTAGACAGCATATATATGGGTCGTGTTTTTGTATCCATTCAGCCAGTCTGTCTTTTGGTTGGCACATTTAATCCATTTACATTTAAAGTAATTATTGATATATATGTTCCTATTGCCATTTTCGTAATTGTTTGGGGTTTATTTTGTAGATCTTTTTTCTTCTCTTCTATTTCTTGACTATATAAGTCCCTTTAACATTTATTGTGAAGCTGGTTTGGTGGTAATGAATTCTGTTAACTTTTGCTTGTCTGAAAAATTTTGTTTTTAAATTTCTCCATCAATTTCGAATGAGATCCTTTTGGGTACAGTAATCTTGGTTGCAGATTTTCTGTTTCAGAACTTTAAATATATCCTGCCACTCCCTTCTGGCCTGCAGAGTTTCTGCTCAATGATCAGCTGTTAAGCATATGGGGTTTCCCTTGTGTGTTACTTGTTGCTTCTCCTTTGCTGCTTTTCATATTATTTGTTTGTGTTTAGTCTTTGTTAGTTTTATTAGTATGTGTCTTGGCATGTTTCTCCTTGGGTTTATCCTGTATGGGACTCTTTGTGGCTCTTGGACTTCACTGAATATTTCCTTTTCCATGTTGGGGAAAATTTCAACTATAACCTCTTCAAAAATTTTCTCATACCCTTTCTTCTCTTCTTCTGGGATCTCTATAATTCAAATATTGGTGCATTTGATATTTTCTCAGAGGTCTCTGAGACTATCCTCAGTTCTTTGCATGCTTTTTTATCTTTATTCTACTCTTCAGAAGTTGTTGCCATCATTTTATCTTCCAGCTCACTGATTCATTCTTCTGCTTTAGATACTCTGCTATTCATTCCTTCTAGAGTATTTTTAATTTTAGTAATTGTGTGTTTGTCTCTGTATGTTTATTTTTTAATTCTTATAGGTCTTTGTTAATTGATTCTTGCATTTTCTCCATTTTGTTTTCAAGGTTTTTGATCATTTTTACTATCATTATTCTGAATTCTTTTTCAAGTAGTTTGCCTGTTTCCTCTTCATTTATTTGGATTTATGAGTTTCTAATTTGTTCCTTCATTTGTGTAGTATTTCTCTGCCTTTTCATCATTATTATTATTTTTTAACTTATTGTGTTTGAGGTTTCCTTTGCCCAGGCTTCGAGATTGAATTCTTTCTTCTTTTTGATTTCTACCCTCCTAAGGTTGGTCCAGTGGTTTGTGTAAGCTTCATACAGGGTAAGATTTGTGCTGAGTTTTTTTTTTGCTTGTTTGTTTGTTTATTTGTTTTTCCTCTGATGGGCAAGGCTGAGTGAGGTGGTATTCCTGTTTGCTGATGATTGGGTTTGTACTTTTGTTTTTTTTTTTGTTTAGATGAGGTGTCCTGCACAGGGTGCTACTGGTGGTTGGATGATGCAGGATCTTATATTCAAGTTGTATCCTTTGTGTGAATTCTCACTATCTGATACTCTCTAGGGTTAGTTTTCTAGTACTCTACAGTCTTGGAGTTCATGCTCCCAACCCAAAGGCTCAGGGCTTGATCTCTGGTCAGGAATGAAGATTTCACAAGTGGTTTGTTATGGCATTAAGTGAGCTTAAAAGAAATACCCCAAAATGAGAAACCAAAGGTGAACCACAGACAAAATGAGGCAAATCATAATTAAAATAATGGATTATGAACATATACATATATACCCATAATAATAATCAAAACAGTAGAAGAAAAATAAAGTACAATAGATTGACCCAGCAAACAAAGGAAATAAAAAATTATTTACCAGTTAAAAACAAAGCTAACTTAAGCACAAACTGGAAAACAAAACTAAAGTGAGGTGCCAAGTGGGGAATAAAGCAATGAAAACAAAACTAACAAATATGTTGAGAGGAAAGGAAAGAAAGAAAAGAAAGAATAGATATGCAAAATTAAATAGTAGTAGATGAAGATTTATATACATTGAAGATTAACTGCAAGGGGAAAAGAATAGTAGAAAAAGCAAACAAAGGAATAAATGTAGAAAAAATATAATAGGTTTTAAAAAATTAAAAATTAAAATTAAAAAAAGAAGAAGAAGAAGAAAAAAGGAAAATTCCACAGAACTGCAAAAGCCCAATGTAGAGGCAGAGGTATAGCAACAATAAAATGTGTGACTGAATATACATATATACATATACACCCATAAGCAAAGTCAAAACAGTCCAACTAAAATAAAGTACAATAGGTTGACCTGGTGAACAGAGGAAACCAAAAATTATATTTACCAGTTAAGAGAAAAACTAACTAATGCAGAAAGTGGCAAGCAAAACTAAAGCAAGGTGCCAACTGGGGAATAAAGCAATGAAAATAAAACTAGCAAATATGTTGAGAGGAAAGGAAAGAAAGAAAAGAAAGAAAGAAGAGCAAAGTTAAATAGAGGTAGATAAAGAATATTTAAATACATGAAATATTAACTGCAAGGGGAAAAAACAGTGGGAAAAGCAAATGAAGGAAGAAGTGTAGAAAAAATAATAATGGTTTTAAAAAATTAAAATTAATATCAAAAAAAGAGTAAAGAGAAAAAAAAGGAAAAACAAAGAAAGAATGAAAACTCCACACAATTGCAAAAGCCCAACATAGAGGCAGAGGTTTGTAAAAACAATAAAAAATGTGACTGAGAGAAAAAAATGCTCAAAAACTTAATTAGATTTTATCGTGCCAATAAAATCGACAACTACAACAGAGGGGGGAAAGGCAGAGGGAGAAAAAAAAATCCAGAAGAATCTACAGAACAAATCAAAACATAAGAATAATAAATATTTTTCCTGAGTCACTGCTGTTAGAGTTTTTTCCCTCACTGGGAGTCACAGACCTCCTCACCTCCCTAGATTGCCCTCCAACACTGTGCTAGTGTGCTGTGGGGACAGCTCAGATTCTAATCTGGTTCTACTCCTGTATGTTCTTGCCTCCAATGTCCATAGCTATCAGAACTAGTATGTTTCCTTTTGTGGGAGATCTCAATGTCCTTTTATATATTCCATAAACACATAGTCTGCCTAATTGATCATGTGGATTTAATCTGCATCTTGTACAGCTGGTGGGAAGGTTTTGGGTTTTCTTCCTTAGCCACACTGCCCCTGGGTTTCAATTGTGGTTTTATTTCCACCTCTGCATGTGGGTCATCCACTGGGGTTTGTTCCTGAGGCTTCTACTCTGGAGGACTTGGGTCTGCCCCAGTGAGGGCCAGGTGTAGAGGTGGTGCAGCTGCTTGGGTTGTAGGGGTACTGGTAGCAACAGGTACTCAGGGGAGTTGGTGGCTAGGGCAGCAGGAAATATAGTGCTCTAGAAGTTTATGGCAACCAGTGTTGGGCAATATGCTCCAATATTCTTGCCTGGAGAACCCCCTCTCTGACAGAGAAGCCTGGCAGGCCAGAGTCTACATGGTCACAAAGAGTTGGACATGACCGAAGTGACCCTGTGTGCAAGACTTTTTTTTGCCTGTGGCAGCTCTGCCCTGGTGAGAGTTGAGCATGAAGGTAGCACAGATGCTTGGCTTGCAGGGAAACTGGTGGTGCCAAGGGTGCAGGGACAGAGACTGCCTCCACTGCAGGAGTTATGGCCCTATCAGAGTCTTTTTTTGAGCCTCTTGTAGCTGGAGATCAGAAGGCCTCTTTGGCCAGTCTTTCTCCATAGCTGTGCCCATTCAAGCACTTAGAGGGCTCCCTTGCCTGGGGTCCTTCTCTGTTGTTCGGGCATCAGGCACATGGAGGGGCCCCCCTGGCTGGGGTCCTATTCTGTAGATAGCTGTGTCAGGCACTTAAAGGGGCAGCCTGGGTGGGGTCCTACACTGTAGTTCAGTGCATCAGGCGTTTGATAGGCTAGCCTGTCTATTGTTCAGCTGCCTATGCTGGCATGTGGGGAGAGAGAGGCTATGGTGATGAGAGAGATGTACTCCACATCCACCTACTCCTCTGCCGTCTTGTTCTCTACAATTTTGCATTCTTATCAAATTCAGTGAAAGAAAAGACAAAGAATATAGCATTCACAGAACACCCAGTGCAGATCATGTATAATGTTTTCTTAATTTTTTAAAATGCCCCCTATGCACAACTCAGCATTATCGCCTTGCTTCCGTGGCTGCCCAGCTTTCCTCCACAGGTGTTTCCCACCACAGTCTCCTCCCTTGCATCCCCTTGATCCATCTGTCCACAGTCAACAGCAGCCCTCACCCTGGGATTGCTCCACAATCCCTAAACTCCAGCTCCCAGCCATTGTACCTTTCAGGGGACTTGTGTCCCTCTCTGAGGTATTGTATGGCTGTGGCAAGGACTCTTTGATTCTCATTCCATTTACGCTGCCATAGATCAGCTGTTTCACTTTCAGCCTTAAATGTTTCTCCTCTGACTCAGACAATTGCCCCAATGTGAGGATCGGACCCCTGCTTCAGTTCCCCCACATGCCAAGTGCAGGTCTGGTCCTACCAACACTCCTGTTTTCCCCCTAGTTCCTTCATCCTACCAAGTTTTGGGTGGCTTTATATACTCTTTCCCACTGGTCAGTTACTCCTCTCTGCTCTCAGCTGGTGTTCTGCATGCACTTATGTATTTGAAGGTGTATTCCTGATGTATCCATAGAGAGAGATGTACTCCACATCCACCTACTCCTCTGCCATCTTGTTCTCTACAATTTTGCATTCTTATCAAATTCAGTGAAAGAAAAGACAAAGAATATAGCATTCACAGAACACCCAGTGCAGATCATGTATAATGTTTTCTTAATTTTTTAAAATGCCTTGATTGAAATATCATCCACTCATTTAGTATGGTTTTTAGTATACTACTACTACTGCTTCAGTCGTGTCTGACTCTGTGCGACCCCATAGATGGCAGCCCACCAGGCTCCGCCGTCCCTGGGATTCTCCAGGCAAGAATACTGGAGTGGGTTGCCATTTCCTTCTCCAATGCATGAAAGTGAAAAGTCAAAGTGAAGTCACTCAGTCGTCTCCGACTCTTAGCGACCCCATGGACTGTAGCCCACCAGGCTCCTCCATCCATGGGGTTTTCCAGGCAAGAGTACTGGAGTGGGGTGCCATTGCCTTCTCCATTTTAGTATATAGTCTATAGCATTTTCCAGGTAGGAATACTTAGTGGAGTGCCATTTCCTACTCCAGGGGAATCTTCCTGGTACAAGGATTAAACTGCATCTCTGTGTCTCCTGCATTGGCAGGTGGATTCTTTACCACTAGAACCCCCTGGGAAGCTCCAAATTTATAGTATGTATTCACAGAGTTGTACAATCATAATCACAATCCAATTTTAGAATTTTCATGAGTCCTCCATCCCAAATCTATACCCATTAGCAACCACTCCCTATCCTACCTACCATGTTGTGCACCATAGGTGACCACTAATTTCTGCATCCATAGATTTCCCTATTCTAGACATTTCAAATAGATGAAATCATGAAATACAAGGTCTTTTGTGACTGGATTCTTTCACCTAGCATATTTTCAATGTTTATTCAAGTTGTAACTGGCATGAGTACTTCATTTTATTTCTATCGCTGAATAATATTCCATAGTATGGATATACAGTGTATTATTTATTCATTCATCTAATTATACAAATTTGACTTGTTTCTACTTTTTTGTTTGATATGAATAATGCTTATATGAACATCTGTGCAAGTTTTTATGTGAACGTATATTTACATATCTTAGAGTGGATAGCTTTTTTTTTCCCTTGTCTCATTGCCCTGGCTAGAACCTCCAGTAAAATGTGGAATAGAAGTGGATAGAGAAAGTAACTTCATTTTTCTCCTGATCTTAAGGAGGATGCATTCAGTGCTTCACCATTCTGTATAATGTTAGATGTGGCTTTATTTCTTGTAGGTGTCTTTTGTAGATGAGGTTGAGGAGGTTTATGTCTATTCCTGGTTGGTTGTGTAATTTTTAGTTTTTCATTAATTATGAAAGAGTATTGAATTTTGAAAAAAATTTTTTTCTTCATCTATTAAGATCTCTTGTATTTTATTATATTATGGCTTTTGTACTTTATTATATTGATATGTGTGTTATATTAGTTGATTTTTGAATATTAAATTAACCTTGGATTCTTGCAATTGTTCCATTTGGTATAGTGTATAATCATATCTTTATGTGTTAGATTGGCTTGATAGTAATATCTTGAGGATTTTTGCATTCACATCCCCGATGGTCTGTAGTTTTATATTCTTTGGGTGATTCTATTAGTCTGTTGGGTTATCATAACAAAATACCACAGATTATGTGGCTTAAATAGAAATTTATTTTTCAGAGTTCTATAGGTTGAGAAGTCCAAAATCAAGCTGACTGATTCAGTTACTGATGAGAGCTGTCTTCCTGGCTTGCAGATGACCACTTTGTCTTCACATGGCCTTTCCTCTGAGTGTGTGGAGCAGGAGAAAGGAGAATGGAGAGGGAGAGAGAGACTTCATTTAACCTTAATTACCTCATAAAGGTCCAGTTTCCAAAATTTAGGGGTAGAGAATTTGGGGAGGACACAGTATGGTTTATAGCAGTGATATATTTGTCTGCCTTTGGTATCAGAGTAATAGTACCCTCATATAATAAGTTGGGCCATGTTCCTTGCTCTTCTGTTTTGGGGAAGAGATTGTGAAGCTTACTATTAATTCTCCTTTAAATGTTTGTACGTTTTTCTTGCTGCTTTAAAGCTTTTGTCTTTGTTTTTTCAACATTTTTATGATGATATATTTGGATGGGGATTTCTTTGTGTTTACCTAACCTGGAGTTCATTGAGCTCTTGGATATGTTAATTAATACTTTCCATTAAATTTAGAATGTCGCTACTATTATTAGTTGATAATTTTTCTCCTTTTTTTTCTTTCCTCTCCTCTCCTTACCTCTCCTTTCTCCTCTTCCTGTTTTATCTCCTGTTATGCATATGTTGTTGTACTTAACGGTGTCCCACGTTTCTCTGATGTTACTCATTTTTTTAATCTCTCTATTCTTCAGATTGCATCATCTCTATTGATTTGTATTGAAGTTCACTGATGCTTTCTTCTGCTAGTTTAAATCTATTGTTGACCCCTTCAGTGAAATTTTGATCTCAGTTGTATTTTTCAACTTCAGAATTTCCATTTTTAAAATAATTTATTTCTGTATTGATATTTTTTATTTGATAAGACACTGTCATCACATTTTCCCTTACTTCTTTAAGCAAGGATTCTTTTGGTTCTTTGAGCATATTTATAATAGCTGCTTTGAAGTCTTTGCCTACTATGTCTAACATGTGGGATCTTTCAAAGGTAATTTCTGTTCCTTGCTTTTGTTTCCTATATGTAAGTCACAGTTTCCTGTTTTTTTTTCTTTTTTTTTTTTTTTTCCATGNTTTTTTTTTTTGCATACAGTCTATGTTTCTGTTGAATATTGGACATTTAAAATAATATAGCAATTTTCTCTTACTCTCTCCCAAATAAAATTGTTTCTCCTGGAGAAATAACCAGATATTCTGTTTGATGTCTGCCTCTTGCTCTGAAAAAATCTCTGCCCACTGCTTCAGAGCTGTGTGTGCATGGAGACAGTGACTCACTTTTCTTGGAATGACACCCTGCCTTCACTGGGCTGGGGCAGCTGGTCTTAGCTTGTCTTTCCTGTCCCTTTACATTTAGTTTCTGAGCCTATTATCTCTGTTAAACCTTAGAACCACCTATAAGTAAGGTAGCAAATATCAGAGCCAGGCTTTAAATCCAGACATTTGACACCATTCCTTGCTTTGTGGCAAGTGCTTAATAATATTTTCTAACTAAGTTAATGAACCCCTAAAACCAAGCAATACATATTTAGAAAAAAAGAACTTGTCAAGAAGGATGTTAAAATAAAGGCTATTATGGTTGGGTTGAGAGATATCATGGAGGATTTTTTTTTTATTTTATTTTGCTATTATAGAATAAAATGAATGTCTTAGAAATTGCAGAATTATCAAACTTTGCACCTAAACTAACTATTGGCCTTTATGACCAAGATATGCTGTATAGTCAATTTTTCAGATCCTTATATAGTACATAGTATGTCTTAGTTTTATAGTATGTGAAGCGGTAGCTCAGAAAGGGGTAATTTCTGAGGAAAGATAAAGCAGTGAAGAGGAACTTCAAGAGTGTGAATGGAAAGGTAACCACAAAAATGATAAAAGGAAACTTAAGTGGCTAAAAAAGAACTCAAGTGTCTGATCCCAGAACTACACCAACAAGGACGGGAGCTGCAGAACTGGCATTTTCATTATTTCTGGTGGATAATCCCAGCCTTGATGGTGTCCCAAGCACAGGACGAGTCAAGTATATTTCTCTGATTATATTCTCTTTTGAAAAAAATGGCTAAGCTGGGGGAAAAAAGGAAACATTTTGCACTCTGATGATTTCCATGCATCTCTGATGGTTTTTCTTTATGCTTCCTTCTATCCATTCTTTTACAAGAACTCTGGTTATGCCTTCTAACACCTGAAGCCAGATCCCAGGATCTGTGATTATAAGTCTGTCTTGTCTGCCTCCTCCAGAGCAGTTAATCTTTCTCTTTGGGCTAAAATTACTGAGGTGCTGTTATCTCAGAGCAATGAAACCGAGTTAGACCTGGGCATGAGAATGCTGCCTACATTGAATTAAAGCCTTTAAAAGCAGCCATGGTTGTTGTAACTCAGTTCATCTCCAAAGACAAGTAGAATTGTCTGACAGATGGAAATAGTTTAATTTGGTAGGTGAAAACATTTCTAAGACTCATGGACTATACTACAAATGCTGTCAGTTGAAACTCTTATATGACACAGAACTGTATTCTCTTATACGATATCATTTAGAAGGCCCAAAAGAGCATTTTAAAAAATGAAATGGAACAGAAAATCTGCCCCAGATAACTATTGTTAAGTTTGCTGATGTCATTTAGAGATCACTTTGTTACTTACCTCTAGTGGGTTAAAAGCATTGCAAAGATTTTTTTCCTGCCCTCGGCATATCTTTAAGTGACAGGCACAGATGTTTGCTTTCACTTCCTAGCATCTTCACCCTGGGCATTCATTGTCTAAGCACTGGAGTTTCAGCCATCACATGAATGATTACAAAATACACATCCACATCCACTGTCCTTTTGCCATCTCTAGTGCTCCTGTGGGTCATTAGATAATTAGCTATTGGAAAAGCACCTTGACATAAGAGCTATAAATAATTCCTTTCTCCAATTTTAGAAAGCTCCATGGAAGGAAGGGTCATTGGAAAAATCCTTGTATCACCCTGCCTAAAATACTGGTATTTGTTTGCGTTAGAGAAATTCAAGGAGAGGGAAGATGATGTGATGGAAATAGATTCTGATAGTAGAATGTGTATCTAGTCTAATCTAGTCACTAATTACCTGTTTAAATTCTGAGTAGCCCCTTCTCCTCATGAACACATATATGCAGAATGAGTATTGAAGTTGATGATATTTAAGATGGTTTCTGAATATTCTGTGAACACTTGTTTTTACCTTTGTGTTCCTTTCTTTTAGTGTCTTAGGGCTATCCTAGTATTGCACTAGGTAAGTGGCTCCTCTGACTTTGTAGAGAATGCAGAAAGCCTGGTATGAATACTTAAACATTTGATAATTCAGGTTTTTCATTAAGGGAGAGAAGTTGAAGTTGCATACCAAGGCAGAAAATATATAAAAGAATTGGTGTCTCAGGAAGCACCTGAAATATACAATTTAAAACATTAGCTCATTTCTTAGAATTATTTTTTAATTGAAATGTTGATATACATACTGTGCTACTTTCAGGTGTACTGCATAGTGATTTGACATTTGTCTATACACTATGAAATAAGTAACGCACTAAGTCTTATAGCCATCTATTTCCATACAGAGTTATTATATTACTATTGACCATGTTCCTTATGCTGTGTATTTCATTCTCATATCTGATTTATTGTATAACTAGAGGCTTGTAGCTCTTAATCTCTTTTACCTATTCCACACTCTCATGCATATCCCCTCTGGTAACCACCTTGGTTTTCTGTATCTATGAGTCTGTTTTCATCTGTTTTTTAGATTCCACCTGTGAGATCATATGGTATTTGTCTTTCCCTCTCCAATGTATTTTACTTAGCATAATATTCTCTTTATCCACTTATGTTGTCAAAAATGGCAAGACTTCCTCTTTATGGCTGGGTAATATTTCATTGTATGTATGTATGTATATGTACACACACACACCAGGCTTCCCAGGTTCAATCCCTGGGTTGGGAAGATCCTCTGGAGAAGGAAATGGCAACCCACTCCAGTACTCTTGCCTGGAAAATCCCATGGACGGAGGAGCCTGGTAGGCTACAATCTATGGGGTCGCAAAGAGTTGGACACGACTGAGTGACTTCACCTCACCTCATACACACACACATATGTACACATACTACACCTTCTCTATCCAGTCATCAGTCAGTGGACTCTGAGGTTCCTTCCATATCTTGGCTATCATAAATAATACAGTGAATGTGGGGGTTCATATATGTTTTTGAATTAATGTTTTTGTTTTCTTTGGATAAATACCCAGAAATGAAATTGCTGGATCATGCCGCAGTCCATTTTTAATTTCTTGAGGAAATTCTGTACTGTGTTTTATAGTGGCTGAACCAATTTACAATCTCACCAACAGTGCACAAAGATTCCCTTTTCCCTATATCCTTGCTAACAACTGTTATTTGTTGTCTTTTTGATGATAGCCATTCTGACAGATGTAAGGTAGTATCTCATTATGGTTTTAATTTGCATTTCCCTAATGATTAGTGATGTTGAGCATCTTTTGATGTGACTATGGGCCATCTGTATTGCTTCCTTGGAAAAGTGTCTATTCAGGTCCTCTGCCCATTTTTTACTTGTGTTATTTTTCTGATGTTGAGTTGTATGAATTGTTTGTATATTTTGAATATTAACCCTTTATCAGGTATATCATTGGAAAATATCTTCTTGCATTGAGTAGATAATCGTTTTGTTTTGTTGTTTCCCTTGCTGTGCTAATATTTTTAGTTTGAAGTTGTCCCATTTGCATGTGTATACTGTTGCCTGGCAAATCCCATGGACGGAGGAGCCTGGTAGGCTACAGTCCATGGGGTTGCTAGGAGTTGGACATGACTGAGCTAATTCACTTTCACTTTTCACTTTCATGCATTGGAGAAGGAAATGGCGACCCACTCCAGTGTTCTTGCCTGGAGAATCCGAGGGATGGGGGAGCCTGGTGGGCTGCCATCTCTGGGGTTGCACAGAGTCGTACACGACTGAAGTGACTTAGCATGTGCACTAGACCATTCAGGTATGACCTAAATCAAATCCCTTATCATTATACAGTGGAAGTGAGAAATAGATTTAAGGGACCAGATCTGATAGAGTGCCTGATGAACTATGGACTGAGGTTCGTGACATTGTACAGGAGACAGGGATCAAGACCATCCCCATAGAAAAGAAATGCAAAAAAGCAAAATGGCTGTTTGGGGAGGCCTTACAAATAGCTGTGAGAAGAAGAGAGGCAAAAAACAAAGGAGAAAAGGAAAGATATAAGCATCTGAATGCAGAGTTCCAAAGAATAGCAAGAAGAGATAAGAAAGCCTTCCTCAGGGATCAATGCAAAGAAATAGAGGAAAAGAATGGGGACTATAGAGATCTCTTCAAGACAATTAGAGATACCAAGGGAACATTTCATGCAAAGATGGGCTTGATAAAGGACAGAAATGGTATGGACCTGACAGAAGCAGAAGATATTCAGAAGAGGTGGCAAGAATACACAGAAGAACTGTACAAAAAAGATCTTCATGACTAAGAGGATCACGATGGTGTGATCACTCACCTAGAGCCAGACATCCTGGAATGTGAAGTCAAGTGGGCCTTAGAAAGCATCACTACGAACAAAGCTAGTGGAGGTGATGGAATTCCAGTTGAGCTCTTTCAAATCCTGAAAGATNTACATCATGAGAAATGCTGGACTGGAAGAAGCACAAGCTGGAATCAAGATTGCTGGGAGAAATATCAATAACCTCAGATATGCAGACGACACCATTCTTATGGCAGAAAGTGAAGAGGAGCTAAAAAGCCTCTTGATGAAAGTGAAAGAGGAGAGTGAAAAAGTTGGCTTAAAGCTCAACATTCAGAAAATGAAGATCATGGCATCCGGTCCCATCACTTCATGGGAAATAGATGGGGAAACAGTGGAAACAGTGTCAGACTTTATTTTTTGGGGCTCCAAAATCATTGCAGATGGTGACTGCAGCCATGAAATTAAAAGACGCTTACTCCTTGGAAGAAAAGTTATGACCAACCTAGATAGCATATTCAAAAGCAGAGACATTACTTTGCCAACAAAGGTCTGTTTAGTCAAGGCTGTGGTTTTTCCGGCGGTCATGTATGGATCCGAGAGTTGGACTGTGAAGAAATCTGAGCACCGAAGAATTGATGCTTTTGAACGGTGGTGTTGGAGAAGACTCTTGAGAGTCCCTTGGACTGCAAGGAGATCCAACCAGTCCATTCTGAAGGAGATCAACCCTGGGATTTCTTTGGAAGGAATGATGCTAAAGCTGAAACTCCAGTACTTTGGCCACCTCATGTGAAGAGTTGACTCATTGGAAAAGTCTCTGATGTGGGAAGGGATTGGGGGCAGGAGGAAAAGAGGACGACAGAGGATGAGATGGTCGGATGGTATCACTGACTCAATGGACATGAGCTTGAGTGAACTCCGGGAGATGGTGATGGACAGGGAGGCCCGGCATGCTGCAGTTCATGGGGTCGCAAACAGTCAGACATGACTGAGTGGCTGAACTGAACTGACATGCATGTGTGTTTGCTTTTTTGGCTCTTGCCAGAGAAGATAGAGCTAAAAAAATATTACTAAGAGCAGTGTCAAAGAGCTTACTGCTTATGTTATCTTCTACAAAGTATGGTTTCAAGTCTTACTAATTTTGAGTTTATTTTTCTGCATAACGTAAGAAAGTAGTCCAGTCCAATTCTTTTCTAATAGCTATCCAGTTTTCCCAATATCATTTATTGAAGAGACTGTCTTTTCCCAATTGTATATTTGTACTCCCCTTTGTCATGGATTAATTGCCCATATGAAGAGTGGGTTCTTTTCTGGGCTTTCTAGCCTTCCAGTGAAGGCTTTCTAGTATAGTTTGAAATCAAGGAGCATGGTACCTCCAGCTCCTTTCTTTTTCAAAATTGTTTTGGCTATTCAGACTTTTTTGTGTTTCCCTATGCATTTTAAAATTATTTTTTTCTAGTTCTGTGAAAAATTCCATTGTTATTTTGATAAGGATTACATTGAATCTGTAGGTAGCCTTGAATACTACGGTCATTTTAACATTCTTCTAAACTGTGAGTATGGTATATCTTTCCATTTGTTTGCTGCTTTTAAGATTCTCTCATCTTTAAGTTTTGCTATTTTAATTATAATGTGTCTTGGTGTAGGCCTCTTTGGGTTAATTTGAGATTGCGTGTTTCCTTCCTCAGGTTAAGGAAGTTTTCAGCTATTATTTTTTCAAGTATGTTTTCTGTCCCTTTCTTTCTCTTCTCCTCTGATCCCTATAATGAGAATACTAATGCAGTTGATGATGTCCAAGAGGTCTGTTAAACTATACTCATTTTTAAAAATTCTTTTTTTCCCCTTTTTTCTGTTTAGCTTGGATTATTTCTGCTACACTGTCTTCCAGTTTGCTGATCATTTTCTCTGTCATCTAATCTACTTGTGTACTTATATATTCTTTCTAGCATATTTTTAATTCTAAGTACTGTATTCTTTAGCTCATTTTGATTCTTTATATTTTCTAACTCTGTTGATATTCTTGCCATGTTCAATCATTTTCTTCCAAATTTGGTGAACTTCTTTATGATCATTATCTTGAACTCTTTATTGGGTAGATTGCTTATCTCCACTTCATTTAGCTCTATTTTTGAGGTTGTGTCTTGTTCCTTTGTTTTCAATATATCCCTCTATCATCATTTTGCATAGGTCTCTGATTCTTTCTATGTGTTAGGTAGATTAGTTACATTTCCCAGTCTTGGAGATGTGGCCTTATGAAGGAGGGATCTTATGGGACCCAGCAGTATGTTCCCCTCTGGTCTTCAAAGCTGTGTGCTGTAGTGGAGCCCCTTATGTTGGCTATGTTTACCCATCTGTTATGGCAAGGTCAGCTACTTTGGGTGCACTGGTAGGTTATGCTGGCCACCAGCTGTTTGGCGGTGAGACCACGCCATACAGGGTAGCTATGGACCTGCTGGAACATGGAGTGGGCTTGTTGTGTGGTTGGCTGCATGGCCTCAAGTGATATAAAGCTGAGATGATGACTTGCTGGTGGGCAGAACAGGCCCAAATGCAACACTGTATCACTCAGTGTGGGGCATGGAGCCGGTGCTGGTCTGCTTGCAGGCAGAATTAGGTTCCCAGTGCTTTAGGCTTGAAGGAAGATTCTCAAATAGAACTTGCCAGTGTAGATGCCATCACAGTAGAACAAGCTCCCCAAAGTGGTTACCACCATTGTCTCTGTCCCAAGGGAGTCCAAGTTGCCTCTTGCTTTTCTGGGAAGATTGCCAGAATCAGCAAGAATCTTAACAGGATCTTTTCAAACCCTAGCTCTGGGCTCGGACTTGTAGCATGTGAAATTTTGTGTACCCCTTAACTGCAAAGTGTTTGTTTCCTGCAGCCCTCTGGCTTTCCAGAACATAAGCTCCACTAGTTTTCAAAGTCTGATGTTCCGGGCACTTGTCTTCCTTGTACAGATTTCCCAAACTGAAGAGCCTGAGATGGGACTTGAACTCCTCTCTGCTTGGGAAAGACTTTGATAGTTGTGATATCCCTTGCATTTAAGGGTTCCCAGCCCAGGACTGTGGATCTTGACCTACTCAATCTCTGCCTCTTCTATCATTCTAGTTATAGTTTCTTTTTTACATCTTTAGATGTAGAAACTATTTTCTGCTAGTCTTCAGGTCATCCTCATAGACTGTTGCTCTGTAAGTAGTTGTAATTTTAGTGTGTCCATGGGAGGAGGTGAGTTCAGCATCTTTCTACTCTGCCATTTTGGCCCCCTCCTGAAATTCTTGAATGTATAACAATTCTTCACCACAAAGCCTATTGCTAACAAAAGATCAGCAGAAATATGCATTCATGGATGTGGAAAAACAATAATTAAGGTAATGAACCCTGAAGTCAGACATATCTAGGAGCTCTAGTAGCATAATTGGTTACCATATGGTACTTATAAGAAGTCAGACAGATCTGAGTTTGTGACTCCAGTTTGCCATTTACTAACTTTGTGTCTTTAGGAAAATTTACTACCCTCTCTAAGCCTCAGTTGCCTTATTTGTAAAATGCGGATATGTCAAAATTAATCTCAGGTGATTAATATGAAAATTATGTATGCAAAATGTGCTTAATGCAAAGTCTGGCAAATGGAAAGTTCACAATGTGTGTTAGCTATCATTCCCATTTGTATTAGTAAGGTCATAGGGTGATGAAATTTAGGTTTATTTTATGAATTATTTAATAAATATGTATTATAGCATAGTATACGTATAAAGAAGTGCAAGGAATTGTTTTATTCCTCAAAAAACTTAAAATCCTATTTTTGAGACAAAGTGGTCACCTCTTATGTTGCTGGGTGTAGGGTTTGCAGATTTTGTGTTATTGGATAGCAATTTAAAAAGACATCATATTCAAGGCTGTAGTTCTTGTATTTGGTCATTGGAACAAGATACAACAAAGTAGTATTTCCCAGTTAACAAATAATTTTAGCCAAAGACTTATGAATACTGTTATGCTGAAAGATATGTTTAAAAATTATATTATGAAAAATGTATGGCTAGCCACGGGCTTCCTGGGTAGCTCAGCTGGTAAAGAATCCACCTGCAATGCAGGAGACCCCAGTTTGATTGATGGTTGGGAAGTTCCCCAGGAGAAGGGATAGGCTACCCACTCCAGTATTCTTGAGCTTCCCTGAGGGCTCAGAGGTAAAGAATCCACCTGCAATGTGGGAGACCTTGGTTTGATCCTGGGTTGGGAAGATCTTCTAGAGGAGGGCATGGCAATCCACTCCTTGCCTGGAGAATCCCCATGGACAGAGGAGCAGGAGCCCCAGGGGCTACAGTCCATGGAGTTACAAAGAGTCGAACATAACTCAGCAACTAAGCACATAGCTAACTATATTTTAATTACATTAACAAAATTACTAAACCATGGTGAGAAGTGCTCTAGTTAAAAAAGTACATGCAATTGGATTTCATTTCAAAGATTACTATTTATGTAATAATAATAATAACAATCCTTAAAGTATAAGCCTTAGAAAAATTAAGCTCAGTTCTAAAAATATTTCTTAATTGGATCATTTTGGGACTTCAGGTCCTTGATTCACATATAATTTTGGCATTGGGGTTCTCAGTGTGTGTGACTATCAGGCACCTGACAGAGATGGATGAGGTCCAAATCCAACCAGACGCTTAGTGGCAGATGGCTCCCAGTGCACTTATTCCAAACTTGGAATGTGTAAGAAGCTAAATGCTCAGAGGCTGAAACCTAACCCATTATGAGCATATGTATACTGAGTTTGGGGGGATCTGGCTACCAAGAGCAGTGTTGTGTACCTAATCCTGAAGGAGGATATGTGGACTAGCATGACCTCAAAGTATCAGCATCTATCTGTCCTAGGCCTCTATTTGGTTTCCCAAGAGAATAGAACCTTATTCTTGGGGGCTCTGAGGACACAGTCCAATTTATTTCCATTCAGTTTATTTATTTACCAAATGCCTTAATAACAGGTTTTAATCTGTTTCTTCCAAACCCGGGGGTGGGGGTGGGGGCAGATTCTCCTATTTATTCTGGTTGGAGAAACTCTCCCTAAGAACCTTAACGTCAGAGAGAAAATCACTGTTTTCCAGAACAAAGAAATTCTAGTTGACCATTTTGACCAGCCCTTGCACTCAGTGGTATGTACAGGTTCTCAAACATTTCTCCTGACTGTAAGATGTGTCTCAGAAATGTGCTCATGGACCCTGAATCTAGCTAGCATCTCCTCTAGTTGCCCTCTAAAATTCAATTCAACCAGTCTCCCTGATTCAGAGAGCCTTGTCTCAGGGGTTTCCTTTAGTGAGAAGTTCCCTGATCGCTGAGATTTTAGTAGAAAAGACCCTGAGGAGGCTAGAAAAGGATCTTTTAGCCAGGACAATCAACAAATATTCAGAGGGTTTATTATATAAAGGCAATAGTTCTACGTCTTAGAAATTTGACTATTTTCTCATAGGATTTATAGTCTAGTGGAGAAGGCTAGGTCCTTTCCTTAAGTATAGATTATGGATAGAAGAAGTTATTTTCTTCTGGCCTACTTTCTCAATAGTGGCCCTATCGACATTTTGGACCCTGCAATTTTTGCTGTGTGGAGTTGTACTTTGCTTTATCTGATGTTTACGAGCATTTCTGGTCACTACTTACTAGATGGCAGTACCAACAAATGGCTTCCAGACATTACCAAATGTCTCTGGGGGTCCAAATCATCTCCAGGTGAGAATCACTTCTATAACTCCATGCATCCTACTCTTTGGGCACCTCTAAAGTCACCTGGGAAGGAGTAGTTTCTCAGTTTTCATTCAGGGATCAGGGTCCACATATCTCACAAGCCATGATTAGAACAGTTTGAATATGTCATCGTGGCTCTAGAATAGCTTTCCCCAAGTGGATGTCCCCTGAACTTTCTCTAGAATGTTGACTGATGCATGGTTAACAACAATGAGTCCCAATGTCAAATATGCCTGACACATGTGTGCTCAGTCACTTCAGTCATGTCTGACTCTTTGCAACCCAAAGGACTGTAGCCCATCACGTTCCTCTGTCCATAGGATTTTCCTGGCAAGAATACCGGAGTGGGTTGCCGTGCCTTCCTCCAGGGGATCTTCCTGACCCAAGAGTCGAACTCACATCTCCTGCATCTCCTGCAGTGCAGGCAGATTCTTTACCGCTGAGCCACTAGGGAAACCCTATGCCCGACACATGTTGGGTTAAACAAAGTTAATCAGATTTGTTTACTGCAGGGCTTTTCATCACCTTTTAAATGCTCATGTCAATTAGAACTCTCTGCAAGAGGATATAGTACTCAGCCTTTCTTTTCCAAACTTATTTCAACAAGCATTCTTTTTTTTATAACATGTTAATTGATGGCCTTGAAAATACAGTTCTGAAGGATACTTTTTGGAAAATGATACCCAAGGATATACAACATTAGCTCCAGCTTTCACTGGAGCTTTTTTGGCCAGAGAAGAAGTCCCTTCTAAGTCATTTAAAGGCAACTTAGCAGCAGGTGGAAGCCATGGGAGGCAGAGCAGCAAGGGGGTATAGCTTTGGGGTCAGTCTGTCTCTTTTCAGATCACAGCTTTACCACATACTAGTTTTGTGTTCTTGGGCAGGTCTGAAGTATCCGTGTGTCAGTTTTTATCTGAAGTTATGAATAGTGCTACTCCAGCAGTCTTTAGTTAGGTCTTAAATGAGGATTAAATCAGTAAATATAAAGCATTTAGAAGATCTCTTAACATATAATAAGTGCCCCACTAAGGGGCTTCCCAGCTAACTCAAATGGTAAAGAATCTGGCTACAATGCAGAAGACCTGTGTTTGATTCCTGGGCCGGGAAGATCCTCTGTAGAAGGAAATGGCAACCCACTCCAATATTCTTGCCTGGAGAAACCCACAGACAGAGGAGCCTGGTGGATTACAGTCCATGAGGTTGCAAAGAGTCAGACACGACTGAGTGACTAACACACATCACAAAAGCTAGCTACTGTCTGTATTTATTATTAGTCCTATAGTGAGTCCAGAACTCAGATGAGTTCTGTGAGGCTGTTTTGATTATGGACAGAACTGCTCTAACTCACTGAGAGTCTGTTTAACTGAGCTTTGCAACATGGGGCAATTTCCCATGTGCATGAAAGAACTAAAAAACAATCTTGGCTGAAAGCACTTAACTACTATTTCAGATATAGAAAGATCCAAAACAGACTGGCTGAGGAATGATTTTCCTTTCGTTCCTCATTCTGGTATGTTCAGAGCATTGATTTTAAACATTAACTTTAATTCTCTGCAATTGGCCTTTTGCTATGAAAGGATAAGGCTACAACTGAGATGGGCTTTGATTTTCAGAAATCTAGCCCCCAAATCCTTATAGAATCACAGAAGGTGATGAGGTGTTGAATGAAAAAAGAGGGTAAAAATAACGGTGACATAGGGAGCTACTTTCAAGCTCTAGTTTTCCCTAATAGAGGAAGCCTTAGGTGAATAGGTGGCAATTACCTATTTAACTCCCTGAGTTTGAAGTACTCTGTTATAACTAGGGCCATTGAACCACCAACTGTACATTTAAGCCTCATGCAGATTTTAGGGGGCTTCTCTACTGGCTTAGATGGTAAAGAATCTGTCTGAAATCAGGAGATCCGGGTTTGATCCCTGGGTCAGGAAGATCCTCTGAAGAAGGGAATGGCAACCCACTCCAGTATTCATGCTTGGATAATTCCATGGACAGAGGAGCCTGTCAGAACCTAGACAGTGTATTAAAAAAGTAGAGACATCACTTTGCCAACAAAGCCTCGTACAGTCAAAGTTACAGTTTTTCCAATAGTCGTGATTGGATATGAGAGTTGGATCATAAAGACTGAGTGTGAAAGAACTGATGCTTTTGAATTGTGATGTTGGAGAAGACTCTTGAGAGTCCTTTGGACTGCAAGGAGATCAAGCCAGTCAATCCTAAAGAAAATCAACCCTAAATATTCATTGGAAGGACTGATGCTGATGCTGAAGCTCCAATACTTTGGCCACCTGATGTGAAGAACCAATTCATTGGAAAAGATCCTGATGCTGGGAAAGACTGAAGGCAAAAGAAGAAGAGAGGCAGAGGATGAGATGGTTGGATAGCATCAGCATCACTGACTCAATGGATATGGATCTGAGCAAACTGCAGGAAATAGTGAAGGACAGGGAAACCTGGTGTGCTACAGTCCGTGGGGTCACAAAGAGCTGGACACGACTGAGTGAATGAACAACAACAGATTTTAGAATCACTTGTGTCCTTAGAAGTTCTTGCATTTAGGAATCTTAGACCAGTAGATTGATGGCTCTTTTCTCTCTGGAGGTCCTGTCCTTCTCCTCTGTTAACAGTATCTGAATTTTGTTGTGTATCTTTGTGATCTGGTCCCTCCTTTACATCGAGTTTTCCAGTAACTTATCCTATTTCTTCTTCCCACCAAAACCACATCCCTGTCATTAGTTCCTTTAGGAGCTACACATTTCCTCTGGGGCAGGAGTCCTGCTTTCTCTACTGTAAAGTCTCCTTGAACCAGTTCATGAGTTCTGAAAGGGTCTGATATTCTGATAAGCTTACTAAAGCCAGGGCATTTCTATCTAACTTATCTTGCTCAGGAATGCTTGGATATTTAAAACACCCCAGACCTCATTTGAAGTACCAGGGACAGCTTGATGCAAGAGGTGGATTTGGGCATTTTGGTTCCATGGTTTTCTTCATGTTCCATGTGTTGGGTCATCCCTGGCCAACACATGGAGCCTGTCAATTGTTGTAACTCATAGAGTTCTTCTTGTGTACTTTTGTCCAGTAACTGTCTCTATCTTATATCTGGAATGAACTTCATTAACACTCCCCTCCTTTATTCATTGCTATTTTCACTTTATCCTGGAAACATGGTAGCAGAATATAATACAGAAAACCATTAATTCATCCCTAATCTACTCTGAAAAATAGTTCAGGAGTATCTAATTTTGTGGATAAAGAACTAAGATTCAGAGAGAAAAGAGTTGTCTCACACAGCTAAATAGACCTCTTCCTTTTCTGGGCCATAAAAGAAATAGCTACATGGTGAGGCAGCTCTTGCTTGTTATGCTTATTATCTTGAGTTTCAGGATCGGCTCGTGTGCTCAGTCGCTCAGTCGTGGCTGACTCTGTAGCCCGCCAGGTTCCTCTATCCACAGGATTCTTCAGGCAAGAATACTGGAGTGGGTTGTCATTTCCTTCTCAATCTGATCATAATAGAACACTATTTACAGGCAAATGACAGAACCAGTTTGCATGTGGTCAGAACTAGATGTAAACTTTCCATGCTCGGAGGAGCAAGGGGCAGCTGGCATCACAAAATCTACTCAGGATTTAAATTCATTCTCAAAGTGCTTTCTTAACACACAGCAAAGTTAAAGGATTCCTGTTTCTTGTTTCTTTCTTACTGTTAACACGAGTATAAAGAGGCTCTAAAGGAGAGAAACAGTAGAGAGAAGATTCAATAATTTCTGGAAAATTGTTACCTCACAGTCGCTTCACAGGTAGATCAGGAATCATGAGAGATTTTTTTGCCTCTTTTCTTAGATGTTCTGAAATCAGTTATGATAATAAGGAGCAGCTCCCAGGGATTCAGCAGTTACCTTACATAAAGGCAAAATTTAAGGTGCAAGATGATTTCAGGAATTGGAGAAGCTATAGATAGTGGATTTGTAGGAGAAATTGCATATAATTTCATTGTCCTTGCTCTACAGGAAACCAGGTCTTTGAGTTATTTTTGTTGGCTTCACTGCCCTGAAGCACTAGGCAATTGTCAGATGGTATGTAGAGTTTTTTGAACTGTTATTCCTAGGTGTGTGTGTGTGTGTGTGTGTGTGCATGTGTGTATACTTGTGCAAGTGCGTGTATGTGCGTGAGTGAGGACCTAGGTGGTGGGAGGGGGAGGGGAAAGAGAGGGATGCTGTTGCAGTAGCAGTAGCTGGGAGTTTGGCACTCTACCAAGTCCTGGAGGACCCCAAGATGCACTGTGGAAGTCAAACATGCTAGAGTCAGAATTTTCAGAGTTGTGACAAAACAATACTAATACTTATACTAAATGTATAAGAAGAACTATGTCTAGTGGATAGATTTCTATTTACTAAGGTAATATTTCAACAGTTTCATCTTGACCATGGTTGATATATGCACACACACATTTCAGGAACGCTAATAACAGAAAAGCTGCTACTTCCTTTTAAAAAATTCATTAAGAAACAGAAAAGATAATCTAGAAGCAATCAGAATGCTTCATATTTCATCTTAAATAACTCCTTGTGGGTGCTGAATGCTTCTTTGCAGTACCTTTGGTACTACCAGAAGTGATTTGTAACAGTGTCGGAGAGAAGGTGTCCATCTTGAGTTAATCCAAGCTCTGCAGGATGGCACATACTCCAGGAATAATGTTGGTTTCCTAGTTAGGCAGTAGCTGCTGTCTCTCTTACCATCTGAATGATTGTGCTGACAGATTTCTGTAGTATGAATCGAATCTTAAAGGCATAATGAGGAAAAGCAATGCCAGAGCTCTTACCCATGTTTGTTTTTTTAAGACTCTTATTTAGTTGTTTTGAAATAAAGAGTTAGAAAGATGGAAGATAGACATGCCCTTTCTGTGTCTGCATCTAGACTGCTTAATGTGGAAAGCATGTTCATTTACTTGCATTTAGAGCTCATTTAGAGTGCTTTAATGAAGGAAGGCAAAGTTAGAAAGGGAAGAAATTAAAATGCAGTCATTTAGGTCCAATTGCTTATTAAGACATTCAAAGTTTCTGAATTTTTTTATTCCGACTAGTTTCTGAAAACACAGTAAACCTTCAATAAGAAAGAGGCATTTGATCAACAGAATGTTATCTCTAAGGGTTTCAATCTGTTGTTCCAACAACAAAATAAGAAAAAAAAAAAAGATACAAACAAGGGAATAAAAAAGCAAATGCCAGAACTCCAGAGGCTAACAATCAGGTTAAATCTTCAGAAATTTTCCAGGTTGGAGAAGGAAATGGCAACCTACTCCAGTAATTCTTTCCTGGAGAATCTCATGGACAGGGGAGGCCAGAGGGTTACAGTCCATGGGGTCGTAAAGAATTAGACATGACTGAGCGACTAACACACACACACACACACACACACATTCATTAATAAGCAGAGAAGACAGGGCTGTAGTCAATGAAAGGTGGATATTTGTGTGAAGAGTTTCATCTGGCGAAGTAAGCTTGAAAGTTCACTAGCTCAGATCTACACAGGATGATTTTACAGGCCAGAACAGTCTCATGATATGATGGTGCTGCACTTGAGGTCTGCTCAAATCTTAGGACCAATTACAAAAACCAGGAGCTAATTTAAATAATAGTAACAATGGCTGTCATATGTTGAGGATTAATTAGATAATCTAGGCAGATAAGTGATTTAATCATCCATCACAACTGTCTTGCAAGGAGTTTTCCTATTCCTATGTGACTGATGGTGAAACTAAGATGAAGGAAGTTAGGCAACTTGTCCCGCGTGCTATAGGAACCAATCCCTCAGCTTTTTGACTCCAAAGTCCATGTCTCTTGAGGTAGAAACAGTGATTTGTGTTTACTTTCTTTTTTCTGAGCATTAAGAAAACTGCATTTCTCAAGCTTTCTGCTATGAGACTATGTTCTGGCCAATGCATTGGGAGTAGAGGTCATTTGTGTGACTTCTGCCTGAATCAGTTAAGGATTTTTGTTCCTTGAACAGACATATGGATCAATGGAACAGAACAGAGAGCCCAGAAATAAAGTCACATGCCTGTGGACAATTAATTTTCATCAATGGAGGCAAATACATATAATGGGGGAATGACAGTCTCTTCAGCGACTGGTGTTGGAAAAGTTGAACAGCCACGTGTAAATCAATGAAATTAGAACATGCTCTCATACAGTACCCAAACATAAAGTCAAAATGCCTCATGACTTAGGTATAAGACATGGCACCATAAACTTCTAGAAAATAACATAGACAAAACAGTTTCTGACATAAAATCATAATAATATTTTCTTAGATCATTCTCCCAATAGAGACAAAAGCAAAAACAAACAAATGGGACCTTATCAAACTTACAAAATCTTGCACAGCAGAGGAATCCATAAACATAATGAAAAGACAACCGACAGACTGGGAGAAAATATTTGTAAATTTGCAACTGACAATTTGGAAATATTAATTTCCAAAATATAGAAACAGCCCATACAACTCAATAACATAAAAAACAAACAACCAAAACTGTGGGAGAGTGAGAGGGTGGGATGATTTGAGAGAATGGCATTGAAACATGTATAATATAAGAAACGAATCGCCAGTATAGGTTTGATGCAGGATATAGGATGCTTGGGGCTGGTGCACTGGGATGACCCAGAGGGATGGTACGGGGAGGGAGGGGGGAGGAGGGTTCAGGATGGGGAACACGTGTACACCCGTGGCGGATTCATGTTGATGTATGGCAAAACCAATACAATATTGTAAGGTAATTAGCCTCCAATTAAAATAAATAAATTTAAAAAGAAAAGAAAAGAAAAAAGTAAAAGAAATGGGAAGAAGGCTTAAATAGACATTTCTCCAAAGAAGACATACAGATGGCCAATATGGAAAGATGCTCATCAGTGGTAATTATTAGAGAAGTACGAATCAAAACTATAATGAGGTACCCCTTTACCCCAATCAGAATGACCACCATTAAAAACGTTTGCAAATAGTGTTGGAGAGAGGTGGAGAAAATAGGGAGCCCTCTTACACTGTTAGTGGACACGTAAAATAGAGCAGACACTATGGAAAACAGTATGGAGGTTCCTCAAAAAACTTAAAATAGAGCTGCCATATGATCCAGCAATCCCATTCCTGGGTACATACCCAGAAGAAACTCTAAATTGCAAAGATACATGCACTGCTAGTATCACAATAGTACTACTTTCAACAGCCAAGACATGGAAACAACCTAAATGTCCATTGACAGATGAATGAATACACAGGATGTAGTATATGTATACAATGGAATGACTCAGCCCTAGAAAAGAATGAAATAATACCATTTACAGCAACATGGGCCTAGAGATTGCCATACTGAGTGAAGTTAAGTCAGAATGAGAAAGACAAATACTGTATGGTATCACTTACATGTGGAATCTGAAATGTGACGCAAATATGAAGCAGAGACAGACTCATAGACACAGAGAACAGACTTATGGTTGCCAAGGGAGAGGGGTGTGGGGAAGGGAAGGATTGGGAGTTTGGGATTAGCAGATGCAAACTAGAATGTACAAGATGGATAAGCAACAAGGTACATCACAGCGAACTATATTCAATATCCTATGATAAACCATAATGGAAAAGAATATGAAAAGAATANATATATATATATATATGTATATATGTATTACTGAATCACTTTGCTGGGCAGAAGAAATTAGCACAACTTTGTAAATCAACTATACTTCAATAAAAGTTTTTTTAAAAAGATAATCTTTGTTCCTTATCCTGTTTCTTTCTTCCCCTTCCATTGTGAGTGAAAAGTTCGTGTGTTTTGAAAATATCAGCGTCTCAAGATAGAAGAGTTCTGAGTTGCAATTTAGAGGAGAGCCTTTTAACACACATGTGTGTAATGTAGACAACAAACAAATCTCTGCTCTCTTAAGCTACCCATGTTTTAGGGGTATTGTTATCACAACATAGGCTATCTTGTCCAGACTAATATATTGCCCCATCTGTGTGATATCTGACCTCCTTTAAATTTTAGCTGTAGGCACAGTATACTCCATGTCTTATACCTACACATGAAGAGTTAATAGATGACAAAAGAAATCAAATTTTACAAAATATTATTTCTAAAACCCGTCACCTAGAATAAAAATAACATCAAGAATGGCAGTTTTGCCTGAAGATAATGCCTTTGGAATTATAATTGAATTTGGTGGTACAGGGGCTTCCTCATTTAATTTACAAAAGATTCATGGTTTAAGATGTCTTTTGTCTCCATATGGTCCATGATCTCTTGTCAATTTCATTCTAATCAGCATATCTATGAAGAACCAAACTGTGAATTAAACTAGTCTCTTCCACTTCAAATAACTTCAAAGGGAAGTCTGAAATATTATATTCCTTTACTCATTTGATTCCTCAACACCTTTGATTTCAGAAGATGGCCTTAGTAGAAGAAATTGTGGTACATTTATTCCATTAAAAAGCACATTTAAGAGGTTGGCCAACTGCTGTATTCTGAGTGGAGTAGGTCTAATTTACTTTCATTTTACAGGTGGGGCATATGAAATCAACTCTGGTTTCTGGAGGAGGGCTTTACTAAATCTTGGTAACTGATACCTTGCCCTTGTTAGGTATACAGAAGACTATAATAGGGAACTCTTCAAAATTTTCCTGATAAAGAATAACATTTGTATTCCTTGTAATTTGATGACTATCCTCTTGATTATAAAATTTTGGTTGTGCAAATGACTGATGCAGGGGAACAATTTCTCCCCAGGGAAACATCATAAACGGTATATGTGACAGTGGTAGCTGACTTGGAGATGGCCAGATAAAACATTAAGTTCAACTGGAAATATCAGGATTTCTTAGGGAAAATCTAAATTAAAGGCTTTTATTCCTCAGCACTTTCTTTTATTAATTTCATCTGTCTTTTTATCAACTCTGGAGCAGAAACACATAGAACTGGACTTCTGGTTTAACACACTCTCTATTCAAGGTTTCTCTCTAATATAGCCATTTATATATTTTCAGTACATCCTCTCTCAGCACATGTGTCTCCAGTGAAAGTAAACTTTGATTGTGTCTTCCTTAAACACTGGTAGAAGTTGAAAGAAAATATATGATTTATACATTCAGAAAAAAGGGAAACTAGTATTTTGAGAGTAATCCAACAATTATTGGTTAGATTTTTCCTTTTTCCTTCTAAAGGGTAGCTGCCATCAGAAAACTCAGCATTTCTGATTCTGTTAATAGATTAGTTTTTTTTTTAATTTTCTATTCCAGTACCCTGTTTTTTTATATATACATATTTTTTAAATTTTTATTTTAACTTTAGTTTACTTTACAATACTGTATTGGTATTGCCATACATTGACACGAATTCACCACGAGTGTAGTGATACAACCCTACCCACAGTGAGGAAGCTCCATAATAAAGAGAACGCCACAAATTCCCAGAATATAGAAAGGCCACTCCAAACGCAGCAATATAACCAAGATGAAGAGACAGAGGAATACTCAGCAGGTAAAGGAACAGGAGAAGAGCCCATCAAACTAATAGATTAGTTTTATGTCACTTTCCCCTTCTTTTGGGGCTTCCCAGGTGGCGCTGGTGGTAAGGAACCTGACTGCCAATGTAGCAGACTTGAGAGACGTGGGTTCCATCCCTAGGTCGGGAAGATGCCCTGGAGAAGGAAATGGTAACCTGCTCCAGTATTCTTGCCTGGGAAATCTCGTGGACAGAGGAGCCTGGTGGGCTATAGTCCTTGGGGTTGCAAAGAGGAGGACATGACTGAGCACACACACAAATTCCCCTTCTTTTGGAGTTGATAGATAACTTAGCACTGAAATGTCAATACCAGCCCAACACCATTATCCAAACCCCTGCTTAAAATTTTTCTTATTTAATAATCACCAATCCTGATGATATTGTTTTAGAAACTGATCCTGGGTAAGGGCTCAGGGCATGATGCAACTGTTATAAGATGAAAATCTAAAGATGCTTCTCACTTTTTGTGTAACAGAAAAGACTTTTCTGGTTTTGATAGAAAGTAAAAGTTGTGCCATGTTAACAGTACAGACGAGGCAAGGCATGGTATTAACTGTCCCATCTGGTGTTTCTTAAATAGGACAAACTATTCTTAGAGCTCTGTGAAGTGCTTGCTTCATCTCACAAGAGTTGGAGAAGACTGGGCTGCTCAGTGAACTCAATAGGTGGAAGATGTGGCTTGTAAATCTAAATGATAAAGAAACAGAAACATACAGCATATGGAGAAAAAATGTCTAGAAAATGATTTTGTGTCTATGAAACTCAGCAAATAGGTTTTTTTAATAAACACAATTGTGTTCCCAATCCATAAACCTTATTTTTAATAAAAGTCATCTATTTATTTCTTTAGTAATCCTCTTGAGATTACAATTGCAGTTTATCATTTGCAATTATGAAACTCCCCAGTCCACAGGTATTTAGCACAGGATTTAGGGAGGTGAATAAAACTGTAATTTCAAAGCTGCTATCTCTGCATGTGCCTCATAAAATTTTTGGCAGCTATTGCTGGAGTAAAGCTGTCCTTCTATCCTTTTGCCTTGGCTCTGAAAACTAGTGCATTACAATGGACTCTGTGTAATTGGATATTCTGTGAGTTATCTCAGGTTATTTCTCATTTTTCTGTTTTACAACTGCTTGTTTCAAGATAAATATAAACATTATTAGATTGCACATATGTTTCTGATCAGGAAGTCCTTGAGGATTTTCTTGGGATCATCATGTTCTAATGCAGTTAAAATGATGAGCTTGAGAAACTACTCCTGGACTGTGACTTGACCTGATGAGTCACACTGATAATCAGGTCTAAGAACATTAGAGTTCAAATGCAATTTGCTCAGTGTCTTATATCTCTATGTATTTGGAGGAAGAGTGCTTTCACTAAAACACCAAACATTTTACATACCTACAAATGCACTCAACAAAAAATGTTCAAAGTACCTACTTTCCGAAGAATATAAACTTGTACTGAAAGATACAGAAAATACTGAAAACAGAGAAGTATAACATGGACCTGATAGAGACGGGTTTCCCTGGTGGCTCTGACAGTAAAGAATCTGCCTACAATGCAGGAGACATGGGTTCAATCCCTGGATTGGGAAGATACCCTGGAGAAGGAAAGGGCAACCTACTCCAGTAGTTTCGCCTGAAGAATTCCATGGATAGAGCACCCTGGCAGACTACAGTCCATGGGATTGCAAAGAGTCAGTCATTTCACTCTCTTCACTGATACCGATTATTCAATATTGTAAAAGCATCAAATACTTTGATGTTTACAACTCTTGCAACCCCATGAACTATATAGCCTGTCAGGCTCCTCTGTGCGTGGGATTTCGCAGGCAGGAATACAGGAGTGGGTTGCCATTTCCTTCTCCAGGGGATCTTCTTGACCCAGAGACTGAACCCATGTCTCCTGCATTGCAGGCAGATTCTTTACCATCTGAGCCATCAGGGAAGCCATATTCAATACTGTAAAAACATCAAATAGCTTTTGGGTGAATTTATAAATTCAATGTAGTAATTATAATAAACATCCCAATGGGACTCCTTATGTACCCTGGTTCTAAAATTTATCTGGAAAAGAAAGTTCATAAAATGGAAAATGTCAGAAAAGAAAAATCAAAGAGAAAAATGCTCATTAATCATCTGTTTATGTGATTGTTGATACTAGCAATAATTTTCTGAATAGTTAGCTTTATTTAAATAGCAATTCACAAGTCTTTTTAAAAGTTAGTCTGCACAGTACTTTTTCCTAGCTCAGTGTATTAATGTCATCTTTTATAGGTTTTTTTCCTGGTTGAATTAATTCTATGTAAGCAAACTACCCTTAAAGTTTTATTCATAGGATTTTATAAGAATAGAGGTTTGGTATGTTTGCTACAAAATAATGTTTATTGGATTTTATTATTTTTTCATTATTTTACTATAAAAACTTTTCAAGTTGTGAAGTGGCAT